>OZ038446.1:2580822-2680822 GCA_964036265.1 Daptonema setosum | reverse complement strand
CTGACGAGCAACTACTGACGAGCAACTACTGACGAGCAACTACTGACGAGCAACTACTGACGAGCAACTACTGACGAGCATCTAGTGACGAGCAACTAGTGACGAGCAACAAGTGACGAGCAACTACTGACGAGCAACTACTGACGAGCAACTAGTGACGAGCAACTACTGACGAGCAACTAGTGACGAGCAACTACTGACGAGCAACTAGTGACGAGCAACTACTGACGAGCAACTACTGACGAGCAACTACTGACGAGCAACTAGTGACGAGCAACTACTGACGAGCAACTACTGACGAGCAACTACTGACGAGCCACTACTGACGAGCAACTACTGACGAGCAACTACTGACGAGCAACTACTGACGAGCAACTAGTGACGAGCAACTAGTGACGAGCAACTAGTGACGAGCAACTACTGACGAGCAACTACTGACGAGCAACTAGTGACGAGCAACTACTGACGAGCAACTAGTGACGAGCAACTACTGACGAGCAACTAGTGACGAGCAACTACTGACGAGCAACTACTGACGAGCAACTACTGACGAGCAACTAGTGACGAACAACTACTGACGAGCAAGTGATGACGAGCAACTAGTGACAAGCAACTACTGACGAGACGAGCAACTACTGACGAGCAACTAGTGACGAGCAACTACTGACGAGCAACTAGTGACGAGCAACTACTGACGAACAACTACTGACGAGCAACTAGTGACGAGCAACTACTGACGATCAACTAATGACGAGCAACTAGTGACGAGCAACTACTGACGATCAACTACTGACGAGCAACTACTGACGAGCAGCTAGTGACGAGCAACTAGTCAACTACTGACGAGCAACTACTGACAAGCAACTACTGACGAGCAACTACTGACGAGCAACTACTGACGAGCAACTAGTGACGAGCAACAACTGACGAGCAACTACTGACGAGCAACTACTGACGAGCAACTACTGATGAGCAACCACTGACGAGCAACTACTGACGAGCAGCTAGTGACGAGCAACTACTGACGAGCAACTAGTGACGAACAAGTAGTGACGAGCAACTACTGACGAGCAACTACTGACGAGCAACTACTGACGAGCAACTAGTGACGAGCAACTACTGACGAGCAACTACTGACGAGCAACTACTGACGAGCCACTACTGACGAGCAACTACTGACGAGCAACTACTGACGAGCAACTACTGACGAGCAACTAGTGACGAGCAACTAGTGACGAGCAACTAGTGACGAGCAACTACTGACGAGCAACTACTGACGAGCAACTAGTGACGAGCAACTACTGACGAGCAACTAGTGACGAGCAACTACTGACGAGCAACTAGTGACGAGCAACTACTGACGAGCAACTACTGACGAGCAACTACTGACGAGCAACTAGTGACGAACAACTACTGACGAGCAAGTGATGACGAGCAACTAGTGACAAGCAACTACTGACGAGACGAGCAACTACTGACGAGCAACTAGTGACGAGCAACTACTGACGAGCAACTAGTGACGAGCAACTACTGACGAACAACTACTGACGAGCAACTAGTGACGAGCAACTACTGACGATCAACTAATGACGAGCAACTAGTGACGAGCAACTACTGACGATCAACTACTGACGAGCAACTACTGACGAGCAGCTAGTGACGAGCAACTAGTCAACTACTGACGAGCAACTAGTGACGAGCAACTAGTGACGAGCAACTACTGACGAGCAACTAGCGACGAGCAACTAGTGACGAGCAACTACTGACGAGCAACTAGTGACGAGCAACTAGTGACGAGCAACTAGTGACGAGCAACTACTGACGAGCAACTAGTGACGAGCAACTAGTGACGAGCAACTAGTGACGAGCAACTAGTGACGTGACGAGCAACTACTGACGAGCAACTACTGACGAGCAACTACTGACGAGCAACTACTGACGAGCACTACTGACGAGCAACTACTGACGAGCAACTACTGACGAGCAACTACTGACGAGCAACTAGTGACGAGCAACTACTGACGAGCAACTACTGACGAGCAACTACTGACGAGCAACTAGTGACGAGCAACTAGTGACAAATAACTACTGACGAGCAACTAGTGACGAGCAACTACTGACGAGCAACTACTGACGAGCAACTACTGACGAGCAACTACTGACGAGCAACTACTGACGAGCAACTAGTGACGAGCAACTACTGACGAGCAACTAGTGACGAGCAACTACTGACGAGCAACTACTGACGAGCAACTAGTGACGAGCAACTACTGACGAGCAACTAGTGACGAGCAACTACTGACGAGCAACTACTGACGAGCAACTTGTGACGAGCAACTACTGACGAGCAACTAGTGACGAGCAACTCCTGACGAGCAACTACTGACCAGCAACTAGTGACGAGCAACTACTGACGAGCAACTAGTGACGAGCAACTACTGACGAGCAACTACTGACCAGCAACTAGTGACGAGCAACTAGTGACGAGCAACTACTGACGAGACGAGCAACTACTGACGAGCAACTAGTGACGAGCAACTACTGACGAGCAACTAGTGACGAGCAACTACTGACGAGCAACTACTGACGAGCAACTACTGACGAGCAACTACTGACGAGCAACTACTGACGAGCAACTAGTGACGAGCAACTAGTGACGAGCAACTAGTGACGAGCAACTAGTGACGTGACGAGCAACTACTGACGAGCAACTACTGACGAGCAACTACTGACGAGCAACTACTGACGAGCACTACTGACGAGCAACTACTGACGAGCAACTTGTGACGAGCAACTACTGACGAGCAACTAGTGACGACCAACTACTGACGAGCAACTACTGACCAGCAACTAGTGACGAGCAACTACTGACGAGCAACTAGTGACGAGCAACTACTGACGAGCAACTAGTGACGAGCAACTACTGACGAGCAACTACTGACGAACAACTAGTGACGAGCAACTACTGACGAGCAACTACTGACGAGCAACTACTGACGAGCAACTAGTGACGAGCAACTACTGACGAGCAACTACTGACGAGCAACTAGTGACGAGCAACTACTGACGAGCAACTAGTGACGAGCAACTAGTGACGAGCAACTAGTGACGAGCAACTACTGACGAGCAACTAGTGACGAGCAACTAGTGACGAGCAACTAGTGACGAGCAACTAGTGACGTGACGAGCAACTACTGACGAGCAACTACTGACGAGCAACTACTGACGAGCAACTAGTGACGAGCAACTACTGACGAGCAACTACTGACGAGCAACTTGTGACGAGCAACTACTGACGAGCAACTAGTGACGACCAACTACTGACGAGCAACTACTGACCAGCAACTAGTGACGAGCAACTACTGACGAGCAACTAGTGACGAGCAACTACTGACGAGAAACTACTGACGAGCAACTACTGACGAGCAACTACTGACGAGCAACTACTGACGAGCAACTAGTGACGAGCAACTACTGACGAGCAACTAGTGACGAGCAACTACTGACGAGCAACTACTGACGAGCAACTAGTGACGAGCAACTACTGACGAGCAACTAGTGACGAGCAACTACTGACGAACAACTAGTGACGAGCAACTACTGACGAGCAACTACTGACGAGCAACTACTGACGAGCAACTAGTGACGAGCAACTACTGACGAGCAACTACTGACGAGCAACTACTGACGAGCCACTACTGACGAGCAACTACTGACGAGCAACTACTGACGAGCAACTAGTGACGAGCAACAACTAACGAGCAACTAGTGACGAGCAACTAGTGACGAGCAACTACTGACGAGCAACTACTGACGAGCAACTAGTGACGAACAACTACTGACGAGCAACCACTGACGAGCAACTACTGACGAGCAACTAGTGACGAGCAACTACTGACGAGCAACTACTGACGAGCAACTAGTGACGAGCAACTAGTGACGAGCAACTAGTGACGAGCAACTACTGACGAGCAACTACTGACGAGCAACTAGTGACGAGCAACTACTGACGAGCAACTAGTGACGAGCAACTACTGACGAGCAACTACTGACGAGCAACTACTGACGAGCAACTAGTGACGAACAACTACTGACGAGCAAGTAATGACGAGCAACTAGCGACGAGCAACTAGCGACGAGCAACTACTGACGAGCAACTAGTGACGAGCAACTAGTGACGAGCAACTAGTGACGAGCAACTAGTGACGAGCAACTACTGACCAGCAACTAGTGACGAGCAACTACTGACGAGCAACTAGTGACGAGCAACTACTGACGAGCAACTACTGACCAGCAACTAGTGACGAGCAACTAGTGACGAGCAACTACTGACGAGACGAGCAACTACTGACGAGCAACTAGTGACGAGCAACTACTGACGAGCAACTAGTGACGAGCAACTACTGACGAGCAACTACTGACGAGCAACTACTGACGAGCAACTACTGACGAGCAACTACTGACGAGCAACTAGTGACGAGCAACTAGTGACGAGCAACTAGTGACGAGCAACTAGTGACGTGACGAGCAACTACTGACGAGCAACTACTGACGAGCAACTACTGACGAGCAACTACTGACGAGCACTACTGACGAGCAACTACTGACGAGCAACTTGTGACGAGCAACTACTGACGAGCAACTAGTGACGACCAACTACTGACGAGCAACTACTGACCAGCAACTAGTGACGAGCAACTACTGACGAGCAACTAGTGACGAGCAACTACTGACGAGCAACTAGTGACGAGCAACTACTGACGAGCAACTACTGACGAACAACTAGTGACGAGCAACTACTGACGAGCAACTACTGACGAGCAACTACTGACGAACAACTAGTGACGAGCAACTACTGACGAGCAACTACTGACGAGCAACTAGTGACGAGCAACTACTGACGAGCAACTAGTGACGAGCAACAAGTGACGAGCAACTAGTGACGAGCAACTACTGACGAGCAACTAGTGACGAGCAACTAGTGACGAGCAACTAGTGACGAGCAACTAGTGACGTGACGAGCAACTACTGACGAGCAACTACTGACGAGCAACTACTGACGAGCAACTAGTGACGAGCAACTACTGACGAGCAACTACTGACGAGCAACTTGTGACGAGCAACTACTGACGAGCAACTAGTGACGACCAACTACTGACGAGCAACTACTGACCAGCAACTAGTGACGAGCAACTACTGACGAGCAACTAGTGACGAGCAACTACTGACGAGCAACTACTGACGAGCAACTACTGACGAGCAACTACTGACGAGCAACTACTGATGAGCAACTAGTGACGAGCAACTACTGACGAGCAACTAGTGACGAGCAACTACTGACGAGCAACTACTGACGAGCAACTAGTGACGAGCAACTACTGACGAGCAACTAGTGACGAGCAACTACTGACGAACAACTAGTGACGAGCAACTACTGACGAGCAACTACTGACGAGCAACTACTGACGAGCAACTAGTGACGAGCAACTACTGACGAGCAACTACTGACGAGCAACTACTGACGAGCCACTACTGACGAGCAACTACTGACGAGCAACTACTGACGAGCAACTAGTGACGAGCAACAACTGACGAGCAACTAGTGACGAGCAACTAGTGACGAGCAACTACTGACGAGCAACTACTGACGAGCAACTAGTGACGAACAACTACTGACGAGCAACCACTGACGAGCAACTACTGACGAGCAACTAGTGACGAGCAACTACTGACGAGCAACTACTGACGAGCAACTAGTGACGAGCAACTAGTGACGAGCAACTAGTGACGAGCAACTACTGACGAGCAACTACTGACGAGCAACTAGTGACGAGCAACTACTGACGAGCAACTAGTGACGAGCAACTACTGACGAGCAACTACTGACGAGCAACTACTGACGAGCAACTAGTGACGAACAACTACTGACGAGCAAGTAATGACGAGCAACTAGTGACAAGCAACTACTGACGAGACGAGCAACTACTGACGAGCAACTAGTGACGAGCAACTAGTGACGAGCAACTAGTGACAAGCAACTACTGACGAGCAACTAGTGACGAGCAACTACTGACGAGCAACTACTGACGAGCAACTAGTGACGAGCAACTACTGACGAGCAACTACTGACGAGCAACTAGTGACGAACAACTACTGACGAGCAACCACTGACGAGCAACTACTGACGAGCAACTAGTGACGAGCAACTACTGACGAGCAACTACTGACGAGCAACTAGTGACGAGCAACTAGTGACGAGCAACTAGTGACGAGCAACTACTGACGAGCAACTACTGACGAGCAACTAGTGACGAGCAACTACTGACGAGCAACTAGTGACGAGCAACTACTGACGAGCAACTAGTGACGAGCAACTACTGACGAGCAACTACTGACGAGCAACTACTGACGAGCAACTAGTGACGAACAACTACTGACGAGCAAGTAATGACGAGCAACTAGTGACGAGCAACTACTGACGAGCAACTAGTGACGAGCAACTACTGACGAGCAACTACTGACGAGCAACTACTGACGAGCAACTAGTGACGAACAACTACTGACGAGCAAGTAATGACGAGCAACTAGTGACAAGCAACTACTGACGAGACGAGCAACTACTGACGAGCAACTAGTGACGAGCAACTACTGACGAGCAACTAGTGACGAGCAACTACTGACGAACAACTACTGACGATCAACTACTGACGAGCAACTAATGACGAGCAACTATTGACGAGCAACTACTGACGAGCAACTACTGACGAGCAACTACTGACGAGCAACTACTGACGAGCAACTAGTGACGAGCAACTACTGACGAGCAACTAGTGACGAGCAACTACTGACGAGCAACTACTGACGAGCAACTACTGACGAGCAACTACTGACGAGCAACTACTGACGAGCAACTACTGACGAGCAACAACTGACGAGCAACTACTGACGAGCAACTACTGACGAACAACTACTGACGAGCAACCACTGACGAGCAACTACTGACGAGCAACTACTGACGAGCAACTAGTGACGAGCAACTACTGACGAGCAACTAGTGACGAGCAACTACTGACGAGCAACTACTGACGAGCAACTAGTGACGAGCAACTAGTGACGAACAACTAGTGACGAGCAACTACTGACGAGCAACTACTGACGAGCAACTAGTGACGAGCAACTAGTGACGAGCAACTAGTGACGAACAACTACTGACGAGCAACTACTGACGAGCAACTACTGACGAGCAACTACTGACGAGCAACTACTGACGAGCAACTACTGACGAGCAACTACTGACGAGCAACTACTGACGAGCAACTACTGACGAGCAACTACTGACGAGCAACTACTGACGAGCAACTACTGACGAGCAACTAGTGACGAACAACTAGTGACGAGCAACTACTGACAAGCAACTACTGACGAGCAACTACTGACGAGCAACTACTGACGAGCAACTAGTGACGAGCAACAACTGACGAGCAACTACTGACGAGCAACTACTGACGAGCAACTACTGATGAGCAACCACTGACGAGCAACTACTGACGAGCAGCTAGTGACGAGCAACTACTGACGAGCAACTAGTGACGAACAAGTAGTGACGAGCAACTACTGACGAGCAACTACTGACGAGCAACTACTGACGAGCAACTAGTGACGAGCAACTACTGACGAGCAACTACTGACGAGCAACTACTGACGAGCCACTACTGACGAGCAACTACTGACGAGCAACTACTGACGAGCAACTAGTGACGAGCAACAACTGACGAGCAACTAGTGACGAGCAACTAGTGACGAGCAACTACTGACGAGCAACTAGTGACGAGCAACTAGTGACGAGCAACTAGTGACGAGCAACTACTGACGAGCAACTAGTGACGAGCAACTAGTGACGAGCAACTAGTGACGAGCAACTAGTGACGTGACGAGCAACTACTGACGAGCAACTACTGACGAGCAACTACTGACGAGCAACTAGTGACGAGCAACTACTGACGAGCAACTACTGACGAGCAACTTGTGACGAGCAACTACTGACGAGCAACTAGTGACGACCAACTACTGACGAGCAACTACTGACCAGCAACTAGTGACGAGCAACTACTGACGAGCAACTAGTGACGAGCAACTACTGACGAGCAACTACTGACGAGCAACTACTGACGAGCAACTACTGACGAGCAACTACTGACGAGCAACTAGTGACGAGCAACTACTGACGAGCAACTAGTGACGAGCAACTACTGACGAGCAACTACTGACGAGCAACTAGTGACGAGCAACTACTGACGAGCAACTAGTGACGAGCAACTACTGACGAACAACTAGTGACGAGCAACTACTGACGAGCAACTACTGACGAGCAACTACTGACGAGCAACTAGTGACGAGCAACTACTGACGAGCAACTACTGACGAGCAACTACTGACGAGCCACTACTGACGAGCAACTACTGACGAGCAACTACTGACGAGCAACTAGTGACGAGCAACAACTGACGAGCAACTAGTGACGAGCAACTAGTGACGAGCAACTACTGACGAGCAACTACTGACGAGCAACTAGTGACGAACAACTACTGACGAGCAACCACTGACGAGCAACTACTGACGAGCAACTAGTGACGAGCAACTACTGACGAGCAACTACTGACGAGCAACTAGTGACGAGCAACTAGTGACGAGCAACTAGTGACGAGCAACTACTGACGAGCAACTACTGACGAGCAACTAGTGACGAGCAACTACTGACGAGCAACTAGTGACGAGCAACTACTGACGAGCAACTACTGACGAGCAACTACTGACGAGCAACTAGTGACGAACAACTACTGACGAGCAAGTAATGACGAGCAACTAGTGACAAGCAACTACTGACGAGACGAGCAACTACTGACGAGCAACTAGTGACGAGCAACTAGTGACGAGCAACTAGTGACAAGCAACTACTGACGAGCAACTAGTGACGAGCAACTACTGACGAGCAACTACTGACGAGCAACTAGTGACGAGCAACTACTGACGAGCAACTACTGACGAGCAACTAGTGACGAACAACTACTGACGAGCAACCACTGACGAGCAACTACTGACGAGCAACTAGTGACGAGCAACTACTGACGAGCAACTACTGACGAGCAACTAGTGACGAGCAACTAGTGACGAGCAACTAGTGACGAGCAACTACTGACGAGCAACTACTGACGAGCAACTAGTGACGAGCAACTACTGACGAGCAACTAGTGACGAGCAACTACTGACGAGCAACTAGTGACGAGCAACTACTGACGAGCAACTACTGACGAGCAACTACTGACGAGCAACTAGTGACGAACAACTACTGACGAGCAAGTAATGACGAGCAACTAGTGACGAGCAACTACTGACGAGCAACTAGTGACGAGCAACTACTGACGAGCAACTACTGACGAGCAACTACTGACGAGCAACTAGTGACGAACAACTACTGACGAGCAAGTAATGACGAGCAACTAGTGACAAGCAACTACTGACGAGACGAGCAACTACTGACGAGCAACTAGTGACGAGCAACTACTGACGAGCAACTAGTGACGAGCAACTACTGACGAACAACTACTGACGATCAACTACTGACGAGCAACTAATGACGAGCAACTATTGACGAGCAACTACTGACGAGCAACTACTGACGAGCAACTACTGACGAGCAACTACTGACGAGCAACTAGTGACGAGCAACTACTGACGAGCAACTAGTGACGAGCAACTACTGACGAGCAACTACTGACGAGCAACTACTGACGAGCAACAACTGACGAGCAACTACTGACGAGCAACTACTGACGAGCAACTACTGACGAGCAACCACTGACGAGCAACTACTGACGAGCAACTACTGACGAGCAACTAGTGACGAGCAACTACTGACGAGCAACTAGTGACGAGCAACTACTGACGAGCAACTACTGACGAGCAACTAGTGACGAGCAACTAGTGACGAACAACTAGTGACGAGCAACTACTGACGAGCAACTACTGACGAGCAACTAGTGACGAGCAACTAGTGACGAGCAACTAGTGACGAACAACTACTGACGAGCAACTACTGACGAGCAACTACTGACGAGCAACTACTGACGAGCAACTACTGACGAGCAACTACTGACGAGCAACTACTGACGAGCAACTACTGACGAGCAACTACTGACGAGCAACTACTGACGAGCAACTACTGACGAGCAACTACTGACGAGCAACTAGTGACGAACAACTAGTGACGAGCAACTACTGACAAGCAACTACTGACGAGCAACTACTGACGAGCAACTACTGACGAGCAACTAGTGACGAGCAACAACTGACGAGCAACTACTGACGAGCAACTACTGACGAGCAACTACTGATGAGCAACCACTGACGAGCAACTACTGACGAGCAGCTAGTGACGAGCAACTACTGACGAGCAACTAGTGACGAACAAGTAGTGACGAGCAACTACTGACGAGCAACTACTGACGAGCAACTACTGACGAGCAACTAGTGACGAGCAACTACTGACGAGCAACTACTGACGAGCAACTACTGACGAGCCACTACTGACGAGCAACTACTGACGAGCAACTACTGACGAGCAACTAGTGACGAGCAACAACTGACGAGCAACTAGTGACGAGCAACTAGTGACGAGCAACTACTGACGAGCAACTACTGACGAGCAACTAGTGACGAACAACTACTGACGAGCAACCACTGACGAGCAACTACTGACGAGCAACTAGTGACGAGCAACTACTGACGAGCAACTACTGACGAGCAACTAGTGACGAGCAACTAGTGACGAGCAACTAGTGACGAGCAACTACTGACGAGCAACTACTGACGAGCAACTACTGACGAGCAACTAGTGACGAGCAACTAGTGACGAGCAACTAGTGACGAGCAACTACTGACGAGCAACTACTGACGAGCAACTAGTGACGAGCAACTACTGACGAGCAACTAGTGACGAGCAACTACTGACGAGCAACTAGTGACGAGCAACTACTGACGAGCAACTACTGACGAGCAACTACTGACGAGCAACTAGTGACGAACAACTACTGACGAGCAAGTGATGACGAGCAACTAGTGACAAGCAACTACTGACGAGACGAGCAACTACTGACGAGCAACTAGTGACGAGCAACTACTGACGAGCAACTAGTGACGAGCAACTGCTGACGAACAACTACTGACGAGCAACTAGTGACGAGCAACTACTGACGATCAACTACTGACGAGCAACTAGTGACGAGCAACTACTGACGATCAACTACTGACGAGCAACTACTGACGAGCAGCTAGTGACGAACAACTAGTGACGAGCAACTACTGACAAGCAACTACTGACGAGCAACTACTGACGAGCAACTACTGACGAGCAACTAGTGACGAGCAACAACTGACGAGCAACTACTGACGAGCAACTACTGACGAGCAACTACTGACGAGCAACTACTGACGAGCAGCTAGTGACGAGCAACTACTGACGAGCAACTAGTGACGAACAAGTAGTGACGAGCAACTACTGACGAGCAACTACTGACGAGCAACTACTGACGAGCAACTAGTGACGAGCAACTACTGACGAGCAACTACTGACGAGCAACTACTGACGAGCCACTACTGACGAGCAACTACTGACGAGCAACTAGTGACGAGCAACTACTGACGAGCAACTACTGACGAGCAACTAGTGACGAGCAACTAGTGACGAGCAACTAGTGACGAGCAACTACTGACGAGCAACTACTGACGAGCAACTAGTGACGAGCAACTACTGACGAGCAACTAGTGACGAGCAACTAGTGACGAGCAACTACTGACGAGCAACTACTGACGAGCAACTACTGACGAGCAACTAGTGACGAGCAACTACTGACGATCAACTACTGACGAGCAACTAGTGACGAGCAACTACTGACGAGCAACTACTGACGAGCAACTACTGACGAGCAACTACTGACGAGCAACTAGTGACGAACAACTACTGACGAGCAAGTAATGACGAGCAACTAGTGACAAGCAACTACTGACGAGACGAGCAACTACTGACGAGCAACTAGTGACGAGCAACTAGTGACGAGCAACTAGTGACAAGCAACTACTGACGAGCAACTAGTGACGAGCAACTACTGACGAGCAACTACTGACGAGCAACTAGTGACGAGCAACTACTGACGAGCAACTACTGACGAGCAACTAGTGACGAACAACTACTGACGAGCAACCACTGACGAGCAACTACTGACGAGCAACTAGTGACGAGCAACTACTGACGAGCAACTACTGACGAGCAACTAGTGACGAGCAACTAGTGACGAGCAACTAGTGACGAGCAACTACTGACGAGCAACTACTGACGAGCAACTAGTGACGAGCAACTACTGACGAGCAACTAGTGACGAGCAACTACTGACGAGCAACTAGTGACGAGCAACTACTGACGAGCAACTACTGACGAGCAACTACTGACGAGCAACTAGTGACGAACAACTACTGACGAGCAAGTAATGACGAGCAACTAGTGACGAGCAACTACTGACGAGCAACTAGTGACGAGCAACTACTGACGAGCAACTACTGACGAGCAACTACTGACGAGCAACTAGTGACGAACAACTACTGACGAGCAAGTAATGACGAGCAACTAGTGACAAGCAACTACTGACGAGACGAGCAACTACTGACGAGCAACTAGTGACGAGCAACTACTGACGAGCAACTAGTGACGAGCAACTACTGACGAACAACTACTGACGATCAACTACTGACGAGCAACTAATGACGAGCAACTATTGACGAGCAACTACTGACGAGCAACTACTGACGAGCAACTACTGACGAGCAACTACTGACGAGCAACTAGTGACGAGCAACTACTGACGAGCAACTAGTGACGAGCAACTACTGACGAGCAACTACTGACGAGCAACTACTGACGAGCAACAACTGACGAGCAACTACTGACGAGCAACTACTGACGAGCAACTACTGACGAGCAACCACTGACGAGCAACTACTGACGAGCAACTACTGACGAGCAACTAGTGACGAGCAACTACTGACGAGCAACTAGTGACGAGCAACTACTGACGAGCAACTACTGACGAGCAACTAGTGACGAGCAACTAGTGACGAACAACTAGTGACGAGCAACTACTGACGAGCAACTACTGACGAGCAACTAGTGACGAGCAACTAGTGACGAGCAACTAGTGACGAACAACTACTGACGAGCAACTACTGACGAGCAACTACTGACGAGCAACTACTGACGAGCAACTACTGACGAGCAACTACTGACGAGCAACTACTGACGAGCAACTACTGACGAGCAACTACTGACGAGCAACTACTGACGAGCAACTACTGACGAGCAACTACTGACGAGCAACTAGTGACGAACAACTAGTGACGAGCAACTACTGACAAGCAACTACTGACGAGCAACTACTGACGAGCAACTACTGACGAGCAACTAGTGACGAGCAACAACTGACGAGCAACTACTGACGAGCAACTACTGACGAGCAACTACTGATGAGCAACCACTGACGAGCAACTACTGACGAGCAGCTAGTGACGAGCAACTACTGACGAGCAACTAGTGACGAACAAGTAGTGACGAGCAACTACTGACGAGCAACTACTGACGAGCAACTACTGACGAGCAACTAGTGACGAGCAACTACTGACGAGCAACTACTGACGAGCAACTACTGACGAGCCACTACTGACGAGCAACTACTGACGAGCAACTACTGACGAGCCACTACTGACGAGCAACTACTGACGAGCAACTACTGACGAGCAACTAGTGACGAGCAACAACTGACGAGCAACTAGTGACGAGCAACTAGTGACGAGCAACTACTGACGAGCAACTACTGACGAGCAACTACTGACGAGGAACTAGTGACGAGCAACTACTGACGAGCAACTACTGACGAGCAACTAGTGACGAGCAACTAGTGACGAGCAACTAGTGACGAGCAACTACTGACGAGCAACTACTGACGAGCAACTACTGACGAGCAACTAGTGACGAGCAACTAGTGACGAGCAACTAGTGACGAGCAACTACTGACGAGCAACTACTGACGAGCAACTAGTGACGAGCAACTACTGACGAGCAACTAGTGACGAGCAACTACAGACGAGCAACTAGTGACGAGCAACTACTGACGAGCAACTACTGACGAGCAACTACTGACGAGCAACTAGTGACGAACAACTACTGACGAGCAAGTGATGACGAGCAACTAGTGACAAGCAACTACTGACGAGACGAGCAACTACTGACGAGCATCTAGTGACGAGCAACTACTGACGAGCAACTAGTGACGAGCAACTACTGACGAACAACTACTGACGAGCAACTAGTGACGAGCAACTACTGACGATCAACTACTGACGAGCAACTAGTGACGAGCAACTACTGACGATCAACTACTGACGAGCAACTACTGACGAGCAGCTAGTGACGAACAACTAGTGACGAGCAACTACTGACAAGCAACTACTGACGAGCAACTACTGACGAGCAACTACTGACGAGCAACTAGTGACGAGCAACAACTGACGAGCAACTACTGACGAGCAACTACTGACGAGCAACTACTGATGAGCAACCACTGACGAGCAACTACTGACGAGCAGCTAGTGACGAGCAACTACTGACGAGCAACTAGTGACGAACAAGTAGTGACGAGCAACTACTGACGAGCAACTACTGACGAGCAACTACTGACGAGCAACTAGTGACGAGCAACTACTGACGAGCAACTACTGACGAGCAACTACTGACGAGCCACTACTGACGAGCAACTACTGACGAGCAACTAGTGACGAGCAACTACTGACGAGCAACTACTGACGAGCAACTAGTGACGAGCAACTAGTGACGAGCAACTAGTGACGAGCAACTACTGACGAGCAACTACTGACGAGCAACTAGTGACGAGCAACTACTGACGAGCAACTAGTGACGAGCAACTACTGACGAGCAACTAGTGACGAGCAACTACTGACGAGCAACTACTGACGAGCAACTACTGACGAGCAACTAGTGACGAACAACTACTGACGAGCAAGTGATGACGAGCAACTAGTGACAAGCAACTACTGACGAGACGAGCAACTACTGACGAGCAACTAGTGACGAGCAACTACTGACGAGCAACTAGTGACGAGCAACTACTGACGAACAACTACTGACGAGCAACTAGTGACGAGCAACTACTGACGATCAACTACTGACGAGCAACTAGTGACGAGCAACTACTGACGATCAACTACTGACGAGCAACTACTGACGAGCAGCTAGTGACGAGCAACTAGTCAACTACTGACGAGCAACTACTGACGAGCAACTAGTGACGAGCAACTAGTGACGAGCAACTACTGACGAGCAACTAGCGACGAGCAACTAGTGACGAGCAACTACTGACGAGCAACTAGTGACGAGCAACTAGTGACGAGCAACTAGTGACGAGCAACTACTGACGAGCAACTAGTGACGAGCAACTAGTGACGAGCAACTACTGACGAGCAACTAGTGACGAGCAACTACTGACGAGCAACTACTGACGAGCAACTAGTGACGAGCAACTACTGACGAGCAACTAGTGACGAGCAACTACTGACGAGCAACTACTGACGAGCAACTTGTGACGAGCAACTACTGATGAGCAACTACTGACGAGCAACTACTGACCAGCAACTAGTGACGAGCAACTACTGACGAGCAACTAGTGACGAGCAACTACTGACGAGCAACTACTGACGAGCAACTACTGACGAGCAACTACTGACGAGCAACTACTGACGAGCAACTAGTGACGAGCAACTACTGACGAGCAACTAGTGACGAGCAACTACTGACGAGCAACTACTGACGAGCAACTAGTGACGAGCAACTACTGACGAGCAACTAGTGACGAGCAACTACTGACGAACAACTAGTGACAAGCAACTACTGACGAGCAACTACTGACGAGCAACTAGTGACGAGCAACTACTGACGAGCAACTACTGACGAGCAACTACTGACGAGCCACTACTGACGAGCAACTACTGACGAGCAACTAGTGACGAGCAACTACGGACGAGCAACTACTGACCAGCAACTAGTGACGAGCAACTAGTGACGAGCAACTACTGACGAGACGAGCAACTAGTGACGAGCAACTACTGACGAGCAACTAGTGACGAGCAACTACTGACGAGCAACTACTGACGAGCAACTACTGACGAGCAACTACTGACGAGCAACTAGTGACGAGCAACTACTGACGAGCAACTAGTGACGAGCAACTACTGACGAGCAACTACTGACGAGCAACTAGTGACGAGCAACTACTGACGAGCAACTAGTGACGAGCAACTACTGACGAGCAACTACTGACGAGCAACTTGTGACGAGCAACTACTGACGAGCAACTAGTGACGACCAACTACTGACGAGCAACTACTGACCAGCAACTAGTGACGAGCAACTACTGACGAGCAACTAGTGACGAGCAACTACTGACGAGCAACTACTGACGAGCAACTACTGACGAGCAACTACTGACGAGCAACTACTGACGAGCAACTAGTGACGAGCAACTACTGACGAGCAACTAGTGACGAGCAACTACTGACGAGCAACTACTGACGAGCAACTAGTGACGAGCAACTACTGACGAGCAACTAGTGACGAGCAACTACTGACGAACAACTAGTGACGAGCAACTACTGACGAGCAACTACTGACGAGCAACTACTGACGAGCAACTAGTGACGAGCAACTACTGACGAGCAACTACTGACGAGCAACTACTGACGAGCCACTACTGACGAGCAACTACTGACGAGCAACTACTGACGAGCAACTAGTGACGAGCAACAACTGACGAGCAACTAGTGACGAGCAACTAGTGACGAGCAACTACTGACGAGCAACTACTGACGAGCAACTAGTGACGAACAACTACTGACGAGCAACCACTGACGAGCAACTACTGACGAGCAACTAGTGACGAGCAACTACTGACGAGCAACTACTGACGAGCAACTAGTGACGAGCAACTAGTGACGAGCAACTAGTGACGAGCAACTACTGACGAGCAACTACTGACGAGCAACTAGTGACGAGCAACTACTGACGAGCAACTAGTGACGAGCAACTACTGACGATCAACTACTGACGAGCAACTACTGACGAGCAGCTAGTGACGAGCAACTAGTCAACTACTGACGAGCAACTACTGACGAGCAACTAGTGACGAGCAACTAGTGACGAGCAACTACTGACGAGCAACTAGCGACGAGCAACTAGTGACGAGCAACTACTGACGAGCAACTAGTGACGAGCAACTAGTGACGAGCAACTAGTGACGAGCAACTACTGACGAGCAACTAGTGACGAGCAACTAGTGACGAGCAACTACTGACGAGCAACTAGTGACGAGCAACTACTGACGAGCAACTACTGACGAGCAACTAGTGACGAGCAACTACTGACGAGCAACTAGTGACGAGCAACTACTGACGAGCAACTACTGACGAGCAACTTGTGACGAGCAACTACTGACGAGCAACTACTGACGAGCAACTACTGACCAGCAACTAGTGACGAGCAACTACTGACGAGCAACTAGTGACGAGCAACTACTGACGAGCAACTACTGACGAGCAACTACTGACCAGCAACTAGTGACGAGCAACTAGTGACGAGCAACTACTGACGAGACGAGCAACTACTGACGAACAACTAGTGACGAGCAACTACTGACGAGCAACTACTGACGAGCAACTACTGACGAGCAACTACTGACGAGCAACTACTGACGAGCAACTACTGACGAGCAACTAGTGACGAGCAACTACTGACGAGCAACTAGTGACGAGCAACTACTGACGAGCAACTACTGACGAGCAACTAGTGACGAGCAACTACTGACGAGCAACTAGTGACGAGCAACTACTGACGAACAACTAGTGACGAGCAACTACTGACGAGCAACTACTGACGAGCAACTAGTGACGAGCAACTACTGACGAGCAACTACTGACGAGCAACTACTGACGAGCCACTACTGACGAGCAACTACTGACGAGCAACTAGTGACGAGCAACTACTGACGAGCAACTACTGACGAGCAACTAGTGACGAACAACTACTGACGAGCAACCACTGACGAGCAACTACTGACGAGCAACTAGTGACGAGCAACTACTGACGAGCAACTACTGACGAGCAACTAGTGACGAGCAACTAGTGACGAGCAACTAGTGACGAGCAACTACTGACGAGCAACTACTGACGAGCAACTAGTGACGAGCAACTACTGACGAGCAACTAGTGACGAGCAACTACTGACGATCAACTACTGACGAGCAACTACTGACGAGCAGCTAGTGACGAGCAACTAGTCAACTACTGACGAGCAACTACTGACGAGCAACTAGTGACGAGCAACTAGTGACGAGCAACTACTGACGAGCAACTAGCGACGAGCAACTAGTGACGAGCAACTACTGACGAGCAACTAGTGACGAGCAACTAGTGACGAGCAACTAGTGACGAGCAACTACTGACGAGCAACTAGTGACGAGCAACTAGTGACGAGCAACTACTGACGAGCAACTAGTGACGAGCAACTAGTGACGAGCAACTACTGACGAGCAACTAGTGACGAGCAACTACTGACGAGCAACTACTGACGAGCAACTAGTGACGAGCAACTACTGACGAGCAACTAGTGACGAGCAACTACTGACGAGCAACTACTGACGAGCAACTTGTGACGAGCAACTACTGACGAGCAACTACTGACGAGCAACTACTGACCAGCAACTAGTGACGAGCAACTACTGACGAGCAACTAGTGACGAGCAACTACTGACGAGCAACTACTGACGAGCAACTACTGACGAGCAACTAGTGACGAGCAACTACTGACGAGCAACTAGTGACGAGCAACTACTGACGAGCAACTACTGACGAGCAACTAGTGACGAGCAACTACTGACGAGCAACTAGTGACGAGCAACTACTGACGAACAACTAGTGACGAGCAACTACTGACGAGCAACTACTGACGAGACGAGCAACTACTGACGAGCAACTAGTGACGAGCAACTACTGACGAGCAACTAGTGACGAGCAACTACTGACGAGCAACTACTGACGAGCAACTACTGACGAGCAACTACTGACGAGCAACTACTGACGAGCAACTAGTGACGAGCAACTACTGACGAGCAACTAGTGACGAGCAACTACTGACGAGCAACTACTGACGAGCAACTAGTGACGAGCAACTACTGACGAGCAACTAGTGACGAGCAACTACTGACGAGCAACTACTGACGAGCAACTTGTGACGAGCAACTACTGACGAGCAACTAGTGACGAGCAACTACTGACGAGCAACTAGTGACGAGCAACTACTGACGAGCAACTACTGACGAGCAACTAGTGACGAGCAACTACTGACGAGCAACTACTGACGAGCAACTACTGACGAGCAACTACTGACGAGCAACTACTGACGAGCAACTACTGACGAGCAACTAGTGACGAGCAACTACTGACGAGCAACTAGTGACGAGCAACTACTGACGAGCAACTACTGACGAGCAACTAGTGACGAGCAACTACTGACGAGCAACTAGTGACGAGCAACTACTGACGAACAACTAGTGACGAGCAACTACTGACGAGCAACTACTGACGAGCAACTAGTGACGAGCAACTACTGACGAGCAACTACTGACGAGCAACTACTGACGAGCCACTACTGACGAGCAACTACTGACGAGCAACTAGTGACGAGCAACTACTGACGAGCAACTACTGACGAGCAACTAGTGACGAACAACTACTGACGAGCAACCACTGACGAGCAACTACTGACGAGCAACTAGTGACGAGCAACTACTGACGAGCAACTACTGACGAGCAACTAGTGACGAGCAACTAGTGACGAGCAACTAGTGACGAGCAACTACTGACGAGCAACTACTGACGAGCAACTAGTGACGAGCAACTACTGACGAGCAACTAGTGACGAGCAACTACTGACGATCAACTACTGACGAGCAACTACTGACGAGCAGCTAGTGACGAGCAACTAGTCAACTACTGACGAGCAACTACTGACGAGCAACTAGTGACGAGCAACTAGTGACGAGCAACTACTGACGAGCAACTAGCGACGAGCAACTAGTGACGAGCAACTACTGACGAGCAACTAGTGACGAGCAACTAGTGACGAGCAACTAGTGACGAGCAACTACTGACGAGCAACTAGTGACGAGCAACTAGTGACGAGCAACTACTGACGAGCAACTAGTGACGAGCAACTAGTGACGAGCAACTACTGACGAGCAACTAGTGACGAGCAACTACTGACGAGCAACTACTGACGAGCAACTAGTGACGAGCAACTACTGACGAGCAACTAGTGACGAGCAACTACTGACGAGCAACTACTGACGAGCAACTTGTGACGAGCAACTACTGACGAGCAACTACTGACGAGCAACTACTGACCAGCAACTAGTGACGAGCAACTACTGACGAGCAACTAGTGACGAGCAACTACTGACGAGCAACTACTGACGAGCAACTACTGACGAGCAACTAGTGACGAGCAACTACTGACGAGCAACTAGTGACGAGCAACTACTGACGAGCAACTACTGACGAGCAACTAGTGACGAGCAACTACTGACGAGCAACTAGTGACGAGCAACTACTGACGAACAACTAGTGACGAGCAACTACTGACGAGCAACTACTGACGAGACGAGCAACTACTGACGAGCAACTAGTGACGAGCAACTACTGACGAGCAACTAGTGACGAGCAACTACTGACGAGCAACTACTGACGAGCAACTACTGACGAGCAACTACTGACGAGCAACTACTGACGAGCAACTAGTGACGAGCAACTACTGACGAGCAACTAGTGACGAGCAACTACTGACGAGCAACTACTGACGAGCAACTAGTGACGAGCAACTACTGACGAGCAACTAGTGACGAGCAACTACTGACGAGCAACTACTGACGAGCAACTTGTGACGAGCAACTACTGACGAGCAACTAGTGACGAGCAACTACTGACGAGCAACTAGTGACGAGCAACTACTGACGAGCAACTACTGACGAGCAACTAGTGACGAGCAACTACTGACGAGCAACTACTGACGAGCAACTAGTGACGAGCAACTACTGACGAGCAACTAGTGACGAGCAACTACTGACGAACAACTAGTGACGAGCAACTACTGACGAGCAACTACTGACGAGCAACTAGTGACGAGCAACTACTGACGAGCAACTACTGACGAGCAACTACTGACGAGCCACTACTGACGAGCAACTACTGACGAGCAACTAGTGACGAGCAACTACTGACGAGCAACTACTGACCAGCAACTAGTGACGAGCAACTAGTGACGAGCAACTACTGACGAGACGAGCAACTACTGACGAGCAACTACTGACGAGCAACTACTGACGAGCAACTAGTGACGAGCAACTACTGACGAGCAACTAGTGACGAGCAACTACTGACGAGCAACTACTGACGAGCAACTAGTGACGAGCAACTACTGACGAGCAACTAGTGACGAGCAACTACTGACGAACAACTAGTGACGAGCAACTACTGACGAGCAACTACTGACGAGCAACTAGTGACGAGCAACTACTGACGAGCAACTACTGACGAGCAACTACTGACGAGCCACTACTGACGAGCAACTACTGACGAGCAACTACTGACGAGCAACTACTGACGAGCAACTACTGACCAGCAACTAGTGACGAGCAACTAGTGACGAGCAACTACTGACGAGACGAGCAACTACTGACGAGCAACTAGTGACGAGCAACTACTGACGAGCAACTAGTGACGAGCAACTACTGACGAGCAACTACTGACGAGCAACTACTGACGAGCAACTACTGACGAGCAACTACTGACGAGCAACTAGTGACGAGCAACTACTGACGAGCAACTAGTGACGAGCAACTACTGACGAGCAACTACTGACGAGCAACTAGTGACGAGCAACTACTGACGAGCAACTACTGACGAGCAACTAGTGACGAGCAACTACTGACGAGCAACTAGTGACGAGCAACTAGTGACGAGCAACTACTGACGAGCAACTAGTGACGAGCAACTACTGACGAGCAACTACTGACGAGCAACTAGTGACGAGCAACTACTGACGAGCAACTAGTGACGAGCAACTACTGACGAACAACTAGTGACGAGCAACTACTGACGAGCAACTACTGACGAGCAACTACTGACGAGCAACTAGTGACGAGCAACTACTGACGAGCAACTACTGACGAGCAACTACTGACGAGCCACTACTGACGAGCAACTACTGACGAGCAACTACTGACGAGCAACTAGTGACGAGCAACAACTGACGAGCAACTAGTGACGAGCAACTAGTGACGAGCAACTACTGACGAGCAACTACTGACGAGCAACTAGTGACGAACAACTACTGACGAGCAACCACTGACGAGCAACTACTGACGAGCAACTAGTGACGAGCAACTACTGACGAGCAACTACTGACGAGCAACTAGTGACGAGCAACTAGTGACGAGCAACTAGTGACGAGCAACTACTGACGAGCAACTACTGACGAGCAACTAGTGACGAGCAACTACTGACGAGCAACTAGTGACGAGCAACTACTGACGAGCAACTACTGACGAGCAACTACTGACGAGCAACTAGTGACGAACAACTACTGACGAGCAAGTAATGACGAGCAACTAGTGACAAGCAACTACTGACGAGACGAGCAACTACTGACGAGCAACTAGTGACGAGCAACTAGTGACGAGCAACTAGTGACAAGCAACTACTGACGAGCAACTAGTGACGAGCAACTACTGACGAGCAACTACTGACGAGCAACTAGTGACGAGCAACTACTGACGAGCAACTACTGACGAGCAACTAGTGACGAACAACTACTGACGAGCAACCACTGACGAGCAACTACTGACGAGCAACTAGTGACGAGCAACTACTGACGAGCAACTACTGACGAGCAACTAGTGACGAGCAACTAGTGACGAGCAACTAGTGACGAGCAACTACTGACGAGCAACTACTGACGAGCAACTAGTGACGAGCAACTACTGACGAGCAACTAGTGACGAGCAACTACTGACGAGCAACTAGTGACGAGCAACTACTGACGAGCAACTACTGACGAGCAACTAGTGACGAACAACTACTGACGAGCAAGTAATGACGAGCAACTAGTGACAAGCAACTACTGACGAGACGAGCAACTACTGACGAGCAACTAGTGACGAGCAACTACTGACGAGCAACTAGTGACGAGCAACTACTGACGAACAACTACTGACGAGCAACTAGTGACGAGCAACTACTGACGATCAACTACTGACGAGCAACTAGTGACGAGCAACTACTGACGATCAACTACTGACGAGCAACTACTGACGAGCAGCTAGTGACGAGCAACTAGTCAACTACTGACGAGCAACTACTGACGAGCAACTAGTGACAAGCAACTAGTGACGAGCAACTACTGACGAGCAACTAGCGACGAGCAACTAGCGACGAGCAACTACTGACGAGCAACTAGTGACGAGCAACTAGTGACGAGCAACTAGTGACGAGCAACTAGTGACGAGCAACTACTGACGAGTAACTAGTGACGAGCAACTAGTGACGAGCAACTAGTGACGAGCAACTAGTGACGTGACGAGCAACTACTGACGAGCAACTACTGACGAGCAACTACTGACGAGCACTACTGACGAGCAACTCTGACGAGCAACTACTGACGAGCAACTACTGACGAGCAACTAGTGACGAGCAACTACTGACGAGCAACTACTGACGAGCAACTACTGACGAGCAACTAGTGACGAGCAACTAGTGACAAGCAACTACTGACGAGCAACTAGTGACGAGCAACTACTGACGAGCAACTACTGACGAGCAACTACTGACGAGCAACTAGTGACGAGCAACTAGTGACAAGCAACTACTGACGAGCAACTAGTGACGAGCAACTACTGACGAGCAACTACTGACGAGCAACTACTGACGAGCAACTACTGACGAGCAACTACTGACGAGCAACTAGTGACGAGCAACTACTGACGAGCAACTACTGTCGAGCAACTACTGACGAGCAACTACTGTCGAGCAACTAGTGACGAGCAACTACTGACGAGCAACTAGTGACGAGCAACTACTGACGAGCAACTACTGACGAGCAACTTGTGACGAGCAACTACTGACGAGCAACTAGTGACGAGCAACTACTGACGAGCAACTACTGACCAGCAACTAGTGACGAGCAACTAGTGACGAGCAACTACTGACGAGACGAGCAACTACTGACGAGCAACTAGTGACGAGCAACTACTGACGAGCAACTAGTGACGAGCAACTACTGACGAACAACTACTGACGAGCAACTAGTGACGAGCAACTACTGACGAGCAACTAGTGACGAGCAACTACTGACGAACAACTACTGACGAGCAACTAGTGACGAGTAACTACTGACGATCAACTACTGGCGAGCAACTAGTGACGAGCAACTACTGACGAGCAACTAGTGACGAGCAACTACTGACGAGCAACTACTGACGAGCAACTAGTGACGAGCAACTACTGACGAGCAACTAGTGACGAGCAACTACTGACGAGCAACTACTGACGAGCAACTAGTGACGAGCAACTACTGACGAGCAACTAGTGACGAGCAACTACTGACGAGCAACTACTGACGAGACGAGCAACTACTGACGAGCAACTAGTGACGAGCAACTACTGACGAACAACTACTGACGAGCAACTAGTGACGAGCAACTACTGACGATAAACTACTGGCGAGCAACTAGTGACGAGCAACTACTGACGAGCAACTAGTGACGAGCAACTACTGACGAGCAACTACTGACGAGCAACTAGTGACGAGCAACTACTGACGAGCAACTAGTGACGAGCAACTACTGACGAGCAACTACTGACGAGCAACTAGTGACGAGCAACTACTGACGAACAACTACTGACGAGCAACTAGTGACGAGTAACTACTGACGATCAACTACTGGCGAGCAACTAGTGACGAGCAACTACTGACGAGCAACTAGTGACGAGCAACTACTGACGAGCAACTACTGACGAGCAACTAGTGACGAGCAACTACTGACGAGCAACTAGTGACGAGCAACTACTGACGAGCAACTACTGACGAGCAACTAGTGACGAGCAACTACTGACGAGCAACTAGTGACGAGCAACTACTGACGAGCAACTACTGACGAGACGAGCAACTACTGACGAGCAACTAGTGACGAGCAACTACTGACGAACAACTACTGACGAGCAACTAGTGACGAGCAACTACTGACGATAAACTACTGACGAGCAACTAGTGACGAGCAACTACTGACGAGCAACTAGTGACGAGCAACTACTGACGAGCAACTACTGACGAGCAACTAGTGACGAGCAACTACTGACGAGCAACTAGTGACGAGCAACTACTGACGAGCAACTACTGACGAGCAACTTGTGACGAGCAACTACTGACGAGCAACTAGTGACGAGCAACTACTGACGAGCAACTACTGACCAGCAACTAGTGACGAGCAACTACTGACGAGCAACTAGTGACGAGCAACTACTGACGAGCAACTAGTGACGAGCAACTACTGACGAGCAACTACTGACGAGCAACTACCGACGAGCAACTAGTGACGTGACGAGCAACTACTGACGAGCAACTACTGACGAGCCTGACGAGCAACTACTGACGAGCACTACTGACGAGCAACTACTGACGAGCAACTACTGACGAGCCTGACGAGCAACTACTGACGAGCAACTACTGACGAGCAACTACTGACGAGCAACTACTGACGAGCAACTAGTGACGAGCAACTGGTGACGAGCAACTACTGACGAGCAACTACTGACGAGCAGCTAGTGACGAAACAACTAGTCAACTACTGACGAGCAACTACTGACGAGCAACTACTGACGAGCAACTAGTGACGAGCAACTACTGACGAGCAACTACTGACGAGCAACTACTGACGAGCAACTAGTGACGAACAACTACTGACGAGCAAGTAATGACGAGCAACTAGTGACAAGCAACTACTGACGAGACGAGCAACTACTGACGAGCAACTAGTGACGAGCAACTACTGACGAGCAACTAGTGACGAGCAACTACTGACGAACAACTACTGACGAGCAACTAGTGACGAGCAACTACTGACGATCAACTACTGACGAGCAACTAGTGACGAGCAACTACTGACGATCAACTACTGACGAGCAACTACTGACGAGCAGCTAGTGACGAGCAACTAGTCAACTACTGACGAGCAACTACTGACGAGCAACTAGTGACGAGCAACTAGTGACGAGCAACTACTGACGAGCAACTAGCGACGAGCAACTAGCGACGAGCAACTACTGACGAGCAACTAGTGACGAGCAACTAGTGACGAGCAACTAGTGACGAGCAACTAGTGACGAGCAACTACTGACGAGCAACTAGTGACGAGCAACTAGTGACGAGCAACTAGTGACGAGCAACTAGTGACGTGACGAGCAACTACTGACGAGCAACTACTGACGAGCAACTACTGACGAGCAACTAGTGACGAGCAACAACTGACGAGCAACTAGTGACGAGCAACTAGTGACGAGCAACTACTGACGAGCAACTACTGACGAGCAACTAGTGACGAACAACTACTGAAGAGCAACCACTGACGAGCAACTACTGACGAGCAACTAGTGACGAGCAACTACTGACGAGCAACTACTGACGAGCAACTAGTGACGAGCAACTAGTGACGAGCAACTAGTGACGAGCAACTACTGACGAGCAACTAGTGACGAGCAACTAGTGACGAGCAACTACTGACGAGCAACTACTGACGAGCAACTAGTGACGAGCAACTACTGACGAGCAACTAGTGACGAGCAACTACTGACGAGCAACTAGTGACGAGCAACTACTGACGAGCAACTACTGACGAGCAACTACTGACGAGCAACTAGTGACGAACAACTACTGACGAGCAAGTAATGACGAGCAACTAGTGACAAGCAACTACTGACGAGACGAGCGACTACTGACGAGCAACTAGTGACGAGCAACTACTGACGAGCAACTAGTGACGAGCAACTACTGACGAACAACTACTGACGAGCAACTAGTGACGAGCAACTACTGACGATCAACTACTGACGAGCAACTAGTGACGAGCAACTACTGACGATCAACTACTGACGAGCAACTACTGACGAGCAGCTAGTGACGAGCAACTAGTCAACTACTGACGAGCAACTAGTGACGAGCAACTAGTGACGAGCAACTACTGACGAGCAACTACTGACGAGCAACTAGCGACGAGCAACTAGCGACGAGCAACTACTGACGAGCAACTAGTGACGAGCAACTAGTGACGAGCAACTAGTGACGAGCAACTAGTGACGAGCAACTACTGACGAGCAACTAGTGACGAGCAACTAGTGACGAGCAACTAGTGACGAGCAACTAGTGACGTGACGAGCAACTACTGACGAGCAACTACTGACGAGCAACTTGTGACGAGCAACTACTGACGAGCAACTAGTGACGAGCAACTACTGACGAGCAACTACTGACCAGCAACTAGTGACGAGCAACTACTGACGAGCAACTAGTGACGAGCAACTACTGACGAGCAACTAGTGACGAGCAACTACTGACGAGCAACTACTGACGAGCAACTACCGACGAGCAACTAGTGACGTGACGAGCAACTACTGACGAGCAACTACTGACGAGCCTGACGAGCAACTACTGACGAGCACTACTGACGAGCAACTACTGACGAGCAACTACTGACGAGCCTGACGAGCAACTACTGACGAGCAACTACTGACGAGCAACTACTGACGAGCAACTACTGACGAGCAACTAGTGGCGAGCAACTGGTGACGAGCAACTACTGACGAGCAACTACTGACGAGCAGCTAGTGACGAAACAACTAGTCAACTACTGACGAGCAACTACTGACGAGCAACTACTGACGAGCAACTAGTGACGAGCAACTACTGACGAGCAACTACTGACGAGCAACTACTGACGAGCAACTAGTGACGAACAACTACTGACGAGCAAGTAATGACGAGCAACTAGTGACAAGCAACTACTGACGAGACGAGCAACTACTGACGAGCAACTAGTGACGAGCAACTACTGACGAGCAACTAGTGACGAGCAACTACTGACGAACAACTACTGACGAGCAACTAGTGACGAGCAACTACTGACGATCAACTACTGACGAGCAACTAGTGACGAGCAACTACTGACGATCAACTACTGACGAGCAACTACTGACGAGCAGCTAGTGACGAGCAACTAGTCAACTACTGACGAGCAACTACTGACGAGCAACTAGTGACGAGCAACTAGTGACGAGCAACTACTGACGAGCAACTAGCGACGAGCAACTAGCGACGAGCAACTACTGACGAGCAACTAGTGACGAGCAACTAGTGACGAGCAACTAGTGACGAGCAACTAGTGACGAGCAACTACTGACGAGCAACTAGTGACGAGCAACTAGTGACGAGCAACTAGTGACGAGCAACTAGTGACGTGACGAGCAACTACTGACGAGCAACTACTGACGAGCAACTACTGACGAGCAACTAGTGACGAGCAACAACTGACGAGCAACTAGTGACGAGCAACTAGTGACGAGCAACTACTGACGAGCAACTACTGACGAGCAACTAGTGACGAACAACTACTGAAGAGCAACCACTGACGAGCAACTACTGACGAGCAACTAGTGACGAGCAACTACTGACGAACAACTACTGACGAGCAACTAGTGACGAGCAACTACTGACGATAAACTACTGACGAGCAACTAGTGACGAGCAACTACTGACGAGCAACTAGTGACGAGCAACTACTGACGAGCAACTACTGACGAGCAACTAGTGACGAGCAACTACTGACGAGCAACTAGTGACGAGCAACTACTGACGAGCAACTACTGACGAGCAACTTGTGACGAGCAACTACTGACGAGCAACTAGTGACGAGCAACTACTGACGAGCAACTACTGACCAGCAACTAGTGACGAGCAACTACTGACGAGCAACTAGTGACGAGCAACTACTGACGAGCAACTAGTGACGAGCAACTACTGACGAGCAACTACTGACGAGCAACTACCGACGAGCAACTAGTGACGTGACGAGCAACTACTGACGAGCAACTACTGACGAGCCTGACGAGCAACTACTGACGAGCACTACTGACGAGCAACTACTGACGAGCAACTACTGACGAGCCTGACGAGCAACTACTGACGAGCAACTACTGACGAGCAACTACTGACGAGCAACTACTGACGAGCAACTAGTGACGAGCAACTGGTGACGAGCAACTACTGACGAGCAACTACTGACGAGCAGCTAGTGACGAAACAACTAGTCAACTACTGACGAGCAACTACTGACGAGCAACTACTGACGAGCAACTAGTGACGAGCAACTACTGACGAGCAACTACTGACGAGCAACTACTGACGAGCAACTAGTGACGAACAACTACTGACGAGCAAGTAATGACGAGCAACTAGTGACAAGCAACTACTGACGAGACGAGCAACTACTGACGAGCAACTAGTGACGAGCAACTACTGACGAGCAACTAGTGACGAGCAACTACTGACGAACAACTACTGACGAGCAACTAGTGACGAGCAACTACTGACGATCAACTACTGACGAGCAACTAGTGACGAGCAACTACTGACGATCAACTACTGACGAGCAACTACTGACGAGCAGCTAGTGACGAGCAACTAGTCAACTACTGACGAGCAACTACTGACGAGCAACTAGTGACGAGCAACTAGTGACGAGCAACTACTGACGAGCAACTAGCGACGAGCAACTAGCGACGAGCAACTACTGACGAGCAACTAGTGACGAGCAACTAGTGACGAGCAACTAGTGACGAGCAACTAGTGACGAGCAACTACTGACGAGCAACTAGTGACGAGCAACTAGTGACGAGCAACTAGTGACGAGCAACTAGTGACGTGACGAGCAACTACTGACGAGCAACTACTGACGAGCAACTACTGACGAGCAACTAGTGACGAGCAACAACTGACGAGCAACTAGTGACGAGCAACTAGTGACGAGCAACTACTGACGAGCAACTACTGACGAGCAACTAGTGACGAACAACTACTGAAGAGCAACCACTGACGAGCAACTACTGACGAGCAACTAGTGACGAGCAACTACTGACGAGCAACTACTGACGAGCAACTAGTGACGAGCAACTAGTGACGAGCAACTAGTGACGAGCAACTACTGACGAGCAACTAGTGACGAGCAACTAGTGACGAGCAACTACTGACGAGCAACTACTGACGAGCAACTAGTGACGAGCAACTACTGACGAGCAACTAGTGACGAGCAACTACTGACGAGCAACTAGTGACGAGCAACTACTGACGAGCAACTACTGACGAGCAACTACTGACGAGCAACTAGTGACGAACAACTACTGACGAGCAAGTAATGACGAGCAACTAGTGACAAGCAACTACTGACGAGACGAGCGACTACTGACGAGCAACTAGTGACGAGCAACTACTGACGAGCAACTAGTGACGAGCAACTACTGACGAACAACTACTGACGAGCAACTAGTGACGAGCAACTACTGACGATCAACTACTGACGAGCAACTAGTGACGAGCAACTACTGACGATCAACTACTGACGAGCAACTACTGACGAGCAGCTAGTGACGAGCAACTAGTCAACTACTGACGAGCAACTAGTGACGAGCAACTAGTGACGAGCAACTACTGACGAGCAACTACTGACGAGCAACTAGCGACGAGCAACTAGCGACGAGCAACTACTGACGAGCAACTAGTGACGAGCAACTAGTGACGAGCAACTAGTGACGAGCAACTAGTGACGAGCAACTACTGACGAGCAACTAGTGACGAGCAACTAGTGACGAGCAACTAGTGACGAGCAACTAGTGACGTGACGAGCAACTACTGACGAGCAACTACTGACGAGCAACTTGTGACGAGCAACTACTGACGAGCAACTAGTGACGAGCAACTACTGACGAGCAACTACTGACCAGCAACTAGTGACGAGCAACTACTGACGAGCAACTAGTGACGAGCAACTACTGACGAGCAACTAGTGACGAGCAACTACTGACGAGCAACTACTGACGAGCAACTACCGACGAGCAACTAGTGACGTGACGAGCAACTACTGACGAGCAACTACTGACGAGCCTGACGAGCAACTACTGACGAGCACTACTGACGAGCAACTACTGACGAGCAACTACTGACGAGCCTGACGAGCAACTACTGACGAGCAACTACTGACGAGCAACTACTGACGAGCAACTACTGACGAGCAACTAGTGACGAGCAACTGGTGACGAGCAACTACTGACGAGCAACTACTGACGAGCAGCTAGTGACGAAACAACTAGTCAACTACTGACGAGCAACTACTGACGAGCAACTACTGACGAGCAACTAGTGACGAGCAACTACTGACGAGCAACTACTGACGAGCAACTACTGACGAGCAACTAGTGACGAACAACTACTGACGAGCAAGTAATGACGAGCAACTAGTGACAAGCAACTACTGACGAGACGAGCAACTACTGACGAGCAACTAGTGACGAGCAACTACTGACGAGCAACTAGTGACGAGCAACTACTGACGAACAACTACTGACGAGCAACTAGTGACGAGCAACTACTGACGATCAACTACTGACGAGCAACTAGTGACGAGCAACTACTGACGATCAACTACTGACGAGCAACTACTGACGAGCAGCTAGTGACGAGCAACTAGTCAACTACTGACGAGCAACTACTGACGAGCAACTAGTGACGAGCAACTAGTGACGAGCAACTACTGACGAGCAACTAGCGACGAGCAACTAGCGACGAGCAACTACTGACGAGCAACTAGTGACGAGCAACTAGTGACGAGCAACTAGTGACGAGCAACTAGTGACGAGCAACTACTGACGAGCAACTAGTGACGAGCAACTAGTGACGAGCAACTAGTGACGAGCAACTAGTGACGTGACGAGCAACTACTGACGAGCAACTACTGACGAGCAACTACTGACGAGCAACTAGTGACGAGCAACAACTGACGAGCAACTAGTGACGAGCAACTAGTGACGAGCAACTACTGACGAGCAACTACTGACGAGCAACTAGTGACGAACAACTACTGAAGAGCAACCACTGACGAGCAACTACTGACGAGCAACTAGTGACGAGCAACTACTGACGAGCAACTACTGACGAGCAACTAGTGACGAGCAACTAGTGACGAGCAACTAGTGACGAGCAACTACTGACGAGCAACTAGTGACGAGCAACTAGTGACGAGCAACTACTGACGAGCAACTACTGACGAGCAACTAGTGACGAGCAACTACTGACGAGCAACTAGTGACGAGCAACTACTGACGAGCAACTAGTGACGAGCAACTACTGACGAGCAACTACTGACGAGCAACTACTGACGAGCAACTAGTGACGAACAACTACTGACGAGCAAGTAATGACGAGCAACTAGTGACAAGCAACTACTGACGAGACGAGCGACTACTGACGAGCAACTAGTGACGAGCAACTACTGACGAGCAACTAGTGACGAGCAACTACTGACGAACAACTACTGACGAGCAACTAGTGACGAGCAACTACTGACGATCAACTACTGACGAGCAACTAGTGACGAGCAACTACTGACGATCAACTACTGACGAGCAACTACTGACGAGCAGCTAGTGACGAGCAACTAGTCAACTACTGACGAGCAACTAGTGACGAGCAACTAGTGACGAGCAACTACTGACGAGCAACTACTGACGAGCAACTAGCGACGAGCAACTAGCGACGAGCAACTACTGACGAGCAACTAGTGACGAGCAACTAGTGACGAGCAACTAGTGACGAGCAACTAGTGACGAGCAACTACTGACGAGCAACTAGTGACGAGCAACTAGTGACGAGCAACTAGTGACGAGCAACTAGTGACGTGACGAGCAACTACTGACGAGCAACTACTGACGAGCAACTACTGACGAGCAACTACTGACGAGCACTACTGACGAGCAACTACTGACGAGCAACTACTGACGAGCAACTACTGACGAGCAACTAGTGACGAGCAACTACTGACGAGCAACTACTGACGAGCAACTACTGACGAGCAACTAGTGACGAGCAACTAGTGACAAGCAACTACTGACGAGCAACTAGTGACGAGCAACTACTGACGAGCAACTACTGACGAGCAACTACTGACGAGCAACTACTGACGAGCAACTACTGACGAGCAACTAGTGACGAGCAACTACTGACGAGCAACTAGTGACGAGCAACTAGTGACGAGCAACTACTGACGAGCAACTAGTGACGAGCAACTACTGACGAGCAACTAGTGACGAGCAACTACTGACGAGCAACTACTGACGAGCAACTTGTGACGAGCAACTACTGACGAGCAACTAGTGACGAGCAACTACTGACGAGCAACTACTGACCAGCAACTAGTGACGAGCAACTACTGACGAGCAACTAGTGACGAGCAACTACTGACGAGCAACTACTGACCAGCAACTAGTGACGAGCAACTAGTGACGAGCAACTACTGACGAGACGAGCAACTACTGACGAGCAACTAGTGACGAGCAACTACTGACGAGCAACTAGTGACGAGCAACTACTGACGAACAACTACTGACGAGCAACTAGTGACGAGCAACTACTGACGATCAACTACTGGCGAGCAACTAGTGACGAGCAACTACTGACGAGCAACTACTGACGAGCAACTAGTGACGAGCAACTACTGACGAGCAACTAGTGACGAGCAACTACTGACGAACAACTAGTGACGAGCAACTACTGACGAGCAACTACTGACGAGCAACTAGTGACGAGCAACTACTGACGAGCAACTACTGACGAGCAACTACTGACGAGCCACTACTGACGAGCAACTACTGACGAGCAACTAGTGACGAGCAACTACTGACGAGCAACTACTGACCAGCAACTAGTGACGAGCAACTAGTGACGAGCAACTACTGACGAGACGAGCAACTACTGACGAGCAACTAGTGACGAGCAACTACTGACGAGCAACTAGTGACGAGCAACTACTGACGAGCAACTACTGACGAGCAACTACTGACGAGCAACTACTGACGAGCAACTACTGACGAGCAACTAGTGACGAGCAACTACTGACGAGCAACTAGTGACGAGCAACTACTGACGAGCAACTACTGACGAGCAACTAGTGACGAGCAACTACTGACGAGCAACTAGTGACGAGCAACTACTGACGAGCAACTACTGACGAGCAACTTGTGACGAGCAACTACTGACGAGCAACTAGTGACGAGCAACTACTGACGAGCAGCTAGTGACGAGCAACTAGTCAACTACTGACGAGCAACTAGTGACGAGCAACTAGTGACGAGCAACTACTGACGAGCAACTACTGACGAGCAACTACTGACGAGCAACTACTGACGAGCAACTAGTGACGAGCAACTACTGACGAGCAACTAGTGACGAGCAACTACTGACGAGCAACTACTGACGAGCAACTAGTGACGAGCAACTACTGACGAGCAACTAGTGACGAGCAACTACTGACGAACAACTAGTGACGAGCAACTACTGACGAGCAACTACTGACGAGCAACTACTGACGAGCAACTAGTGACGAGCAACTACTGACGAGCAACTACTGACGAGCAACTACTGACGAGCCACTACTGACGAGCAACTACTGACGAGCAACTACTGACGAGCAACTAGTGACGAGCAACAACTGACGAGCAACTAGTGACGAGCAACTAGTGACGAGCAACTACTGACGAGCAACTACTGACGAGCAACTAGTGACGAACAACTACTGACGAGCAACCACTGACGAGCAACTACTGACGAGCAACTAGTGACGAGCAACTACTGACGAGCAACTACTGACGAGCAACTAGTGACGAGCAACTAGTGACGAGCAACTAGTGACGAGCAACTACTGACGAGCAACTACTGACGAGCAACTAGTGACGAGCAACTACTGACGAGCAACTAGTGACGAGCAACTACTGACGAGCAACTACTGACGAGCAACTACTGACGAGCAACTAGTGACGAACAACTACTGACGAGCAAGTAATGACGAGCAACTAGTGACAAGCAACTACTGACGAGACGAGCAACTACTGACGAGCAACTAGTGACGAGCAACTAGTGACGAGCAACTAGTGACAAGCAACTACTGACGAGCAACTAGTGACGAGCAACTACTGACGAGCAACTACTGACGAGCAACTAGTGACGAGCAACTACTGACGAGCAACTACTGACGAGCAACTAGTGACGAACAACTACTGACGAGCAACCACTGACGAGCAACTACTGACGAGCAACTAGTGACGAGCAACTACTGACGAGCAACTACTGACGAGCAACTAGTGACGAGCAACTAGTGACGAGCAACTAGTGACGAGCAACTACTGACGAGCAACTACTGACGAGCAACTAGTGACGAGCAACTACTGACGAGCAACTAGTGACGAGCAACTACTGACGAGCAACTAGTGACGAGCAACTACTGACGAGCAACTACTGACGAGCAACTAGTGACGAACAACTACTGACGAGCAAGTAATGACGAGCAACTAGTGACAAGCAACTACTGACGAGACGAGCAACTACTGACGAGCAACTAGTGACGAGCAACTACTGACGAGCAACTAGTGACGAGCAACTACTGACGAACAACTACTGACGAGCAACTAGTGACGAGCAACTACTGACGATCAACTACTGACGAGCAACTAGTGACGAGCAACTACTGACGATCAACTACTGACGAGCAACTACTGACGAGCAGCTAGTGACGAGCAACTAGTCAACTACTGACGAGCAACTACTGACGAGCAACTAGTGACAAGCAACTAGTGACGAGCAACTACTGACGAGCAACTAGCGACGAGCAACTAGCGACGAGCAACTACTGACGAGCAACTAGTGACGAGCAACTAGTGACGAGCAACTAGTGACGAGCAACTAGTGACGAGCAACTACTGACGAGTAACTAGTGACGAGCAACTAGTGACGAGCAACTAGTGACGAGCAACTAGTGACGTGACGAGCAACTACTGACGAGCAACTACTGACGAGCAACTACTGACGAGCACTACTGACGAGCAACTCTGACGAGCAACTACTGACGAGCAACTACTGACGAGCAACTAGTGACGAGCAACTACTGACGAGCAACTACTGACGAGCAACTACTGACGAGCAACTAGTGACGAGCAACTAGTGACAAGCAACTACTGACGAGCAACTAGTGACGAGCAACTACTGACGAGCAACTACTGACGAGCAACTACTGACGAGCAACTAGTGACGAGCAACTAGTGACAAGCAACTACTGACGAGCAACTAGTGACGAGCAACTACTGACGAGCAACTACTGACGAGCAACTACTGACGAGCAACTACTGACGAGCAACTACTGACGAGCAACTAGTGACGAGCAACTACTGACGAGCAACTACTGTCGAGCAACTACTGACGAGCAACTACTGTCGAGCAACTAGTGACGAGCAACTACTGACGAGCAACTAGTGACGAGCAACTACTGACGAGCAACTACTGACGAGCAACTTGTGACGAGCAACTACTGACGAGCAACTAGTGACGAGCAACTACTGACGAGCAACTACTGACCAGCAACTAGTGACGAGCAACTAGTGACGAGCAACTACTGACGAGACGAGCAACTACTGACGAGCAACTAGTGACGAGCAACTACTGACGAGCAACTAGTGACGAGCAACTACTGACGAACAACTACTGACGAGCAACTAGTGACGAGCAACTACTGACGAGCAACTAGTGACGAGCAACTACTGACGAACAACTACTGACGAGCAACTAGTGACGAGTAACTACTGACGATCAACTACTGGCGAGCAACTAGTGACGAGCAACTACTGACGAGCAACTAGTGACGAGCAACTACTGACGAGCAACTACTGACGAGCAACTAGTGACGAGCAACTACTGACGAGCAACTAGTGACGAGCAACTACTGACGAGCAACTACTGACGAGCAACTAGTGACGAGCAACTACTGACGAGCAACTAGTGACGAGCAACTACTGACGAGCAACTACTGACGAGACGAGCAACTACTGACGAGCAACTAGTGACGAGCAACTACTGACGAACAACTACTGACGAGCAACTAGTGACGAGCAACTACTGACGATAAACTACTGACGAGCAACTAGTGACGAGCAACTACTGACGAGCAACTAGTGACGAGCAACTACTGACGAGCAACTACTGACGAGCAACTAGTGACGAGCAACTACTGACGAGCAACTAGTGACGAGCAACTACTGACGAGCAACTACTGACGAGCAACTAGTGACGAGCAACTACTGACGAACAACTACTGACGAGCAACTAGTGACGAGTAACTACTGACGATCAACTACTGGCGAGCAACTAGTGACGAGCAACTACTGACGAGCAACTAGTGACGAGCAACTACTGACGAGCAACTACTGACGAGCAACTAGTGACGAGCAACTACTGACGAGCAACTAGTGACGAGCAACTACTGACGAGCAACTACTGACGAGCAACTAGTGACGAGCAACTACTGACGAGCAACTAGTGACGAGCAACTACTGACGAGCAACTACTGACGAGACGAGCAACTACTGACGAGCAACTAGTGACGAGCAACTACTGACGAACAACTACTGACGAGCAACTAGTGACGAGCAACTACTGACGATAAACTACTGACGAGCAACTAGTGACGAGCAACTACTGACGAGCAACTAGTGACGAGCAACTACTGACGAGCAACTACTGACGAGCAACTAGTGACGAGCAACTACTGACGAGCAACTAGTGACGAGCAACTACTGACGAGCAACTACTGACGAGCAACTTGTGACGAGCAACTACTGACGAGCAACTAGTGACGAGCAACTACTGACGAGCAACTACTGACCAGCAACTAGTGACGAGCAACTACTGACGAGCAACTAGTGACGAGCAACTACTGACGAGCAACTAGTGACGAGCAACTACTGACGAGCAACTACTGACGAGCAACTACCGACGAGCAACTAGTGACGTGACGAGCAACTACTGACGAGCAACTACTGACGAGCCTGACGAGCAACTACTGACGAGCACTACTGACGAGCAACTACTGACGAGCAACTACTGACGAGCCTGACGAGCAACTACTGACGAGCAACTACTGACGAGCAACTACTGACGAGCAACTACTGACGAGCAACTAGTGACGAGCAACTGGTGACGAGCAACTACTGACGAGCAACTACTGACGAGCAGCTAGTGACGAAACAACTAGTCAACTACTGACGAGCAACTACTGACGAGCAACTACTGACGAGCAACTAGTGACGAGCAACTACTGACGAGCAACTACTGACGAGCAACTACTGACGAGCAACTAGTGACGAACAACTACTGACGAGCAAGTAATGACGAGCAACTAGTGACAAGCAACTACTGACGAGACGAGCAACTACTGACGAGCAACTAGTGACGAGCAACTACTGACGAGCAACTAGTGACGAGCAACTACTGACGAACAACTACTGACGAGCAACTAGTGACGAGCAACTACTGACGATCAACTACTGACGAGCAACTAGTGACGAGCAACTACTGACGATCAACTACTGACGAGCAACTACTGACGAGCAGCTAGTGACGAGCAACTAGTCAACTACTGACGAGCAACTACTGACGAGCAACTAGTGACGAGCAACTAGTGACGAGCAACTACTGACGAGCAACTAGCGACGAGCAACTAGCGACGAGCAACTACTGACGAGCAACTAGTGACGAGCAACTAGTGACGAGCAACTAGTGACGAGCAACTAGTGACGAGCAACTACTGACGAGCAACTAGTGACGAGCAACTAGTGACGAGCAACTAGTGACGAGCAACTAGTGACGTGACGAGCAACTACTGACGAGCAACTACTGACGAGCAACTACTGACGAGCAACTAGTGACGAGCAACAACTGACGAGCAACTAGTGACGAGCAACTAGTGACGAGCAACTACTGACGAGCAACTACTGACGAGCAACTAGTGACGAACAACTACTGAAGAGCAACCACTGACGAGCAACTACTGACGAGCAACTAGTGACGAGCAACTACTGACGAGCAACTACTGACGAGCAACTAGTGACGAGCAACTAGTGACGAGCAACTAGTGACGAGCAACTACTGACGAGCAACTAGTGACGAGCAACTAGTGACGAGCAACTACTGACGAGCAACTACTGACGAGCAACTAGTGACGAGCAACTACTGACGAGCAACTAGTGACGAGCAACTACTGACGAGCAACTAGTGACGAGCAACTACTGACGAGCAACTACTGACGAGCAACTACTGACGAGCAACTAGTGACGAACAACTACTGACGAGCAAGTAATGACGAGCAACTAGTGACAAGCAACTACTGACGAGACGAGCGACTACTGACGAGCAACTAGTGACGAGCAACTACTGACGAGCAACTAGTGACGAGCAACTACTGACGAACAACTACTGACGAGCAACTAGTGACGAGCAACTACTGACGATCAACTACTGACGAGCAACTAGTGACGAGCAACTACTGACGATCAACTACTGACGAGCAACTACTGACGAGCAGCTAGTGACGAGCAACTAGTCAACTACTGACGAGCAACTAGTGACGAGCAACTAGTGACGAGCAACTACTGACGAGCAACTACTGACGAGCAACTAGCGACGAGCAACTAGCGACGAGCAACTACTGACGAGCAACTAGTGACGAGCAACTAGTGACGAGCAACTAGTGACGAGCAACTAGTGACGAGCAACTACTGACGAGCAACTAGTGACGAGCAACTAGTGACGAGCAACTAGTGACGAGCAACTAGTGACGTGACGAGCAACTACTGACGAGCAACTACTGACGAGCAACTTGTGACGAGCAACTACTGACGAGCAACTAGTGACGAGCAACTACTGACGAGCAACTACTGACCAGCAACTAGTGACGAGCAACTACTGACGAGCAACTAGTGACGAGCAACTACTGACGAGCAACTAGTGACGAGCAACTACTGACGAGCAACTACTGACGAGCAACTACCGACGAGCAACTAGTGACGTGACGAGCAACTACTGACGAGCAACTACTGACGAGCCTGACGAGCAACTACTGACGAGCACTACTGACGAGCAACTACTGACGAGCAACTACTGACGAGCCTGACGAGCAACTACTGACGAGCAACTACTGACGAGCAACTACTGACGAGCAACTACTGACGAGCAACTAGTGGCGAGCAACTGGTGACGAGCAACTACTGACGAGCAACTACTGACGAGCAGCTAGTGACGAAACAACTAGTCAACTACTGACGAGCAACTACTGACGAGCAACTACTGACGAGCAACTAGTGACGAGCAACTACTGACGAGCAACTACTGACGAGCAACTACTGACGAGCAACTAGTGACGAACAACTACTGACGAGCAAGTAATGACGAGCAACTAGTGACAAGCAACTACTGACGAGACGAGCAACTACTGACGAGCAACTAGTGACGAGCAACTACTGACGAGCAACTAGTGACGAGCAACTACTGACGAACAACTACTGACGAGCAACTAGTGACGAGCAACTACTGACGATCAACTACTGACGAGCAACTAGTGACGAGCAACTACTGACGATCAACTACTGACGAGCAACTACTGACGAGCAGCTAGTGACGAGCAACTAGTCAACTACTGACGAGCAACTACTGACGAGCAACTAGTGACGAGCAACTAGTGACGAGCAACTACTGACGAGCAACTAGCGACGAGCAACTAGCGACGAGCAACTACTGACGAGCAACTAGTGACGAGCAACTAGTGACGAGCAACTAGTGACGAGCAACTAGTGACGAGCAACTACTGACGAGCAACTAGTGACGAGCAACTAGTGACGAGCAACTAGTGACGAGCAACTAGTGACGTGACGAGCAACTACTGACGAGCAACTACTGACGAGCAACTACTGACGAGCAACTAGTGACGAGCAACAACTGACGAGCAACTAGTGACGAGCAACTAGTGACGAGCAACTACTGACGAGCAACTACTGACGAGCAACTAGTGACGAACAACTACTGAAGAGCAACCACTGACGAGCAACTACTGACGAGCAACTAGTGACGAGCAACTACTGACGAACAACTACTGACGAGCAACTAGTGACGAGCAACTACTGACGATAAACTACTGACGAGCAACTAGTGACGAGCAACTACTGACGAGCAACTAGTGACGAGCAACTACTGACGAGCAACTACTGACGAGCAACTAGTGACGAGCAACTACTGACGAGCAACTAGTGACGAGCAACTACTGACGAGCAACTACTGACGAGCAACTTGTGACGAGCAACTACTGACGAGCAACTAGTGACGAGCAACTACTGACGAGCAACTACTGACCAGCAACTAGTGACGAGCAACTACTGACGAGCAACTAGTGACAAGCAACTACTGACGAGCAACTAGTGACGAGCAACTACTGACGAGCAACTACTGACGAGCAACTACCGACGAGCAACTAGTGACGTGACGAGCAACTACTGACGAGCAACTACTGACGAGCCTGACGAGCAACTACTGACGAGCACTACTGACGAGCAACTACTGACGAGCAACTACTGACGAGCCTGACGAGCAACTACTGACGAGCAACTACTGACGAGCAACTACTGACGAGCAACTACTGACGAGCAACTAGTGACGAGCAACTGGTGACGAGCAACTACTGACGAGCAACTACTGACGAGCAGCTAGTGACGAAACAACTAGTCAACTACTGACGAGCAACTACTGACGAGCAACTACTGACGAGCAACTAGTGACGAGCAACTACTGACGAGCAACTACTGACGAGCAACTACTGACGAGCAACTAGTGACGAACAACTACTGACGAGCAAGTAATGACGAGCAACTAGTGACAAGCAACTACTGACGAGACGAGCAACTACTGACGAGCAACTAGTGACGAGCAACTACTGACGAGCAACTAGTGACGAGCAACTACTGACGAACAACTACTGACGAGCAACTAGTGACGAGCAACTACTGACGATCAACTACTGACGAGCAACTAGTGACGAGCAACTACTGACGATCAACTACTGACGAGCAACTACTGACGAGCAGCTAGTGACGAGCAACTAGTCAACTACTGACGAGCAACTACTGACGAGCAACTAGTGACGAGCAACTAGTGACGAGCAACTACTGACGAGCAACTAGCGACGAGCAACTAGCGACGAGCAACTACTGACGAGCAACTAGTGACGAGCAACTAGTGACGAGCAACTAGTGACGAGCAACTAGTGACGAGCAACTACTGACGAGCAACTAGTGACGAGCAACTAGTGACGAGCAACTAGTGACGAGCAACTAGTGACGTGACGAGCAACTACTGACGAGCAACTACTGACGAGCAACTACTGACGAGCAACTAGTGACGAGCAACAACTGACGAGCAACTAGTGACGAGCAACTAGTGACGAGCAACTACTGACGAGCAACTACTGACGAGCAACTAGTGACGAACAACTACTGAAGAGCAACCACTGACGAGCAACTACTGACGAGCAACTAGTGACGAGCAACTACTGACGAGCAACTACTGACGAGCAACTAGTGACGAGCAACAAGTGACGAGCAACTAGTGACGAGCAACTACTGACGAGCAACTAGTGACGAGCAACTAGTGACGAGCAACTACTGACGAGCAACTACTGACGAGCAACTAGTGACGAGCAACTACTGACGAGCAACTAGTGACGAGCAACTACTGACGAGCAACTAGTGACGAGCAACTACTGACGAGCAACTACTGACGAGCAACTACTGACGAGCAACTAGTGACGAACAACTACTGACGAGCAAGTAATGACGAGCAACTAGTGACAAGCAACTACTGACGAGACGAGCGACTACTGACGAGCAACTAGTGACGAGCAACTACTGACGAGCAACTAGTGACGAGCAACTACTGACGAACAACTACTGACGAGCAACTAGTGACGAGCAACTACTGACGATCAACTACTGACGAGCAACTAGTGACGAGCAACTACTGACGATCAACTACTGACGAGCAACTACTGACGAGCAGCTAGTGACGAGCAACTAGTCAACTACTGACGAGCAACTAGTGACGAGCAACTAGTGACGAGCAACTACTGACGAGCAACTACTGACGAGCAACTAGCGACGAGCAACTAGCGACGAGCAACTACTGACGAGCAACTAGTGACGAGCAACTAGTGACGAGCAACTAGTGACGAGCAACTAGTGACGAGCAACTACTGACGAGCAACTAGTGACGAGCAACTAGTGACGAGCAACTAGTGACGAGCAACTAGTGACGTGACGAGCAACTACTGACGAGCAACTACTGACGAGCAACTTGTGACGAGCAACTACTGACGAGCAACTAGTGACGAGCAACTACTGACGAGCAACTACTGACCAGCAACTAGTGACGAGCAACTACTGACGAGCAACTAGTGACGAGCAACTACTGACGAGCAACTAGTGACGAGCAACTACTGACGAGCAACTACTGACGAGCAACTACCGACGAGCAACTAGTGACGTGACGAGCAACTACTGACGAGCAACTACTGACGAGCCTGACGAGCAACTACTGACGAGCACTACTGACGAGCAACTACTGACGAGCAACTACTGACGAGCCTGACGAGCAACTACTGACGAGCAACTACTGACGAGCAACTACTGACGAGCAACTACTGACGAGCAACTAGTGACGAGCAACTGGTGACGAGCAACTACTGACGAGCAACTACTGACGAGCAGCTAGTGACGAAACAACTAGTCAACTACTGACGAGCAACTACTGACGAGCAACTACTGACGAGCAACTAGTGACGAGCAACTACTGACGAGCAACTACTGACGAGCAACTACTGACGAGCAACTAGTGACGAACAACTACTGACGAGCAAGTAATGACGAGCAACTAGTGACAAGCAACTACTGACGAGACGAGCAACTACTGACGAGCAACTAGTGACGAGCAACTACTGACGAGCAACTAGTGACGAGCAACTACTGACGAACAACTACTGACGAGCAACTAGTGACGAGCAACTACTGACGATCAACTACTGACGAGCAACTAGTGACGAGCAACTACTGACGATCAACTACTGACGAGCAACTACTGACGAGCAGCTAGTGACGAGCAACTAGTCAACTACTGACGAGCAACTACTGACGAGCAACTAGTGACGAGCAACTAGTGACGAGCAACTACTGACGAGCAACTAGCGACGAGCAACTAGCGACGAGCAACTACTGACGAGCAACTAGTGACGAGCAACTAGTGACGAGCAACTAGTGACGAGCAACTAGTGACGAGCAACTACTGACGAGCAACTAGTGACGAGCAACTAGTGACGAGCAACTAGTGACGAGCAACTAGTGACGTGACGAGCAACTACTGACGAGCAACTACTGACGAGCAACTACTGACGAGCAACTAGTGACGAGCAACAACTGACGAGCAACTAGTGACGAGCAACTAGTGACGAGCAACTACTGACGAGCAACTACTGACGAGCAACTAGTGACGAACAACTACTGAAGAGCAACCACTGACGAGCAACTACTGACGAGCAACTAGTGACGAGCAACTACTGACGAGCAACTACTGACGAGCAACTAGTGACGAGCAACTAGTGACGAGCAACTAGTGACGAGCAACTACTGACGAGCAACTAGTGACGAGCAACTAGTGACGAGCAACTACTGACGAGCAACTACTGACGAGCAACTAGTGACGAGCAACTACTGACGAGCAACTAGTGACGAGCAACTACTGACGAGCAACTAGTGACGAGCAACTACTGACGAGCAACTACTGACGAGCAACTACTGACGAGCAACTAGTGACGAACAACTACTGACGAGCAAGTAATGACGAGCAACTAGTGACAAGCAACTACTGACGAGACGAGCGACTACTGACGAGCAACTAGTGACGAGCAACTACTGACGAGCAACTAGTGACGAGCAACTACTGACGAACAACTACTGACGAGCAACTAGTGACGAGCAACTACTGACGATCAACTACTGACGAGCAACTAGTGACGAGCAACTACTGACGATCAACTACTGACGAGCAACTACTGACGAGCAGCTAGTGACGAGCAACTAGTCAACTACTGACGAGCAACTAGTGACGAGCAACTAGTGACGAGCAACTACTGACGAGCAACTACTGACGAGCAACTAGCGACGAGCAACTAGCGACGAGCAACTACTGACGAGCAACTAGTGACGAGCAACTAGTGACGAGCAACTAGTGACGAGCAACTAGTGACGAGCAACTACTGACGAGCAACTAGTGACGAGCAACTAGTGACGAGCAACTAGTGACGAGCAACTAGTGACGTGACGAGCAACTACTGACGAGCAACTACTGACGAGCAACTACTGACGAGCAACTACTGACGAGCACTACTGACGAGCAACTACTGACGAGCAACTACTGACGAGCAACTACTGACGAGCAACTAGTGACGAGCAACTACTGACGAGCAACTACTGACGAGCAACTACTGACGAGCAACTAGTGACGAGCAACTAGTGACAAGCAACTACTGACGAGCAACTAGTGACGAGCAACTACTGACGAGCAACTACTGACGAGCAACTACTGACGAGCAACTACTGACGAGCAACTACTGACGAGCAACTAGTGACGAGCAACTACTGACGAGCAACTAGTGACGAGCAACTAGTGACGAGCAACTACTGACGAGCAACTAGTGACGAGCAACTACTGACGAGCAACTAGTGACGAGCAACTACTGACGAGCAACTACTGACGAGCAACTTGTGACGAGCAACTACTGACGAGCAACTAGTGACGAGCAACTACTGACGAGCAACTACTGACCAGCAACTAGTGACGAGCAACTACTGACGAGCAACTAGTGACGAGCAACTACTGACGAGCAACTACTGACCAGCAACTAGTGACGAGCAACTAGTGACGAGCAACTACTGACGAGACGAGCAACTACTGACGAGCAACTAGTGACGAGCAACTACTGACGAGCAACTAGTGACGAGCAACTACTGACGAACAACTACTGACGAGCAACTAGTGACGAGCAACTACTGACGATCAACTACTGGCGAGCAACTAGTGACGAGCAACTACTGACGAGCAACTAGTGACGAGCAACTACTGACGAGCAACTACTGACGAGCAACTAGTGACGATCAACTACTGACGAGCAACTAGTGACGAGCAACTACTGACGAGCAACTACTGACGAGCAACTTGTGACGAGCAACTACTGACGAGCAACTAGTGACGAGCAACTACTGACGAGCAACTACTGACCAGCAACTAGTGACGAGCAACTACTGACGAGCAACTAGTGACGAGCAACTACTGACGAGCAACTAGTGACGAGCAACTACTGACGAGCAACTACTGACGAGACGAGCAACTACTGACGAGCAACTAGTGACGAGCAACTACTGACGAACAACTACTGACGAGCAACTAGTGACGAGCAACTACTGACGATAAACTACTGACGAGCAACTAGTGACGAGCAACTACTGACGAGCAACTAGTGACGAGCAACTACTGACGAGCAACTACTGACGAGCAACTAGTGACGAGCAACTACTGACGAGCAACTAGTGACGAGCAACTACTGACGAGCAACTACTGACGAGCAACTTGTGACGAGCAACTACTGACGAGCAACTAGTGACGAGCAACTACTGACGAGCAACTACTGACCAGCAACTAGTGACGAGCAACTACTGACGAGCAACTAGTGACGAGCAACTACTGACGAGCAACTAGTGACGAGCAACTACTGACGAGCAACTACTGACGAGCAACTACCGACGAGCAACTAGTGACGTGACGAGCAACTACTGACGAGCAACTACTGACGAGCCTGACGAGCAACTACTGACGAGCACTACTGACGAGCAACTACTGACGAGCAACTACTGACGAGCCTGACGAGCAACTACTGACGAGCAACTACTGACGAGCAACTACTGACGAGCAACTACTGACGAGCAACTAGTGACGAGCAACTGGTGACGAGCAACTACTGACGAGCAACTACTGACGAGCAGCTAGTGACGAACAACTAGTCAACTACTGACGAGCAACTACTGACGAGCAACTACTGACGAGCAACTAGTGACGAACAACTACTGACGAGCAACTAATGACAAGCAACTAGTGACGAGCAACTACTGACGAGCAACTAGTGACGAGCAACTACTGACGAGCAACTACTGACGAGCAACTACTGACGAGCAACTACTGACGAGCAACTACTGACGAGCAACTACTGACGAGCAACTACTGACGAGCAACTACTGACGAGCAACTACTGACGAGCAACTACTGACGAGCAACTACTGACGAGCAACTACTGACCAGCAACTAGTGACGAGCAACTACTGACGAGCAACTAGTGACGAGCAACTACTGACGAGCAACTAGTGACGAGCAACTACTGACGAGCAACTACTGACGAGACGAGCAACTACTGACGAGCAACTAGTGACGAGCAACTACTGACGAACAACTACTGACGAGCAACTAGTGACGAGCAACTACTGACGATAAACTACTGACGAGCAACTAGTGACGAGCAACTACTGACGAGCAACTAGTGACGAGCAACTACTGACGAGCAACTACTGACGAGCAACTAGTGACGAGCAACTACTGACGAGCAACTAGTGACGAGCAACTACTGACGAGCAACTACTGACGAGCAACTTGTGACGAGCAATTACTGACGAGCAACTAGTGACGAGCAACTACTGACGAGCAACTACTGACCAGCAACTAGTGACGAGCAACTACTGACGAGCAACTAGTGACGAGCAACTACTGACGAGCAACTAGTGACGAGCAACTACTGACGAGCAACTACTGACGAGCAACTACCGACGAGCAACTAGTGACGTGACGAGCAACTACTGACGAGCAACTACTGACGAGCCTGACGAGCAACTACTGACGAGCACTACTGACGAGCAACTACTGACGAGCAACTACTGACGAGCCTGACGAGCAACTACTGACGAGCAACTGCTGACGAGCAACTACTGACGAGCAACTACTGACGAGCAACTAGTGACGAGCAACTGGTGACGAGCAACTACTGACGAGCAACTACTGACGAGCAGCTAGTGACGAAACAACTAGTCAACTACTGACGAGCAACTACTGACGAGCAACTACTGACGAGCAACTAGTGACGAGCAACTACTGACGAGCAACTACTGACGAGCAACTACTGACGAGCAACTAGTGACGAACAACTACTGACGAGCAAGTAATGACGAGCAACTAGTGACAAGCAACTACTGACGAGACGAGCAACTACTGACGAGCAACTAGTGACGAGCAACTACTGACGAGCAACTAGTGACGAGCAACTACTGACGAACAACTACTGACGAGCAACTAGTGACGAGCAACTACTGACGATCAACTACTGACGAGCAACTAGTGACGAGCAACTACTGACGATCAACTACTGACGAGCAACTACTGACGAGCAGCTAGTGACGAGCAACTAGTCAACTACTGACGAGCAACTACTGACGAGCAACTAGTGACGAGCAACTAGTGACGAGCAACTACTGACGAGCAACTAGCGACGAGCAACTAGCGACGAGCAACTACTGACGAGCAACTAGTGACGAGCAACTAGTGACGAGCAACTAGTGACGAGCAACTAGTGACGAGCAACTACTGACGAGCAACTAGTGACGAGCAACTAGTGACGAGCAACTAGTGACGAGCAACTAGTGACGTGACGAGCAACTACTGACGAGCAACTACTGACGAGCAACTACTGACGAGCAACTAGTGACGAGCAACAACTGACGAGCAACTAGTGACGAGCAACTAGTGACGAGCAACTACTGACGAGCAACTACTGACGAGCAACTAGTGACGAACAACTACTGAAGAGCAACCACTGACGAGCAACTACTGACGAGCAACTAGTGACGAGCAACTACTGACGAGCAACTACTGACGAGCAACTAGTGACGAGCAACTAGTGACGAGCAACTAGTGACGAGTCACTACTGACGAGCACCTAGTGACGAGCAACTAGTGACGAGCAACTACTGACGAGCAACTACTGACGAGCAACTAGTGACGAGCAACTACTGACGAGCAACTAGTGACGAGCAACTACTGACGAGCAACTAGTGACGAGCAACTACTGACGAGCAACTACTGACGAGCAACTACTGACGAGCAACTAGTGACGAACAACTACTGACGAGCAAGTAATGACGAGCAACTAGTGACAAGCAACTACTGACGAGACGAGCAACTACTGACGAGCAACTAGTGACGAGCAACTACTGACGAGCAACTAGTGACGAGCAACTACTGACGAACAACTACTGACGAGCAACTAGTGACGAGCAACTACTGACGATCAACTACTGACGAGCAACTAGTGACGAGCAACTACTGACGATCAACTACTGACGAGCAACTACTGACGAGCAGCTAGTGACGAGCAACTAGTCAACTACTGACGAGCAACTACTGACGAGCAACTAGTGACGAGCAACTAGTGACGAGCAACTACTGACGAGCAACTAGCGACGAGCAACTAGCGACGAGCAACTACTGACGAGCAACTAGTGACGAGCAACTAGTGACGAGCAACTAGTGACGAGCAACTAGTGACGAGCAACTACTGACGAGCAACTAGTGACGAGCAACTAGTGACGAGCAACTAGTGACGAGCAACTAGTGACGTGACGAGCAACTACTGACGAGCAACTACTGACGAGCAACTACTGACGAGCAACTACTGACGAGCACTACTGACGAGCAACTACTGACGAGCAACTACTGACGAGCAACTACTGACGAGCAACTAGTGACGAGCAACTACTGACGAGCAACTACTGACGAGCAACTACTGACGAGCAACTAGTGACGAGCAACTAGTGACAAGCAACTACTGACGAGCAACTAGTGACGAGCAACTACTGACGAGCAACTACTGACGAGCAACTACTGACGAGCAACTACTGACGAGCAACTACTGACGAGCAACTAGTGACGAGCAACTACTGACGAGCAACTAGTGACGAGCAACTACTGACGAGCAACTACTGACGAGCAACTAGTGACGAGCAACTACTGACGAGCAACTAGTGACGAGCAACTACTGACGAGCAACTACTGACGAGCAACTTGTGACGAGCAACTACTGACGAGCAACTAGTGACGAGCAACTACTGACGAGCAAATACTGACCAGCAACTAGTGACGAGCAACTACTGACGAGCAACTAGTGACGAGCAACTACTGACGAGCAACTACTGACCAGCAACTAGTGACGAGCAACTAGTGACGAGCAACTACTGACGAGACGAGCAACTACTGACGAGCAACTAGTGACGAGCAACTACTGACGAGCAACTAGTGACGAGCAACTACTGACGAACAACTACTGACGAGCAACTAGTGACGAGCAACTAGTGACGATCAACTACTGGCGAGCAACTAGTGACGAGCAACTACTGACGAGCAACTAGTGACGAGCAACTACTGACGAGCAACTACTGACGAGCAACTAGTGACGATCAACTACTGACGAGCAACTAGTGACGAGCAACTACTGACGAGCAACTACTGACGAGCAACTTGTGACGAGCAACTACTGACGAGCAACTAGTGACGAGCAACTACTGACGAGCAACTACTGACCAGCAACTAGTGACGAGCAACTACTGACGAGCAACTAGTGACGAGCAACTACTGACGAGCAACTACTGACGAGACGAGCAACTACTGACGAGCAACTAGTGACGAGCAACTACTGACGAACAACTACTGACGAGCAACTAGTGACGAGCAACTACTGACGATAAACTACTGACGAGCAACTAGTGACGAGCAACTACTGACGAGCAACTAGTGACGAGCAACTACTGACGAGCAACTACTGACGAGCAACTAGTGACGAGCAACTACTGACGAGCAACTAGTGACGAGCAACTACTGACGAGCAACTACTGACGAGCAACTTGTGACGAGCAACTACTGACGAGCAACTAGTGACGAGCAACTACTGACGAGCAACTACTGACCAGCAACTAGTGACGAGCAACTACTGACGAGCAACTAGTGACGAGCAACTACTGACGAGCAACTACTGACGAGCAACTACCGACGAGCAACTAGTGACGTGACGAGCAACTACTGACGAGCAACTACTGACGAGCCTGACGAGCAACTACTGACGAGCACTACTGACGAGCAACTACTGACGAGCAACTACTGACGAGCCTGACGAGCAACTACTGACGAGCAACTACTGACGAGCAACTACTGACGAGCAACTACTGACGAGCAACTAGTGACGAGCAACTGGTGACGAGCAACTACTGACGAGCAACTACTGACGAGCAGCTAGTGACGAACAACTAGTCAACTACTGACGAGCAACTACTGACGAGCAACTACTGACGAGCAACTAGTGACGAACAACTACTGACGAGCAACTAATGACAAGCAACTAGTGACGAGCAACTACTGACGAGCAACTAGTGACGAGCAACTACTGACGAGCAACTACTGACGAGCAACTACTGACGAGCAACTACTGACGAGCAACTACTGACGAGCAACTACTGACGAGCAACTACTGACGAGCAACTAGTGACGAGCAACTACTGACGAGCAACTACTGACGAGCAACTAGTGACGAGCAACTACTGACGAGCAACTAGTGACGAGCAACTACTGACGAGCAACTACTGACGAGCAACTAGTGACGAGCAACTACTGACGAGCAACTAGCGACGAGCAACTAGCGACGAGCAACTAGTGACGAGCAACTACTGACGAGCAACTAGTGACGAGCAACTAGTGACGAGCAACTAGTGTCGCGACCCACAAAAACTCAAGTCGAATTGATACGAGTTAAAACATTTATTATTATTTGAATCTTAAGTTTCAATGGGTAAAAACCGGGATTGCACATCAAAATATAATCAAATGAAACACACAATATTAATGTTATTAAACATTTTATTTTCACAAGTCAATTTGCAATACAACATTGACAAACACTACAAATTGCTGACAGTATTGAAAAAGACATTATCGTAATTAAAACTTATGGAACAGTTTTGGTTCACCATAAAACACTTACACATTTCAACAACACAACCTAATAACATGGCTATCTAAAGCATTGAAACTTCTTAACAATTCTAACTTACAAACAGTAGTCTAAAAAAGATCATAGTCAAACAGAAGTCTAAATGAATGCAGTTGAAGAAAGTGAACAAGTTGAAGCTGAATTATGCTGAATGATATGCCATTCAATATTGAAATATTAAAACGATTTCAAATAATATGATGCCAGTTATGTTTACATGAATCCCACGTATTTATAAAAGTTTATCTGATTTGTCCGGTATCATCCAGCGCAAAGCCAGCGAGGGGGGGAAGGGGGGCCGCACATCAGCAGCCGGGGGCGCACGTGTTTTGTCTACACAAAAGCACGCGCGCCCGCCGACAGCAGAATGCCGGCTCTCCCCCCCTTCACCCCCTCTCTAGCTTAAGCGCATCCTGGCGACACTCCCGGTGACTAATGATGGGGACGCGGGAACTTGATATCGGCCTCGCGTCGAAGACGGTCGAATTCCAATTGATCGATCGTTGGTTTGAGAATACCCATGTTCAGAATGCTGCCGGCAGTTTTCAATTTGCTGTGCAGGTTGATGCCGTGAGCCAGAGTCAGACCACGCCGGTCTAACTTCATATCGAGTGTCATGTAGCCGGTTGCCAGAATCACAAACTCAGCCGAGTGTCTCTGTGCCTTCTTTTGCATCGTCTGGATGTCCGCCACGAAAAGGTCAGCCAACGATGGATCGTTACTCGGCGGATGCAGACCCAGTACCACGCATGTTGGTTTGAACCGTTCCAGCACGCCGTCAGCATGTTCGAGGATGGCCTCAAGCGATTTATACTGCCGAACTCTGACATGCAGAGCCAGTGCCTGTATGGGTAAACGAGATGGAGACTTCGTGCGCACATACTGGTCACCCAATAGAAGCACCTCGACAGGTGGTCGTACTGAATGCTGTTCCTGCGGCGGAACTTCGACAGCCGGTGCCTCGTGGGATGGGTTCTGCGTCGTACCAGCATCCGCACATCGAGAGACAACTACGATCGGTTCGGTACTGTCCTCCTCGTAGTCGAGATCTTCATCTCGAACGTCGACGAAGTCCGACAGTACTTTGTCGGTTGATAACTGGGGAATCGCCTTTGGCGATGCGGTCGATTTTATGGCCGGCATCACCTTTGGATTCGCCTTTGGCGACTGCGACTTCCTTCCTGGCAACTTTATCGTTGCGTGCAGCTTCACATGTTGAACGACAGCTCGGTTGACGGTTGCTCCTCCAGCAGCCGCCTTAGGCGACAATCCGAGCTCCACGGTTGTTGCTATCGCCTTGGGCGAAGCCGAAAGAGATTTCGCCTGTTTTCTCTTAGCTGGTGGTTCAGCCAAAGGTCCCAAACGGCTCGCCAATTGCGTCTTCACAACAGAAATAACTTCATCTGGTAGGCCTTCCAACGATTTCAGAAGCCCATCAATTTGGGAAATGGTTGAAGCACACTTTTTCTTGATGTCTGCGATGCGGACCGCAAGCACAGAATTGCCATTCTCCACGGCCGATACTATTAGCTCGTCCATTGTCAGACTTGACTCAACTATAAAGTGGGCACAACGATGATGATAAACGCTATGAGAAACAAATGATGTAGGAGGATAACGCAAGTATGATGAAAAGATGAGGAGAAGATGAGCACGAAGGATACGGATGATATGATAGCAGGTTGCACGTATGATAATGATAAATGATGAGCACAGGTTGATAAGTTTATGTAGCATTATAATTATCCGATAACCGAAATAGTTAACGTTGAATTTTCATTTGTTCAATCACGTTTGATACATTTGCACAACGGCGAACACCAGCAAGTTATCGCCATTATCACCACCACAATTGTACCAGCGCAGATGGCGATCACATATATTTTATGCATCGACAAAAAATCGAAAAATTGAAACGAATCAAACTGGTACGGCACACTTCGGCTTGAGATGTGATTGGTGACCTCACCGAGCAGCTCCTTTTGCACGTAATGAAGCGTTCCCTCTAAGACGACTTTCGAAGTACCACCGCTGCAGACCATGACGCACGTCTCCTTGATGAAAGCCTTGTTGAAGTGGATTCGAGCTGAGCCCGTGACGCCGTCCGGTGAACACCGTGCACTTAGCTGTACGAAACCGCAATCCACGTGAGCCAGCGTATTTCCGCGATCACTGCGACACGTGTACGAAACCAATGCACCTGTAAGACAGCTGTAACACCCTACCATGCTGTGCACACGTAACTTGCAAACATTTTGCTCTGCTACCTTTGCCAGCACCAGTCCTTCAACTTCGATTTGTAGCTGAAAGTTCATGAACGTCGACGGAAACTTTGCTGAGGCGACGCTCCCCTCCCCCGGCACAAGAGTAACACCGACAGCTTCCAACGGCAACACGCGATTTTTATCTGCCAATATTTTCTCCACTGACACGTCTGTGCATGTACACGCGGCTCGGCCACCACTTGGATGGCACTCACAACTATCTCGTTGCAAATTGCAGTCAAACGACGATGCCTTCTCGTAGGAACTACATTGCCGTTGTCCGATTAACCCAGCCTGTGGTTGACCATCGTCACTGGCCTTCACTATACCTGTTCTCATGCCATCAGTAACGAAGCTTGTGCCCAATATGGGTGCTGGTGGTATAAAAGCGGTAGTCACGGTTATCCTCACGTTTTTCCATTTCACCGGTATGTTAGGACGAAGTCGCAATGTTTGCGGCTTATTTTCGTCATTAAGCGTGTTCAATGTGACATTCACGTGCACATCGAATACCCATGATGGACAATCATACACCTCGAAAACAGTGTTCGTTGTTGGAACTGCATATTGTCGATAGAACAGGCACGACGGCACGCAGAATAGGCAACCATTACCCCAACATCCTGCGGAGTCTGCGCAGTAAGTGAACCCAGGTCGAGTTGACGCCTCGCCATGCAACTCATCAATAATCGTGTCTTTCTTGACTTCAGAACACGTGTTGGCCGTACAGCTCCCGGCATTGTAACAACGCCGGACACCCAGTGTTTTCATATTGAAAGAACGAGTGAAATATGCACTACGTTTGTGGCACTGCAGTGACACATTTAAAGTCGACAACTTTATTGTGCCCAATGGTTGGTTCGTATTAGTTTGAATCAACATGCACGCTTCCTGTCCCTCTGGCATCAATGTGAGTTGAGTCGTTTCAGTGACTTTACACTCCGTGATTCCATTTACGGACGTACACGTTTTCTGACTAGCTACTAGCGTTGTCACTTCGGAACAGGTTTGAATACTGGTTGTCTGTAGGAGTACGATGAGAGTCAGTAGAGTCATGGTAGCGACCGACGAAGGAAGGTTTCGACGGAACAAAATCCTGTTGTATTGATTAGCTTGTTGACCCGAAACAGAAGTATCCACGCTGACCTCGGCCAACTCTACCTCTTCTTCATTGGTGTTGTAAATCGGAAGATACAAATGACCATATTTGGTGCGGCGGCAACGTCGGTACAAAGCACTGACCAGCACACGGATGCAGGTCCAGCTCACTCGAACCATGCCCTTCATAACGAGACACGTTATGCAACTTGTGAAGGTGCCGACATAAACGAGCAGGAATACGGCCAGCAAAAATTTGCGAGGGGCACATTGCCAATTCGCAAACATCATGTAACACCATGAGCACGGTATTTGCTCACAAAATGGTGCAGATGGACAAGTCAAACCAGCGTTATAAACCACCAATCCGTTCTTCCATACTTTCACTGTAACACCATAATCGTGCACGACCAATTCTGGACTGAGCATAACAGTGATAGGAGAAGTTGGAAACGCCATTGTATAACATACCGGTATGCTGCATACTTCCACGCTCGAGGTATGGGGAGCTCGGGAGCCCTCGGGAGCTGTATGTATTGACACTCCTCCTTGTACGCACTCGACCTCGCAATCCAAGCAAGCAGTAGCACGATCGGCTACCTCTTTGCCCAGATACACTGTAAACTTCTGATGTCCCCATTGTTTCACAGGTACCTTGATCAACTGTTCGGTTACAAAGTAGGCTATTTCAAGCTTTTCATATAGACAAAGTTGTTGCCCTGACGCCAAACAATTGTGACGTTTGCAGTACTCCGGTGTTCCAGTTTTAGTGCCTTCACCAATGCACTTGTATTCATCACTGAGTGCTTCTTCTAGTACGATATGCAGGTGCTCGACTCGGACGAGTTTGTCGTTAAGTAGTTTGATCACAGGAATAGTCATGGATGAAGGGGTGTCACTACATCGTTCATCGGCTTCGAACGAACAGACACTTGGTTCCGCACGTACCAGTGCGTCATGTTGCTCATACGAGTATTTGTATCGGTGTATGCCGTCCTTGTATACGCAACCATCTGCCCATGCTTCGCACTGACACGGCGTCGAACATGTGCCATTTTCGTAGAGATGCTCGCCACGTGCACACTGAACTCGATACCAGCAGAGGTGTCCATGCAGTCGACGGTGAACAATATATCCAACTCGCATGCACGATTCTGCAAACACAATGTTGTCCGTAGGTTGTTGCGGACACTCCCCCAGCTCCGTTGTTGCGGTAACAGACACCAGGCCACACAGCATGAGTGCGAACACGCACGACAAACTCAGGGCGCTGACCGATTTAGCAGTCTTGGCCGCCAGACGTTTGCTCCGTCGCAAACCGCTTGCCTGTTGCTCTGTATCCATGTCCTTTGTTGTCGCAGTTAACTTTGCGTCTGCCAAGTCTTCGTCTGACTTGGCTGCTTTTTGTTCATCTTGGTCGTCACAGGTTTCGAGTGGATATAGTCGTCCGATTGGGCGTTGAATGGTACGCTTGTTGCTTGTCACGAGCTCCGCAGCTCTGACAACATCGTCAGTACCCTTTAGTAGTTTGGTGATACGTCCCATGCGCCACACTCCCCTGGGTAACTCGTCGTGAATGATGACAACGTCACCCACACAAGCTGGCTTGCTCACCAAACCTTTGCCCTGCTTGTGCGCTTGTACGGGTCGTTCACGCAGGCTGAGCAAGTAATTGTGCTGCCAGTTCGACCACATGTTGTCGAGCACCAGTTGATCTTGTTTCCACTGCGCGGCAAGTTTGTCTGGACTGCTTATTTTTGTGACATAGTTTGGATCTTCCTCCTCGTCACTACACAGAACTGGCACGCCAATGTGTTTAGCTGGTGCTACAAAATCACACGGTCTCAAGGCATCCCACGCTTGTTCATCAGAGAACACGTAGGATATTGGACGACCGTTGACCACGGCAGCTGTTTCATGAAGGACGGTCACGAACTCATCCACTTTGAGCAGACGGCGCCCGATGCCCGCTTTTAGCGGATGCCCGGATGGTAGCACCAGTTGACCACCATCGACTATATCGTAGTGATAATCGATGCCTACGTGTATTTCAGGCACACGAGTCGGCATTTCGAATGGGACTGATTCAGCCAGCATGTCGTGTCCTACATTGTTAACCAGAAACTTTAAGTCCTCCTGAGTGAGAACTGGCCGTCTTTTGGCGCCACCCAGAACAAAAGGTGCCACTGAATGGCAGTCTATGTCCATGCTCGAACCATCCTTCAGCAGCAGAGACATTGTAACGAGCTCAGTGTTGAGCTTCTTGGGTCTTCGTGAAGCGAAAGTGCACACATCAATGCTTTCCGGTTGAGATGACAGACTTAGACGATGTGCAAGCTCCTTGGTACAAAATGAAACATCTGCACCATCGTCGAATGTCAACTTCGCACGTGTGCGTTTCTTTGGATTTTCCGGATTGAAAACCATCACATCAGCTGTCAAGACACACGCAGCTCGGCGTTTGACTACCGGAGTAATAACTTTGGCAACATTCTGTGCCTGCACCACATTGTGTGACACATTTGATGGTGGTACGACGACCTCGACGTTAACCATCGAACTCTGGTTTGCGGTGAACGAGCTAGACGGACACAGGCTGCGAGCATGTCCATGTTGATGACATTTGGGGCACTCACGCGAGATTTTGCACTCATTTGCGGAACGTCCAGTCCTCGAACATCTATAACACAGCATTTTTGTGTTAAACACCTTTTTTCGATCCTGTATTGAAACTACTTTCGTACAGCAGTCGTCCCAGTGATTTCCATCACAAAATATGCACGGTCTCGCCGGTTCACCTGGTTTACGCGCCTTCTTCATGGAAGCACCTTGAGTCATGTTAGGACTGTGTTGTTTGGTGGCCGCTGAAGATCGCGCCTTTGGCGAATTTTTCTTTCCGCCATATGATGTTGCCGTTGCCGTGAAAACATCGGTGCGTGTATGATGTTGTCCGACGTTTGAATCAGGTTTCCTTCCGCCACTGGCATGCCCCTGACGGATGCCAGTATTCGTATTAGCGGATGAACGCGTCACTGGAATGTTACCAACTAGACGACCGACTCGCTCTTTGCGATCAACAATGTCACGTAACTTCTTGCACACCTCACCAATCTGCCAGGGACCGTTGACCGAACGCTCAGCGTCCATTTGGTCAACCACACTACGCGGCAACTTTTCGAAAATCATTCGACTCAGTATCGCTCGGTTACCTGACACGTCCAGGTCTTCGCCGAGCGGGCGCAGCTGACGCATTATTTGGTCGAGTTTGTCAGCCAAATGACGCAGCTCAGTGACTTTCCCGCTTTGAACGCGCGGCAGGTCTCGTAGTTGATCGTACAACTTGTCCTTCACCACGCTCAAGTCACCAAACCGACTTTGCAGTATGTTCACTGCCTCCTGGTATGTGGAGTTGGCTGTGGTGAAGCCCAGCAAAGCGTCTGCTGCTTCACCCTTCAGAAGGGTCGTCAAATATTGGAATTTGATGATGTCCGGAATCGGCTGACTGTGCACAGCCGCATTGAAAAAATCCCACCACGAAAGCCAGGTGAACGGATCACCGTCGTAGTTGGATAACGATAACCTCGGTAGGTTGATAGGCGTGTTCCATTGATGAAGTGGTGCTGCCGATTGTACAGATGCAGCTGAACCAGGAACGGACGCCATTGGCGTATTAGACGACGCTCCCACGGGCGCCGTTGGCGCATTTGCCGACGCCATAGGCGCTGTGTTGTTAGCACCTGTAGAATTGATAGCCAACCGAAGACGATCGTCAATTTCAGTAGCTCTTGTTTTTAATTCAGCCATCGTGTCGGATGCTGAATTTATCAGGACTGAGATACCGGCATCTCCAGAAATGTGTGTCTGATACAGTGCTTCCTCATCGTTGAGGGCATTACCGGTCAAGTTGGTCAATATTTGACCCCACTCACTGTCAATTTCAGTGACAGTCCCGACAGCCTGTTCAACTTTATGTAGTTGTTTGACTAACTCGTATCGAAAGTCCAGTCCGTGTCGTCCGCTATTTGCGGATGAAGAACCACGGATGACAAAACCTGTGATAGCCTTGCCTTCGCCAAACCCAACCGTCGACGCAGGTGGCCACTCATCGTAGTGTCGTTTGCTCAACAAGCAGCGGATGCCAAAAATAATCCAAAGGTCGCGGGTTCGACTCCCGCAGCGGATGCCAAAAATGTCGCGACCCACAAAAACTCAAGTCGAATTGATACGAGTTAAAACATTTATTATTATTTGAATCTTAAGTTTCAATGGGTAAAAACCGGGATTGCACATCAAAATATAATCAAATGAAACACACAATATTAATGTTATTAAACATATTATTTTCACAAGTCAATTTGCAATACAACATTGACAAACACTACAAATTGCTGACAGTATTGAAAAAGACATTATCGTAATTAAAACTTATGGAACAGTTTTGGTTCACCATAAAACACTTACACATTTCAACAACACAACCTAATAACATGGCTATCTAAAGCATTGAAACTTCTTAACAATTCTAACTTACAAACAGTAGTCTAAAAAAGATCATAGTCAAACAGAAGTCTAAATGAATGCAGTTGAAGAAAGTGAACAAGTTGAAGCTGAATTATGCTGAATGATATGCCATTCAATATTGAAATATTAAAACGATTTCAAATAATATGATGCCAGTTATGTTTACATGAATCCCACGTATTTATAAAAGTTTATCTGATTTGTCCGGTATCATCCAGCGCAAAGCCAGCGAGGGGGGGAAGGGGGGCCGCACATCAGCAGCCGGGGGCGCACGTGTTTTGTCTACACAAAAGCACGCGCGCCCGCCGACAGCAGAATGCCGGCTCTCCCCCCCCTTCACCCCCTCTCTAGCTTAAGCGCATCCTGGCGACAACTAGTGACGAGCAACTACTGAAGAGCAACTAGTGACGAGCAACTAGTGACGAGCAACTAGTGACGAGCAACTACTGACGAGCAACTAGTGACGAGCAACTACTGACGAGCCACTACTGACGATCATTTAGTGACGAGCAACTACAGACGAGCAACTACCGACGAGCAACTACTGACGAGCAACTACTGACGAGCAACTACTGACGAGCAGCTAGTGACGAGCAACTAGTCAACTACTGACGAGCAACTACTGACGAGCAACTAGTGACGACCAACTAGTGACGAGCAACTACTGACGAGCAACTAGCGACGAGCAACTAGTGACGGGCAACTACTGACGAGCAACTAGTGACGAGCAACTAGTGACGAGCAACTAGTGACGAGCAACTACTGACGAGCAACTAGTGAGGAGCAACTAGTGACGAGCAACTAGTGACGAGCAACTAGTGACGTGACGAGCAACTACTGACGAGCAACTACTGACGAGCAACTACTGACGAGCACTACTGACGAGCAACTACTGACGAGCAACTACTGACGAGCAACTACTGACGAGCAACTACTGACGAGCAGCTAGTGACGAGCAACTAGTCAATTACTGACGAGCAACTACTGAAGAGCAACTAGTGACGAGCAACAACTGACGAGCAACTACTGACGAGCAACTACTGACGAGCAACTACTGACGAGCAACCACTGACGAGCAACTACTGACGAGCAACTACTGACGAGCAACTACTGACGAGCACTACTGACGAGCAACTACTGACGAGCAACTACTGACGAGCCTGACGAGCAACTACTGACGAGCAACTACTGACGAGCAACTACTGACGAGCAACTACTGACGAGCAACTACTGACGAGCAACTACTGACGAGCAACTACTGACGAGCAGCTAGTGACGAGCAACTAGTCAATTACTGACGAGCAACTACTGAAGAGCAACTAGTGACGAGCAACAACTGACGAGCAACTACTGACGAGCAACTACTGACGAGCAACTACTGACGAGCAACCACTGACGAGCAACTACTGACGAGCAACTACTGACGAGCAACTAGTGACGAGCAACTACTGACGAGCAACCACTGACGAGCAACTACTGACGAGCAACTACTGACGAGCAACTAGTGACGAGCAACTACTGACGAGAAACTAGTGACGAGCAACTACTGACGAGCAACTACTGACGAGCAACTAGTGACGATCAACTACTGACGAGCAACTACTGACGAGCAACCACTGACGAGCAACTACTGACGAGCAGCTAGTGACGAGCAACTACTGACGAGCAACTAGTGACGAGCAACTAGTGACGAGCAACTAGTGACGAGCAACTAGTGACGAGCAACTACTGACGAGCAACTACTGACGAGCAACTAGTGACGAGCAACTACTGACGAGCAACTAGTGACGAGCAACTACTGACGTGACAAGAATTTACTGACGAGCAACTACGACGAGCCACTAGTGACGAGCAACTACTGACGAGCAACTACTGACGAGCAACTACTGACGAGCAACTACTGACGAGCAACTAGTGACGAACAACTAGTGACGAGCAACTACTGACGAGCAACTACTGACGAGCAACTACTGACGAGCAACTACTGACGAGCAACTAGTGACGAGCAACTAGTGACGAGCAACTAGTGACGAGCAACTAGTGACGAGCAACTACTGACGAGCAACTACTGACGAGCAACTAGTGACGAGCAACAACTGACGAGCAACTACTGACGAGCAACTACTGACGAGCAACTACTGACGAGCAACCACTGACGAGCAACTACTGATGAGCAACTAGTGACGAGCAACTAGTCAACTACTGACGAGCAACTAGTGACGAGCAACTAGTGACGAGCAACTACTGACGAGCAACTACTGACGAGCAACTAGTGACGAGCAACTAGTCAACTACTGACGAGCAACTAGTGACGAGCAACTAGTGACGAGCAACTACTGATGAGCAACTAGTGACGAGCAACTACTGACGAGCAACTAGTGACGAGCAACTAGTGACGAGCAACTAGTAACGAGCAACTACTGACGAGCAACTAGTGACGAGCAACTACTGACGAGCAACTACTGACGAGCAACTAGTGACGAGCAACTACTGACGAGCAACTACTGACGAGCAACTACTGACGAGCAACTACTGACGAGCAACTAGTGACGAGCAACTACTGACGAGCAACTACTGACGAGCAACTACTGACGAGCAACTAGTGACGAGCAACTAGTGACGAGCAACTACTGACGAGCAACTACTGACGAGCAACTAGTGACGAGCAACTACTGACGAGCAACTAGTGACGAGCAACTACTGACGAGCAACTACTGACGAGCAACTACTGACGAGCAACTACTGACGAGCAACTACTGACGAGCAACTACTGACGAGCAACTACTGACGAGCAACTAGTGACGAACAACTACTGACGAGCAACTACTGACGAGCAATTACTGACGATCAACTACTGACGAGCAACTAATGACGAGCAACTATTGACGAGCAACTACTGACGAGCAACTACTGACGAGCAACTACTGACGAGCAACTACTGACGAGCAACTAGTGACGAGCAACTACTGACGAGCAACTAGTGACGAGCAACTACTGACGAGCAACTACTGACGAGCAACTACTGACGAGCAACAACTGACGAGCAACTACTGACGAGCAACTACTGACGAGCAACTACTGACGAGCAACCACTGACGAGCAACTACTGACGAGCAACTACTGACGAGCAACTAGTGACGAGCAACTACTGACGAGCAACTAGTGACGAGCAACTACTGACGAGCAACTAGTGACGAGCAACTACTGACGAGCAACTAGTGACGAGCAACTACTGACGAGCAACTACTGACGAGCAACTAGTGACGAGCAACTAGTGACGAGCAACTAGTGACGAGCAACTAGTGACGAGCAACTACTGACGAGCAACTACTGACGAGCAACTAGTGACGAGCAACTACTGACGAGCAACTAGTGACGAGCAACTACTGACGAGCAACTAGTGACGAGCAACTAGTGACGAGCAACTACTGACGAGCAACTACTGACGAGCAACTAGTGACGAGCAACTAGTGACGAGCAACTAGTGACGAACAACTACTGACGAGCAACTACTGACGAGCAACTACTGACGAGCAACTACTGACGAGCAACTACTGACGAGCAACTACTGACGAGCAACTACTGACGAGCAACTACTGACGAGCAACTACTGACGAGCAACTAGTGACGAACAACTAGTGACGAGCAACTACTGACGAGCAACTACTGACGAGCAACTACTGACGAGCAACTACTGACGAGCAACTACTGACGAGCAACTACTGACGAGCAACTACTGACGAGCAACTACTGACGAGCAACTAGTGACGAGCAACAACTGACGAGCAACTACTGACGAGCAACTACTGACGAGCAACTACTGATGAGCAACCACTGACGAGCAACTACTGACGAGCAGCTAGTGACGAGCAACTACTGACGAGCAACTAGTGACGAACAACTAGTGACGAGCAACTACTGACGAGCAACTACTGACGAGCAACTACTGACGAGCAACTAGTGACGAGCAACTACTGACGAGCAACTACTGACGAGCAACTACTGACGAGCCACTACTGACGAGCAACTACTGACGAGCAACTACTGACGAGCAACTTGTGACGAGCAACAACTGACGAGCAACTAGTGACGAGCAACTAGTGACGAGCAACTACTGACGAGCAACTACTGACGAGCAACTACTGACGAGCAACTACTGACGAGCAACTAGTGACGAACAACTACTGACGAGCAACCACTGACGAGCAACTACTGACGAGCAACTAGTGACGAGCAACTACTGACGAGCAACTACTGACGAGCAACTAGTGACGAGCAACTAGTGACGAGCAACTAGTGACGAGCAACTACTGACGAGCAACTACTGACGAGCAACTAGTGACGAGCAACTACTGACGAGCAACTACTGACGAGCAACTACTGACGAGCAACTACTGACGAGCAACTACTGACGAACAACTACTGACGAGCAACTACTGACGAGCAACTACTGACGAGCAACTACTGACGAGCAACTAGTGACGAACAACTAGTGACGAGCAACTACTGACGAGCAACTACTGACGAGCAACTACTGACGAGCAACTACTGACGAGCAACTACTGACGAGCAACTACTGACGAGCAACTACTGACGAGCAACTAGTGACGAGCAACTACTGACGAGCAACTAGTGACGAGCAACTACTGACGAGCAACTAGTGACGAGCAACTACTGACGAGCAACTACTGACGAGCAACTACTGACGAGCAACTACTGACGAGCAACTAGTGACGAGCAACTACTGACGAGCAACTACTGACGAGCAACTAGTGACGAGCAACTACTGACGAGCAACTAGTGACGAGCAACTACTGACGAGCAACTACTGACGAGCAACTTGTGACGAGCAACTACTGACGAGCAACTAGTGACGAGCAACTACTGACGAGCAACTACTGACCAGCAACTAGTGACGAGCAACTACTGACGAGCAACTAGTGACGAGCAACTACTGACGAGCAACTAGTGACGAGCAACTACTGACGAGCAACTACTGACGAGCAACTACTGACGAGCAACTAGTGACGTGACGAGCAACTACTGACGAGCAACTAGTGACGTGACGAGCAACTACTGACGAGCAACTACTGACGAGCCTGACGAGCAACTACTGACGAGCACTACTGACGAGCAACTACTGACGAGCAACTACTGACGAGCCTGACGAGCAACTACTGACGAGCAACTACTGACGAGCAACTACTGACGAGCAACTACTGACGAGCAACTAGTGACGAGCAACTGGTGACGAGCAACTGCTGACGAGCAACTACTGACCAGCAGCTAGTGACGAACAACTAGTCAACTACTGACGAGCAACTACTGACGAGCAACTACTGACGAGCAACTAGTGACGAACAACTACTGACGAGCAACTAATGACGAGCAACTAGTGACGAGCAACTACTGACGAGCAACTAGTGACGAGCAACTACTGACGAGCAACTACTGACGAGCAACTACTGACGAGCAACTACTGACGAGCAACTACTGACGAGCAACTAGTGACGAGCAACTACTGACGAGCAACTAGTGACGAGCAACTACTGACGAGCAACTACTGACGAGCAACTAGTGACGAGCAACTACTGACGAGCAACTAGTGACGAGCAACTACTGACGAGCAACTACTGACGAGCAACTAGTGACGAGCAACTACTGACGAGCAACTAGCGACGAGCAACTAGTGACGAGCAACTACTGACGAGCAACTAGTGACGAGCAACTAGTGACGAGCAACTAGTGACGAGCGACTACTGACGAGCAACTAGTGACGAGCAACTAGTGACGAGCAACTAGTGACGAGCAACTACTGACGAGCAACTAGTGACGAGCAACTGCTGACGAGCCACTACTGACGATCATTTAGTGACGAGCAACTACAGACGAGCAACTACCGACGAGCAACTACTGACGAGCAACTACTGACGAGCAACTACTGACGAGCAGCTAGTGACGATCAACTAGTCAACTACTGACGAGCAACTACTGACGAGCAACTAGTGACGACCAACTAGTGACGAGCAACTACTGACGAGCAACTAGCGACGAGCAACTAGTGACGGGCAACTACTGACGAGCAACTAGTGACGAGCAACTAGTGACGAGCAACTAGTGACGAGCAACTACTGACGAGAACTAGTGAGGAGCAACTAGTGACGAGCAACTAGTGACGAGCAACTAGTGACGTGACGAGCAACTACTGACGAGCAACTACTGACGAGCAACTACTGACGAGCAACTACTGACGAGCACTACTGACGAGCAACTACTGACGAGCAACTACTGACGAGCCTGACGAGCAACTACTGACGAGCAACTACTGACGAGCAACTACTGAAGAGCAACTACTGACGAGCAACTAGTGACGAGCAACTACTGACGAGCAACTACTGACGAGCCTGACGAGCAACTACTGACGAGCAACTACTGACGAGCAACTACTGACGAGCAACTACTGACGAGCAACTAGTGACGAGCAACTGGTGACGAGCAACTACTGACGAGCAACTACTGACGAGCAACTAGTGACGAACAACTACTGACGAGCAACTAATGACGAGCAACTACTGACGAGCAACTAGTGACGAGCAACTACTGACGAGCAACTAGTGACGAGCAACTACTGACGAGCAACTACTGACGAGCAACTAGTGACGAGCAACTACTGACGAGCAACTACTGACGAGCAACTAGTGACGAGCAACTACTGACGAGCAACTAGTGACGAGCAACTACTGACGAGCAACTACTGACGAGCAACTTGTGACGAGCAACTACTGACGAGCAACTAGTGACGAGCAACTACTGACGAGCAACTACTGATCAGCAACTAGTGACGAGCAACTACTGACGAGCAACTAGTGACGAGCAACTACTGACGAGCAACTACTGACCAGCAACTAGTGACGAGCAACTAGTGACGAGCAACTACTGACGAGCCTGACGAGCAACTACTGACGAGCAACTACTGACGAGCAACTACTGACGAGCAACTACTGACGAGCAACTAGTGACGAGCAACTACTGACGAGCAACTACTGACGAGCCTGACGAGCAACTACTGACGAGCAACTACTGACGAGCAACTACTGACGAGCAACTACTGACGAGCAACTACTGACGAGCAACTAGTGACGAGCAACTACTGACGAGCAACTAGTGACGAGCAACTACTGACGAGCAACTACTGACGAGCAACTAGTGACGAGCAACTACTGACGAGCAACTAGTGACGAGCAACTACTGACGAGCAACTACTGACGAGCAACTAGTGACGAGCAACTACTGACGAGCAACTAGCGACGAGCAACTAGTGACGAGCAACTACTGACGAGCAACTAGTGACGAGCAACTAGTGACGAGCAACTAGTGACGAGCGACTACTGACGAGCAACTAGTGACGAGCAACTAGTGACGAGCAACTAGTGACGAGCAACTACTGACGAGCAACTAGTGACGAGCAACTGCTGACGAGCCACTACTGACGATCATTTAGTGACGAGCAACTACAGACGAGCAACTACCGACGAGCAACTACTGACGAGCAACTACTGACGAGCAACTACTGACGAGCAGCTAGTGACGATCAACTAGTCAACTACTGACGAGCAACTACTGACGAGCAACTAGTGACGACCAACTAGTGACGAGCAACTACTGACGAGCAACTAGCGACGAGCAACTAGTGACGGGCAACTACTGACGAGCAACTAGTGACGAGCAACTAGTGACGAGCAACTAGTGACGAGCAACTACTGACGAGAACTAGTGAGGAGCAACTAGTGACGAGCAACTAGTGACGAGCAACTAGTGACGTGACGAGCAACTACTGACGAGCAACTACTGACGAGCAACTACTGACGAGCAACTACTGACGAGCACTACTGACGAGCAACTACTGACGACCAACTACTGACGAGCCTGACGAGCAACTACTGACGAGCAACTACTGACGAGCAACTACTGACGAGCAACTACTGACGAGCAACTAGTGACGAGCAACTACTGACGAGCAACTACTGACGAGCCTGACGAGCAACTACTGACGAGCAACTACTGACGAGCAACTACTGACGAGCAACTACTGACGAGCAACTAGTGACGAGCAACTGGTGACGAGCAACTACTGACGAGCAACTACTGACGAGCAACTAGTGACGAACAACTACTGACGAGCAACTAATGACGAGCAACTACTGACGAGCAACTAGTGACGAGCAACTACTGACGAGCAACTAGTGACGAGCAACTACTGACGAGCAACTACTGACGAGCAACTAGTGACGAGCAACTACTGACGAGCAACTACTGACGAGCAACTAGTGACGAGCAACTACTGACGAGCAACTAGTGACGAGCAACTACTGACGAGCAACTACTGACGAGCAACTTGTGACGAGCAACTACTGACGAGCAACTAGTGACGAGCAACTACTGACGAGCAACTACTGATCAGCAACTAGTGACGAGCAACTACTGACGAGCAACTAGTGACGAGCAACTACTGACGAGCAACTACTGACCAGCAACTAGTGACGAGCAACTAGTGACGAGCAACTACTGACGAGCCTGACGAGCAACTACTGACGAGCAACTACTGACGAGCAACTACTGACGAGCAACTACTGACGAGCAACTAGTGACGAGCAACTACTGACGAGCAACTACTGACGAGCCTGACGAGCAACTACTGACGAGCAACTACTGACGAGTAACTACTGACGAGCAACTACTGACGAGCAACTAGTGACGAGCAACTGGTGACGAGCAACTACTGACGAGCAACTACTGACGAGCAACTAGTGACGAACAACTACTGACGAGCAACTAATGACGAGCAACTACTGACGAGCAACTAGTGACGAGCAACTACTGACGAGCAACTAGTGACGAGCAACTACTGACGAGCAACTACTGACGAGCAACTAGTGACGAGCAACTACTGACGAGCAACTACTGACGAGCAACTAGTGACGAGCAACTACTGACGAGCAACTAGTGACGAGCAACTACTGACGAGCAACTACTGACGAGCAACTTGTGACGAGCAACTACTGACGAGCAACTAGTGACGAGCAACTACTGACGAGCAACTACTGATCAGCAACTAGTGACGAGCAACTACTCACGAGCAACTAGTGACGAGCAACTACTGACGAGCAACTACTGACCAGCAACTAGTGACGAGCAACTAGTGACGAGCAACTACTGACGAGACGAGCAACTACTGACGAGCAACTAGTGACGAGCAACTAGTGACGAGCAACTACTGACGAACAACTACTGACGAGCAACTAGTGACGAGCAACTACTGACGATCAACTACTGACGAGCAACTAGTGACGAGCAACTACTGACGAGCAACTAGTGACGAGCAACTACTGACGAGCAACTACTGACGAGCAACTAGTGACGAGCAACTACTGACGAGCAACTAGTGACGAGCAACTACTGACGAGCAACTACTGACGAGCAACTTGTGACGAGCAACTACTGACGAGCAACTAGTGACGAGCAACTACTGACCAGCAACTACTGACCAGCAACTAGTGACGAGCAACTACTGACGAGCAACTAGTGACGAGCAACTACTGACGAGCAACTAGTGACGAGCAACTACTGACGAGCAACTACTGACGAGCAACTACTGACGAGCAACTAGTGACGAACAACTACTGACGAGCAAGTAATGACGAGCAACTAGTGACAAGCAACTACTGACGAGACGAGCAACTACTGACGAGCAACTAGTGACGAGCAACTACTGACGAGCAACTAGTGACGAGCAACTACTGACGAACAACTACTGACGAGCAACTAGTGACGAGCAACTACTGACGATCAACTACTGACGAGCAACTACTGACGAGCAACTAGTAACGAGCAACTACTGACGAGCAACTACTGACGAGCAACTACTGACGAGCAACTAGTGACGTGACGAGCAACTACTGACGAGCAACTAGTGACGTGACGAGCAACTACTGACGAGCAACTACTGACGAGCCTGACGAGCAACTACTGACGAGCACTACTGACGAGCAACTACTGACGAGCAACTACTGACGAGCCTGACGAGCAACTACTGACGAGCAACTACTGACGAGCAACTACTGACGAGCAACTACTGACGAGCAACTAGTGACGAGCAACTGGTGACGAGCAACTACTGACGAGCAACTACTGACCAGCAGCTAGTGACGAACAACTAGTCAACTACTGACGAGCAACTACTGACGAGCAACTACTGACGAGCAACTAGTGACGAACAACTACTGACGAGCAACTAATGACGAGCAACTAGTGACGAGCAACTACTGACGAGCAACTAGTGACGAGCAACTACTGACGAGCAACTACTGACGAGCAACTACTGACGAGCAACTACTGACGAGCAACTACTGACGAGCAACTAGTGACGAGCAACTACTGACGAGCAACTAGTGACGAGCAACTACTGACGAGCAACTACTGACGAGCAACTAGTGACGAGCAACTACTGACGAGCAACTAGTGACGAGCAACTACTGACGAGCAACTACTGACGAGCAACTAGTGACGAGCAACTACTGACGAGCAACTAGCGACGAGCAACTAGTGACGAGCAACTACTGACGAGCAACTAGTGACGAGCAACTAGTGACGAGCAACTAGTGACGAGCGACTACTGACGAGCAACTAGTGACGAGCAACTAGTGACGAGCAACTAGTGACGAGCAACTACTGACGAGCAACTAGTGACGAGCAACTGCTGACGAGCCACTACTGACGATCATTTAGTGACGAGCAACTACAGACGAGCAACTACCGACGAGCAACTACTGACGAGCAACTACTGACGAGCAACTACTGACGAGCAGCTAGTGACGATCAACTAGTCAACTACTGACGAGCAACTACTGACGAGCAACTAGTGACGACCAACTAGTGACGAGCAACTACTGACGAGCAACTAGCGACGAGCAACTAGTGACGGGCAACTACTGACGAGCAACTAGTGACGAGCAACTAGTGACGAGCAACTAGTGACGAGCAACTACTGACGAGAACTAGTGAGGAGCAACTAGTGACGAGCAACTAGTGACGAGCAACTAGTGACGTGACGAGCAACTACTGACGAGCAACTACTGACGAGCAACTACTGACGAGCAACTACTGACGAGCACTACTGACGAGCAACTACTGACGAGCAACTACTGACGAGCCTGACGAGCAACTACTGACGAGCAACTACTGACGAGCAACTACTGACGAGCAACTACTGACGAGCAACTAGTGACGAGCAACTACTGACGAGCAACTACTGACGAGCCTGACGAGCAACTACTGACGAGCAACTACTGACGAGCAACTACTGACGAGCAACTACTGACGAGCAACTAGTGACGAGCAACTGGTGACGAGCAACTACTGACGAGCAACTACTGACGAGCAACTAGTGACGAACAACTACTGACGAGCAACTAATGACGAGCAACTACTGACGAGCAACTAGTGACGAGCAACTACTGACGAGCAACTAGTGACGAGCAACTACTGACGAGCAACTACTGACGAGCAACTAGTGACGAGCAACTACTGACGAGCAACTACTGACGAGCAACTAGTGACGAGCAACTACTGACGAGCAACTAGTGACGAGCAACTACTGACGAGCAACTACTGACGAGCAACTTGTGACGAGCAACTACTGACGAGCAACTAGTGACGAGCAACTACTGACGAGCAACTACTGATCAGCAACTAGTGACGAGCAACTACTGACGAGCAACTAGTGACGAGCAACTACTGACGAGCAACTACTGACCAGCAACTAGTGACGAGCAACTAGTGACGAGCAACTACTGACGAGCCTGACGAGCAACTACTGACGAGCAACTACTGACGAGCAACTACTGACGAGCAACTACTGACGAGCAACTAGTGACGAGCAACTACTGACGAGCAACTACTGACGAGCCTGACGAGCAACTACTGACGAGCAACTACTGACGAGTAACTACTGACGAGCAACTACTGACGAGCAACTAGTGACGAGCAACTGGTGACGAGCAACTACTGACGAGCAACTACTGACGAGCAACTAGTGACGAACAACTACTGACGAGCAACTAATGACGAGCAACTACTGACGAGCAACTAGTGACGAGCAACTACTGACGAGCAACTAGTGACGAGCAACTACTGACGAGCAACTACTGACGAGCAACTAGTGACGAGCAACTACTGACGAGCAACTACTGACGAGCAACTAGTGACGAGCAACTACTGACGAGCAACTAGTGACGAGCAACTACTGACGAGCAACTACTGACGAGCAACTTGTGACGAGCAACTACTGACGAGCAACTAGTGACGAGCAACTACTGACGAGCAACTACTGATCAGCAACTAGTGACGAGCAACTACTCACGAGCAACTAGTGACGAGCAACTACTCACGAGCAACTAGTGACGAGCAACTACTGACGAGCAACTACTGACCAGCAACTAGTGACGAGCAACTAGTGACGAGCAACTACTGACGAGACGAGCAACTACTGACGAGCAACTAGTGACGAGCAACTAGTGACGAGCAACTACTGACGATCAACTACTGACGAGCAACTAGTGACGAGCAACTACTGACGAGCAACTAGTGACGAGCAACTACTGACGAGCAACTACTGACGAGCAACTAGTGACGAGCAACTACTGACGAGCAACTAGTGACGAGCAACTACTGACGAGCAACTACTGACGAGCAACTTGTGACGAGCAACTACTGACGAGCAACTAGTGACGAGCAACTACTGACGAGCAACTACTGACCAGCAACTAGTGACGAGCAACTACTGACGAGCAACTAGTGACGAGCAACTACTGACGAGCAACTACTGACGAGCAACTAGTGACGAGCAACTACTGACGAGCAACTAGTGACGAGCAACTACTGACGAGCAACTACTGACGAGCAACTACTGACGAGCAACTAGTGACGAACAACTACTGACGAGCAAGTAATGACGAGCAACTAGTGACAAGCAACTACTGACGAGACGAGCAACTACTGACGAGCAACTAGTGACGAGCAACTACTGACGAGCAACTACTGACGAGCAACTACTGACGAACAACTACTGACGAGCAACTAGTGACGAGCAACTACTGACGATCAACTACTGACGAGCAACTACTGACGAGCAACTAGTGACGAGCAACTACTGACGAGCAACTACTGACGAGCAACTAGTGACGAGCAACTACTGACGAGCAAACAGTGAAGAGCAACTACTGACGAGCAACAACTGACGAGCAACTACTGACGAGCAACTAGTGACGAGCAACTAGTGATGAGCAACTGGTGACGAGCAACTACTGACGAGCAACTAGTGACGAACAACTACTGACGAGCAGCTAGTTACGAGCAACTAGTCAACTACTGACGAGCAACTACTGACGAGCAGCTAGTGACGGCAACTAGTCAACTACTGACGAGCAACTACTGACGAGCAACTAGTGACGAGCAACTAGTTACGAGCAACTAGTGACGAGCAACTAGTGACGAGCAACTAGTGACGAGCAACTAGTGACGAGCAACTAGTGACGAGCAACTACTGACGAGCAACTAGTGGCGAGCAACTAGTGACGAGCAACTAGTGACGAGCAACTAGTGACGTGACGAGCAACTACTGACGAGCAACTACTGACGAGCAACTACTGACGAGCACTACTGACGAGCAACTACTGACGAGCAACTACTGACGAGCAACTACTGACGAGCAACTACTGACGAGCAACTACTGACGAGCAACTACTGACGAGCAACTACTGACGAGCAACTAGTGACGAGCAACTAGTGACGAGCAACTACTGACGAGCAACTAGTGACAAACAACTACTGACGAGCAACTACTGACGAACAACTACTGACGAGCTACTAGTGACGAGCAACTACTGACGATCAACTACTGACGAGCAACTACTGACGAGCAGCTAGTGACGAGCAACTAGTCAACTACTGACGAGCAACTACTGACGAGCAGCTAGTGACGGCAACTAGTCAACTACTGACGAGCAACTACTGACGAGCAACTAGTGACGAACAACTAGTGACGAACAACTACTGACGAGCAACTAATGACGAGCAACTAGTGACGAGCAACTACTGACGAGCAACTAGTGACGAGCAACTACTGACGAGCAACTACTGACGAGCAACTAGTGACGAGCAACTACTGACGAGCAACTACTGACGAGCAACTTGTGACGAGCAACTACTGACGAGCAACTAGTGACGAGCAACTACTGACGAGCAACTACTGACCAGCAACTAGTGACGAGCAACTACTGACGAGCAACTAGTGACGAGCAACTACTGACGAGCAACTACTGACCAGCAACTAGTGACCAGCAACTAGTGACGAGCAACTACTGACGAGACGAGCAACTACTGACGAGCAACTAGTGACGAGCAACTACTGACGAGCAACTAGTGACGAGCAACTACTGACGAACAACTACTGACGAGCAACTAGTGACGAGCAACTACTGACGATCAACTACTGACGAGCAACTAGTGACGAGCAACTACTGACGAGCAACTAGTGAAGAGCAACTACTGACGAACAACTACTGACGAGCAACTAGTGATGAGCAACTACTGACGATCAACTACTGACGAGCAACTAGTGACGAGCAACTACTGACGATCAACTACTGACGAGCAACTACTGACGAGCAGCTAGTGACGAGCAACTAGTCAACTACTGACGAGCAACTACTGACGAGCAACTAGTGACGAGCAACTAGTGACGAGCAACTACTGACGAGCAACTAGCGACGAGCAACTACTGACGAGCAACTACTGACGAGCAACTAGTGACGAGCAACTAGTGACGAGCAACTAGTGACGAGCAACTACTGACGAGCAACTAGTGACGAGCAACTAGTGACGAGCAACTAGTGACGAGCAACTAGTGACGTGACGAGCAACTACTGACGAGCAACTACTGACGAGCAACTACTGACGAGCAACTACTGACGAGCACTACTGACGAGCAACTACTGACGAGCAACTACTGACGAGCAACTACTGACGAGCAACTACTGACGAGCAACTACTGACGAGCAACTACTGACGAGCAACTACTGACGAGCAACTAGTGACGAGCAACTGGTGACGAGCAACTACTGACGAGCAACTACTGACGAGCAGCTAGTGACGAACAACTACTGACGAGCAACTACTGACCAGCAACTAGTGACGAGCAACTACTGACGAGCAACTAGTGACGAGCAACTACTGACGAGCAACTACTGACCAGCAACTAGTGACGAGCAACTAGTGACGAGCAACTACTGACGAGACGAGCAACTACTGACGAGCAACTACTGACGAGCAGCTAGTGACGAACAACTAGTCAACTACTGACGAGCAACTACTGACGAACAACTACTGACGAGCAACTAGTGACGAGCAACTACTGACGATCAACTACTGACGAGCAACTAATGACGAGCAACTACTGACGAGCAACTAGTGACGAGCAACTACTGACGAGCAACTACTGACGAGCAACTAGTGACGAGCAACTTGTGACGAGCAACTACTGACGAGCAACTAGTGACGAGCAACTACTGACGAGCAACTACTGACGAGCAACTAGTGACGAGCAACTAGTGACGAGCAACTACTGACGATCAACTAGCGACGAGCAACTAGTGACGAGCAACTACTGACGAGCAACTAGTCAACTACTGACGAGCAACTACTGACGAGCAACTAGTGACGAGCAACTAGTGACGAGCAACTACTGACAAGCAACTAGCGACGAGCAACTAGTGACGAGCAACTACTGACGAGCAACTAGTGACGAGCAACTAGTGACGAGCAACTACTGACGAGCAACTAGTGACGAGCAACTAGTGACGAGCAACTAGTGACGAGCAACTACTGACGAGCAACTAGTCAACTACTGACGAGCAACTACTGACGAGCAACTAGTGACGAGCAACTAGTGACGAGCAACTACTGACAAGCAACTAGCGACGAGCAACTAGTGACGAGCAACTACTGACGAGCAACTAGTGACGAGCAACTAGTGACGAGCAACTACTGACGAGCAACTAGTGACGAGCAACTAGTGACGAGCAACTAGTGACGAGCAACTAGTGACGTGACGAGCAACTACTGACGAGCAACTACTGACGAGCAACTACTGACGAGCAACTAGTGACGAGCAACTACTGACGAGCAACTACTGACGAGCAACTAGTGACGAGCAACTACTGACGTGCAACTAGTGACGAGCAACTACTGACGAGCAACTACTGACGAGCAACTACTGACGAGCAACTAGTGATGAGCAACTACTGACGAGCAACTACTGACGAGCAACTATTGACGAGCAACTACTGACGAGCAACTAGTGACGAGCAACTACTGACGAGCAACTAGTGACGAGCAACTACTGACGAGCAACTACTGACGAGCAACTACTGACGAGCAACTACTGACGAGCAACTACTGACGAGCAACTACTGACGAGCAACTACTGACGAGCAACTACTGACGAGCAACTACTGACGAGCAACTACTGACGAGCAACTACTGACGAGCAACTACTGACGAGCAACTAGTGACGAGCAACTACTGACGAGCAACTACTGACGAGCAACTAGTGACGAGCAACTACTGACGAGCAAACAGTGAAGAGCAACTACTGACGAGCAACAACTGACGAGCAACTACTGACGAGCAACTAGTGACGAGCAACTAGTGATGAGCAACTGGTGACGAGCAACTACTGACGAGCAACTAGTGACGAACAACTACTGACGAGCAGCTAGTTACGAGCAACTAGTCAACTACTGACGAGCAACTACTGACGAGCAGCTAGTGACGGCAACTAGTCAACTACTGACGAGCAACTACTGACGAGCAACTAGTGACGAGCAACTAGTTACGAGCAACTAGTGACGAGCAACTAGTGACGAGCAACTAGTGACGAGCAACTAGTGACGAGCAACTAGTGACGAGCAACTACTGACGAGCAACTAGTGGCGAGCAACTAGTGACGAGCAACTAGTGACGAGCAACTAGTGACGTGACGAGCAACTACTGACGAGCAACTACTGACGAGCAACTACTGACGAGCACTACTGACGAGCAACTACTGACGAGCAACTACTGACGAGCAACTACTGACGAGCAACTACTGACGAGCAACTACTGACGAGCAACTACTGACGAGCAACTACTGACGAGCAACTAGTGACGAGCAACTAGTGACGAGCAACTACTGACGAGCAACTAGTGACAAACAACTACTGACGAGCAACTACTGACGAACAACTACTGACGAGCTACTAGTGACGAGCAACTACTGACGATCAACTACTGACGAGCAACTACTGACGAGCAGCTAGTGACGAGCAACTAGTCAACTACTGACGAGCAACTACTGACGAGCAGCTAGTGACGGCAACTAGTCAACTACTGACGAGCAACTACTGACGAGCAACTAGTGACGAACAACTAGTGACGAACAACTACTGACGAGCAACTAATGACGAGCAACTAGTGACGAGCAACTACTGACGAGCAACTAGTGACGAGCAACTACTGACGAGCAACTACTGACGAGCAACTAGTGACGAGCAACTACTGACGAGCAACTAGTGACGAGCAACTTGTGACGAGCAACTACTGACGAGCAACTTGTGACGAGCAACTACTGACGAGCAACTACTGACCAGCAACTAGTGACGAGCAACTACTGACGAGCAACTAGTGACGAGCAACTACTGACGAGCAACTACTGACCAGCAACTAGTGACCAGCAACTAGTGACGAGCAACTACTGACGAGACGAGCAACTACTGACGAGCAACTAGTGACGAGCAACTACTGACGAGCAACTAGTGACGAGCAACTACTGACGAACAACTACTGACGAGCAACTAGTGACGAGCAACTACTGACGATCAACTACTGACGAGCAACTAGTGACGAGCAACTACTGACGAGCAACTAGTGAAGAGCAACTACTGACGAACAACTACTGACGAGCAACTAGTGATGAGCAACTACTGACGATCAACTACTGACGAGCAACTAGTGACGAGCAACTACTGACGATCAACTACTGACGAGCAACTACTGACGAGCAGCTAGTGACGAGCAACTAGTCAACTACTGACGAGCAACTACTGACGAGCAACTAGTGACGAGCAACTAGTGACGAGCAACTACTGACGAGCAACTAGCGACGAGCAACTACTGACGAGCAACTACTGACGAGCAACTAGTGACGAGCAACTAGTGACGAGCAACTAGTGACGAGCAACTACTGACGAGCAACTAGTGACGAGCAACTAGTGACGAGCAACTAGTGACGAGCAACTAGTGACGTGACGAGCAACTACTGACGAGCAACTACTGACGAGCAACTACTGACGAGCAACTACTGACGAGCACTACTGACGAGCAACTACTGACGAGCAACTACTGACGAGCAACTACTGACGAGCAACTACTGACGAGCAACTACTGACGAGCAACTACTGACGAGCAACTACTGACGAGCAACTAGTGACGAGCAACTGGTGACGAGCAACTACTGACGAGCAACTACTGACGAGCAGCTAGTGACGAACAACTACTGACGAGCAACTACTGACCAGCAACTAGTGACGAGCAACTACTGACGAGCAACTAGTGACGAGCAACTACTGACGAGCAACTACTGACCAGCAACTAGTGACGAGCAACTAGTGACGAGCAACTACTGACGAGACGAGCAACTACTGACGAGCAACTACTGACGAGCAGCTAGTGACGAACAACTAGTCAACTACTGACGAGCAACTACTGACGAACAACTACTGACGAGCAACTAGTGACGAGCAACTACTGACGATCAACTACTGACGAGCAACTAATGACGAGCAACTACTGACGAGCAACTAGTGACGAGCAACTACTGACGAGCAACTACTGACGAGCAACTAGTGACGAGCAACTTGTGACGAGCAACTACTGACGAGCAACTAGTGACGAGCAACTACTGACGAGCAACTACTGACGAGCAACTAGTGACGAGCAACTAGTGACGAGCAACTACTGACGATCAACTAGCGACGAGCAACTAGTGACGAGCAACTACTGACGAGCAACTAGTCAACTACTGACGAGCAACTACTGACGAGCAACTAGTGACGAGCAACTAGTGACGAGCAACTACTGACAAGCAACTAGCGACGAGCAACTAGTGACGAGCAACTACTGACGAGCAACTAGTGACGAGCAACTAGTGACGAGCAACTACTGACGAGCAACTAGTGACGAGCAACTAGTGACGAGCAACTAGTGACGAGCAACTAGTGACGTGACGAGCAACTACTGACGAGCAACTACTGACGAGCAACTACTGACGAGCAACTAGTGACGAGCAACTACTGACGAGCAACTACTGACGAGCAACTAGTGACGAGCAACTACTGACGTGCAACTAGTGACGAGCAACTACTGACGAGCAACTACTGACGAGCAACTACTGACGAGCAACTAGTGATGAGCAACTACTGACGAGCAACTACTGACGAGCAACTATTGACGAGCAACTACTGACGAGCAACTAGTGACGAGCAACTACTGACGAGCAACTAGTGACGAGCAACTACTGACGAGCAACTACTGACGAGCAACTACTGACGAGCAACTACTGACGAGCAACTACTGACGAGCAACTACTGACGAGCAACTACTGACGAGCAACTACTGACGAGCAACTACTGACGAGCAACTACTGACGAGCAACTACTGACGAGCAACTACTGACGAGCAACTAGTGACGAGCAACTACTGACGAGCAACTACTGACGAGCAACTAGTGACGAGCAACTGCTGACGAGCAAACAGTGAAGAGCAACTACTGACGAGCAACAACTGACGAGCAACTACTGACGAGCAACTAGTGACGAGCAACTAGTGATGAGCAACTGGTGACGAGCAACTACTGACGAGCAACTAGTGACGAACAACTACTGACGAGCAGCTAGTTACGAGCAACTAGTCAACTACTGACGAGCAACTACTGACGAGCAGCTAGTGACGGCAACTAGTCAACTACTGACGAGCAACTACTGACGAGCAACTAGTGACGAGCAACTAGTTACGAGCAACTAGTGACGAGCAACTAGTGACGAGCAACTAGTGACGAGCAACTAGTGACGAGCAACTAGTGACGAGCAACTACTGACGAGCAACTACTGACGAGCAACTACTGACGAGCAACTACTGACGAGCAACTAGTGACGAGCAACTAGTGACGAGCAACTGGTGACGAGCAACTAGTGACGAGCAACTAATGACGAGCAACTAGTGACGAGCAACTACTGACGAGACGAGCAACTACTGACGAGCAACTAGTGACGAGCAACTACTGACGAGCAACTAGTGACGAGCAACTACTGACGAACAACTACTGACGAGCAACTAGTGACGAACAACTACTGACGATCAACTACTGACGAGCAACTAGTGACGAGCAACTACTGACGATCAACTACTGACGAGCAACTACTGACGAGCAGCTAGTGACGAGCAACTAGTCAACTACTGACGAGCAACTACTGACGAGCAACTAGTGACGAGCAACTAGTGACGAGCAACTACTGACGATCAACTAGCGACGAGCAACTAGTGACGAGCAACTACTGACGAGCAACTAGTCAACTACTGACGAGCAACTACTGACGAGCAACTAGTGACGAGCAACTAGTGACGAGCAACTACTGACAAGCAACTAGCGACGAGCAACTAGTGACGAGCAACTACTGACGAGCAACTAGTGACGAGCAACTAGTGACGAGCAACTACTGACGAGCAACTAGTGACGAGCAACTAGTGACGAGCAACTAGTGACGAGCAACTAGTGACGTGACGAGCAACTACTGACGAGCAACTACTGACGAGCAACTACTGACGAGCAACTACTGACGAGCAACTACTGACGAGCAACTACTGACGAGCAACTACTAACGAGCAACTACTGACGAGCAACTACTGACGAGCAACTACTGACGAGCAACTACTGACGAGCAACTACTGACGAGCAACTAGTGACGAGCAACTAGTGACGAGCAACTACTGACGAGCAACTAGTGACGAGCAACTACTGACGAGCAACTACTGACGAGCAACTACTGACGAGCAACTACTGACGAGCAACTACTGACGAGCAACTAGTGACGAGCAACTACTGACGAGCAACTAGTGACGAGCAACTACTGACGAGCAACTACTGACGAGCAACTAGTGACGAGCAACTACTGACGAGCAACTAGTGACGAGCAACTACTGACGAGCAACTACTGACGAGCAACTACTGACGATGATAAAAACTGACGTTTACCCATATTAAGCTTACATTTCTTTCTTGTAGCTTTCGAGAACATCTCCAGAGCGAAGAAGAATAAGAATATCTCCAGAACGAAGAAAATTTAAATTTTTGGGAAAATTCCAGTATAAGCTTAAATTTTCTTAGCCTCTCAGTCGGTGCTGTTCAAATTGATATGTTTTGATCACCTATGTTAATGGCTAATATTCCACAGAGTATCCACATGCTATTTTTTGTATAACTTGACTTAAGTACAAAAAAATTCAAAGAAATAAAAAAAAAACTAAAAAATATAAAAGTTAAAATAGACGATTTCTTCAACACTGCTTTATGATAATAAAACGTACAACATAATATGATTCTACATTATATTTCATTCATTCATGTGTTCTTATGGCTTCCTAAAACGAATACATAGCGAATAATTCCAGAAGTAAGAAAACTCGCGCATTGCGCCGTGGTCAACAACTTTCCAATGCACAGTCGTACCGTTGTGAACTGGAATTTGGAATTTGTTTATTGTGTACATGGTTTTATTATAATATTGCCGGATGAGTAACTATAACTATTTTAGTTTCGAATGTTCGGCGATATGACAGCGAATGTTCGGCGATATGACAGCGACTGTTCGACGATATGTTATGATGGTGGTGTGGTGATATGTATGTACATAATTTGATCACGATTTTAAAATAAAATTTTTGAAAGTAAATCACCTGTTTGAAAAAAATATTTTAAAATGTAAACTAGTTATTATAAGTGACTGCGAAAAATGTTTAAGACACTGGTATTGATAAAAGTTTAAAGGAAAATTTAATATGAATGGATAAATGCACGAAAAATGATTACGAAAAAAACTGTTATGTTTATATGTTAATAAGGCATTTTACATGGGAAAGTAAAACACAGTTGTAGAAGTTACATCTATACAAGCCATTGTTGCTGCTGTTAGATGTTGGTGTAATCATGTGCTGCTGGTGTTGTTGCTATTATTTGTTGCTATTGTTGCCACAGTCATCGTGAATGCGATTCTACTCATCATACATGCAGGGTATTTGCCTAAGGTTTTAGCCATTAGGAAAGGGGTAACTAGGCAGAAAATCTAACTTAGAGAAGGTTAGTACCTAAGAGTTTCGTCCCTTCTGCAAGACTCACCTAGATTGATGGCCGGGACTCATCAGTTGCAAACCATGTACCTGATCGAAATTTGTTTAATTGATGTATCAGGTGCATTATTCTTCCTGCGTGTAAGTTTGCAACTTGTTTGCATATTTTTTTTTGCCAAGTTTCCGTTGCACGCCTGAATAGCTCAAGACTATAATAGCTGCTTTTAATAAAATGCCAACAAGATTGTTGCTAATAACTTGCATCGGTCCTAAAACAAAATTTCCGAAGGCTGAAGACGAAAAGTTTATGCGTGCCAATGCCATGATGCCAAATCGTGCTCAAAACCTTTTATAGTGCTAGAGTGTCAAAATCTGCTTAAAATGCCCTATTTCTAAAGTCAGAAGTCAATTTTTCTCATCGGGAATATAATCGTTTGCATCGAATGAAATGTCTTCTTGAATTGCGCTGAATGCTTGCTGATGACGTTGCGAATTGACTGGTGAGCGTGGATGTGCCCGATAATTGTCGTGTTGCTCATCATTGCAGTCCATTTGTAGTTGGTGGTTGTGATATGTATCAGTTGATTGCTCTTGAGTGCGAAAATTTGAGCGTTTCAATTTGCGTGGGTCATTGGGTGCAAAATACGTGCCGTGTGATGAGTTATAATCCGATTGTTGTTGTCTCAGCGAATTATAATATTGCTGATTGCTTTTCATGCTGTCAAAGCGTTTCGAGCGGCAGTCACGTTGAACGTGACCGATTTTACCACAGTAATAACATTTAATTTGTTTACTTTGTGTGCGAATCTGTGTGCGCGAAGAAGATGCCATTAATTGCTGTATGTCTTTTGCCAATTTATCAATGCGCTCAACTAACTTATCGTTTGTTGACCGCTCTTGCACTTCGTCTTTGATTTCATGCATTTGCAAAACATTGTGCCTACTTTCTATGCGTTGCAACAATGCGATGGTTTCCTGCAAATTGTCTGGAAAAGTGTCAACATAGACTAGTGCTTGCTGTAGTTGCTTGTTCACTCCTTGCAGTATGCGATCACGTAACACGATGTCATTTGCTGCTGGTCCGTGTGCCTTAGTGTGCAATGATGATAGTGTTTGTGCAAAAGCGGCGACCGTTCCATGAGGTTGTTGTTTGCGTTCGAAAAAAGATCTGGCTGATGCGACTGCTTGTTCAGGTTGCTTAAAATCAGTAATTAGTTGCGTATACAGTTGCTGATAGTCTGCCTTGACTGCTGGTGGATAAGCTTTATATTTGCTCTCTGCTAAACCTGCCAAGTAAATGCGCAATAACTTCGATTGCTCCTGGTTGCTCATTCCAATGCCCGATGATATTTTATCGAATTTTTCGAGAAACTCATTCACCTGTGAACGTGCCAATTTGTTGCAAAGGGGTATGCTGCAATGCTTGTTGCATCATTATATGCGTGCTTGTATGTTGTATTACTTGCACGTGATTCGGTTGGTCGAACATCTGACGCCTTAAGTCACGATTTTCTGCTCTTAAACAGCGGTTTTCTTGCTGCTTGCTCCTAAGATCGTCGAATGCTTGTTTTAAACTGTGGTTTAACTCACTAATTTGATCCTCGTGTGCTCTAGTAATCATAAAAAAATTAAATAGGTAACTGCGTACAATGCTTTAGATGCGAGGGTAGTGAGTGAATAACGATAAAAAACCTGCGAGAAAAAAAGTACTTACTTTTATCGTCTGCGAATAAACCTTTTATCTTCTGCAAGTTTGTGCTGGATTGTGAAGGTGGCGCTCGGTGTTCGCTTGGCGACCGATTGGTGGTTGGTGAGTGAGAATCAGTAGTATGCGCGAGAAACGAGATTAAGAAGCCGAAAGCAATATTTGAAAACAGTTTGCACTGTTATGCTACCGTTATTGAAAAATGGGAGAGCTAGGAAATAAAGTTGACCAAGATGAGTGCATAAACAACACATGTTGAATTGAAGAGATTGTGTTTCGTTAAAACACGAATACGTGGTATAAACCAAATGAAAGAAGTGGTTTGAAATACTAATAACTTAATGTGTGAACAAAGGTGAGGTGTTTTTCGCTTTAAGTGAAAAACAACAAGTATGTGCTATGCCAATAAAGATGCAAGTTGCTCTAGAAATATGCAAGTCGAAATTTTGAACTGGTGATGCAGTGTTAAAAGTGCAATGGTGTTAACAGTGAATAAAAAAACATTTAATGTCTTTGCAGAATCAAATGCAGTTGCACCTTTTTAACCTTTGAAAAGATAAAAGAAGGATGGTTTGAAAATGTTTTTGAAACATAATGTGATGGGAAAAGCTTTATCTGAAAATCGGTAAAGCGAAAATTGAAGTCGGCGCGTTCTCTGTGCTATTTGATTTTTCTATGAAAGATCAAATGATCATTGTAATAACAAATTTACATCGCTGTTATCGGTGCTCTAAAAATTTTCCCAGCGGTATGCAAAATGCAATAGGTTAGTGAATTCAATATATCACTAACGGTTGCTTGAAGGGAAAAAAGCAAAGCTGTTATCGATAATTCCCCTGCTTTTAGTTGCCATTTGATAATCGGTGTGGAATATACAGTTCGTATGGGTTGAGTGGATGTTGTGACTAACTATCTGATGCCCTATGAATGATGGTGCTGACTGTTGACTGTTGCCCGAAATGTTATTTTTGCCCGATTGAAAACATTTGATAGCGGTGGGAATGCCAGGTTCGTATTGCAATCGGGTACTGTAAGTTGCTTGAGGGGGGATGGGGGTGGATGCTCGTTTCGAATCTGGCTTGATAATGCCAGGGTTTTGTTATGCCTGTTCATCGTGTCGTTGGAAGGTGGCCAATGAGACCCTATGGCACGGCTCAAAGGCCAAAATTTTTGCACGACCGGAGGTCCAGGGGCGGCCGGCCTCCTTACCCTCGCTCCTGCTTATATCGCGCGCTTTTCAAAAAACTTCTTTCTCGAAATCATTTGCAGCGTAGTTCACTCTTGATTACCGTGCTGTAGACACGGAATCTTTGCATACGTGCCAAAATTATACTTTTGCGGGTGTTTAGGGGGAGAACGTGATTGAACTACAAAATAGGATCTGCTGAGTGGTGTGATGCGTCTCAGGAGCGGATGAATGCAAAACGTGGGGAAACTGAAATATCAATAGTTGCAGAATTTTAAGTTGTTGTTTCAGAATGAGTGCTATTTTTGCGTATTTGTGCATATGTAAGTCGATACGATGTCTTAGATTCATCGGTTGCTGTTCACCCGCGTTCATCGGCATAGAATGCTGATATCTGCATAGTAAAATAGTGTGAATAGTAAAATGTAACGTTGCATATTGGTGCCGGGGAAAAACGCTGTGTGTTAACCAATCAATATATAATTGCAAAACTATAATTGCTAATTAATTGCTGTGCTCCATTAAGCTCACTATGAGATTCGTGCTCGTGAAGTATTACATGCTGATTACATAGTGTCACTTTTTCTTTGCGTTCTTTGAATGCAGTTTCAGTTGCATGATTCTTGGTCAGTGCTTTTATTATCATGCCATTAATTGCGAAGCACGAACCTCGTTGGAGGTCTCCATTATGTTACGGGGTATCTTACTTACACTGCTGAATACCCGTCGTAACATATTTGCCACTTAATATCCTATTTGTTGCCTAACCTAATAGCTTAAGTTCTATGCGTTAAATGCATTACAAACAGCCGGAATACCAACATAATAATACTTTAGAGAGCCTTATATCTCAAGGCTTTATTGAAGTTGCCTTTATTATAATATTATGTAATTTAAAGGATGAGTTAGTGAGATATTAATTAACCGAATGAGATATTAAAATAAGGATTACAGAAAGTAGAATGTGTTAAGTATAGAATAAGAGACAAGAGATTAGTGTAGTAATATGCCCAATCTATGCCGTGCAGTTATATTCGTTATGTATGCGATACATAATGTAATTGCCCTGTCTGCATACATATGTACATACATGCTGTGCTATGCGCGTGATACAGTATGTATGCCTGTGAGCGCGCGACAGTAACTGCGGCTGAAGTGTAAAACGCTAATGCCGGTGCAACTGACTATAAAGTGCGTTGCTGCTAGTTTATGTACAGGGTGGGGCAAAAGTAACTATACACTTGTTGGAGGCCAATTTCTCAAAAAAATTTTATTGAGTGTATATGATATTATGAGCAATATATACGTTATTATACCTGAAAAAAACGATTCTGATGTCTATTTGACCGTATCTTGCGTTGTTTTCAATTTTAGACAGGATTTTCAGTATTTTCATGGTTTTTCCTTTTTAACCTCTTTAAGTGACCTCATGGTCTAACCAAAATCCTCAATAATGGATAAGAAGTGTATAAAACGTTTCACTTGATGTATCTGAAAGAGAATCGAATGATTTCAACTTCAGAATATCCCTACGGTTCAATTCGATACGGATAATATGGTAATGCCCGTGTTCAAGATGACTGGTCAATTTTCGCGGTTTTTGGATTATTGACAAAACAGTTCAAGTTAAATGTTTATGTGGACCCTATGGTACTAAAATAAGTCAATAAACATGAATTATACGTTTTTTGTTTGTTTCAAGCTGAAAAATAAGAATTTTGAATTTTTCCATTTTCAGACTAAAATCGGTGATTTTGGTTGAAAAAGAAACAATTATTCTATTTATTATGCATGAATGTAAACTTACTCTCCTGTTAAACGTTTAAGAATATTTTTCTACATTCTATATTACATACCAACATAAATTTTCGTCAAATAACAGTTGATATAGCGAGATAACTGACAAAAATCACTGAAAACAACCGAAAATATGACTAATTTCGAGAAAAAGACGCATAACTCATGAAATAAATTGTTTTAAGGTAAAATAAATAGCAGAATCAAAATTTGCAGGTGTTTTAGCATCTGTTTGGAATGTTTAATCAAATTGATGCAATATAATTTTTTGGAGAAAATTTGCGTCAACAAGTGTATAGTTACTTTTGCCCCACCCTGTATATGCCAAGCTTTTTATTTATCGCTCAGCTGGTTGGTTGCGCTGGGTTGAATGATCCGCCTATTAATTGGTTACGGTAATAGATGCCGAATGACTATACCGTAATCTTAATAAGACATGCTAAGAACTTGCCCGTATCAAATTCTTAATTTTTTTTTATCTCTGATTGATCAGGGCACCTATAACCTGTATATGAAAAAATGTATAAAATCAACTCACTCACTCACTCACTCACTCACCCGCTCACTCACTCACTCACTCACTCACTCACTCACTCACTCACTCACTCACTCACTCACTCACTCACTCACTCACTCACTCACTCACTCACTTACTCACTCATATTTGTAAGGTTTCATCAAGGACAAACATTCATTAAACATTCAATAAATTGTTCATGAAATCGTTAGCCAAGGTAGACAGGATGTGAGTGTGGCGGATCCATCAGCGGACGAGAAGGGGTGGGAAAAGTGGAATTCCCCCCTCTTTGGTGTTTTCTAAAAGGTGAATTTGTTCCTCAAGGTGTAGGTAAAATGGTCTGAAAATTTTTAATTCCCCCTCTTCGGGAAAATTTCCCTCCCTTTGGAGGATTATCTCGTCCGCCAGTGGTGCGATCAATGCAGTACATGCGAACACCGGCGGACGAGCTAATCTTCCAAAGGGAGGGGAATTTTCCCAAAGAGGGGGAAATTGGCTGAAATTAGGTCATTTTACCTACACCTTGAGGAAGAAACTATACTTTTTGAAACCGCCAAAGAGCGCGGAATTCCACTTTTCCCTCCCCTTCTCATCCGCTAGTGCATGCGAAGCCTTCGTTGTTCATCATACACTGGCGGACGAGATAATCCTTCAAAGGGAGGGGAATTAACCCAAAGAGAGGGGAACTCTCAGTTTTGAGGTCATTTTACCTACATCTTAGGGAACAAATTAAATTCTTTGAAAACACCAGAGAGGGGCATTCCACTTTTCCCAACCCTTCCCAACCCTTTTTGACGTTTGTTCGTTAGACTTAATAATTGGTTATTAATTTAAGTTTTACCAGAACATTTTACGAAACTTTTTCTCATAATTTTTTATGTTACGTGAAGAATAGGACACGCAAATACGGCTGTCAGACTTGATTATTCGTAAAGAGCCCGATTAATCCTAAGGGCACCACCTAATACTTCACAGGAAGGAGAAGTTCGTGAAGAAGGGGGAATCGCCAGTTTTCTAAACTTTTTATCTACACATAGGGAACAAATAATTCTACTTTTTGAAAATGCCAAAGACGGGGGGGAATTCCCCTTTCACACTCCTTCTCATCCACTAGTGCGATTAATTGAAAAGAACGGTCGCTCAACCCGAGACTAAGCATGTGGCTGTTTTCCCACCCACTGGCGGACGAGCTAATTTCCCAAAGGGAGGGGAATTTCGTCAAAGAGGGGGAATCGCCAGTTTTCAGGCCATTTTAACTACACCTTAAGGAACAAATTCCAAGAGGGGGGAATTCCACTTTTCCCACCCCTTCTCGTCCGCTAGTGTTCCCACCAAATCCTATTGAAAACGATTTTTTCCAAGTTTATTCCACATTTGAATTCAAACAGCGCGCCAAAAACTTTCTGTGTGAAAAACCATATTGGCTTTTTTATTCTAAGAAGACTCTAGCGGACGAGAAGGGGAGGGAAAGTGCATTTCCCCCACTTTAGCTGTTTTGAAAAGTGGAGTTTGTTCCTAAATGTGTAGGTAAAATGGCTTAATTTCTGCCAATTCCCACCTCTTTGAAAACATTCCCCTCCCTTCGGAGGTTCGGTTCGTCTGCCAATGGAAGAAGACGTTAAATCAAATTCATGAAGGTCACTTTTGGTGTTTTTAGGAGCTGAATTTTACCTCACGTTAGAATTTAGCATTTTTAGCATCTCACATAAAATATGTGCTACGTGTATGTAGGCAGCCGAAATTAGCCCTTATGCGCATGAGGGGAATCATCCCAAAGAGGGGGGGAATTGACAGAATTTAGACCATTTTACCTACACCTTGGGGAACAAACTCAACTTTTTGAAAAAGCCAAAGAGGGGGAATTCCATTTTTCCCTCCCCTTCTCGTCCGCTAGTGGGACCTACCAACATATACTCGAATTGTTTGGTTACGCCTTTTTTCGGGAAATTTTTTTTGTGTAAAACCTTTCCCTCACCCAGAAATTGGCGGTCAATAGCAGCAGTTTGGGTTGAAGAAAAGGTTTTGCACACAAAAAAGTTCCTAAGAAGAGTCATAATCATCTTTTTAAGAACTTTTCTGTGTGTAAAACCTTTTCATCAACCCCAAAATGCTGCTTTCGACGGCCAATTTCTGGGTGACGGAAAGGTTTTACACAAAGAAAGTTCCCAAAAAAAGGCGTAACCAAATAATTCGAGTATACATTCATATATCCCAGCTTTTCCACAGTTTCTCGTTATTCAGAAATTTCTGGCGCGCAGTTTGAATTCAAATCTGCTTTTGGCGCGCGTTCAAACTGTCGATATAAAATTCGATATAAAAATCGAACAAAATGTCGATATAAAATTCAGTTTCTTTTCACATCACATTTGGATTTCGGACAACCCACAATCATAGCAGTTAATCATTGTGTGTGTGCCCACTGGCGGACGAGATAATCCTCCAAAGGGAGGGGGAGTTCGTCTAAGAGAGGGAAATTGGCAGTTTACAGGCTATTTTACCTCCACCTTGAAGAACAAACTCTACTTTTTTGAAAACGCATAAGAGAGGGGGAATTTCACTTTTCCCTCCCCTTCTCGTCCGCTAGAGTGTGTGCAAAACGCACTGGTGAACGAGGGAAAAAAACAAAAAGTGGAATTCCCCCCTTTTTGGTAGTTCCAAGAAGCAGAGTTGATTCCTTGAGGTGTAGGTAAACTTCCAAAAAAACGCGAATTCCTCCTCTTAGGAGAAACTCCTCTTGGAAGATTGGCTTCTCCGCCAATGGTGTAACTGTTCCATGGCACTAGCGAACGAGAAGAGGAAGGAAAGTGGAATTTCCCCCTGTTTAACGTTTTCAAAATGTGGAATTTGTTTCTTAAGGTGCAGCTAAGTTGGCCTAATTTCAGTGAATTCCCCCCTCTTTGGGAAGATTCCCCTCCCTTTGGAGGATTGGCTCTCCGCCAAAGGCGTAACTGTTCTATGGCACTAGTGGACAAGCCAATCCTCTAAAGGGAGGGGAATTTTCCCAAAGAGGGGGGAATTGGCAGAGATTATACCCTTTTACCTACACCTCAGAGAACAAATATAACTTTTTTAATTTACCAAAGAGGGGGGAATTCCACTTTTCTCACCACTTCTCGTGCGCTAGCGGTAACTGGTCCATGGAAATGTTCTCTGATTAACGAGATCACCGGCGGACGAGCCAAACCTCTAAAGGGAGGGGAATTTTCCCAAAGAGGATGGAATTGGCAGAGATTATACCCTTTTACATACACCTCAGAGAACAAATCTAACTTTTTTTATTTGCCAAAGAGGGGGCATTTTACTTTTTCCTCCCCTTCTCGTGCGCTAGTGGTGACTGGTCCATGGAAATATTCTCTGATTAACCAGATACCTCGAACCCAGCTAGTATATATCCGTATTCCAGTTCATGCTTGGCATGAATGTTTACCAAATATTATATATACTACGTACATACGGTCCTAGGCGGATGATTAATTGTACTACAGAGTAAGGAATTTTCTCTCAAAAAAATCTCTATCATTTCGTTCAACTCTTAAAGTTCTACTCACTGATTTTATTGGTTTAAAATTTGAAGTTTCCGATTCGGATAGTGCGTTCTACCAAGAATCATTCCATTAACCTTACCTCATACCCTCCAAGGTAGGGAAATTCGTCAAAGAGGGGAGGATTGGCAATTTTTAGGCCATTTTACCTACACCTTGAGGAACAAATTATACTTTTCAAAAATGCCAAAGAAGGGAAATTTCACTTTCCCCACTCCTCCTCGTCCGCTAGTGGTTACCGCAAACAGAATAAATACGTTTGTGCATGCGCTTAATGCATGCTTGCACCTGTGATGTGTTGTTTGTGGTAGAATGTGTATCCGCTTGCGTGTAGGCACTAGCGGACGAAAACTGGTCAGAAAAGTGGAACTATTTCCTCGTTGACAGTTTCAAAAAATGGGTTCTGTTCCTTAATGTGTCCAAGTTCTGCCAATTTTCCCCTCTTCAGAGAAAATTCACCTCCAGTGCATGCGCGTAATGCATGCCTGCACTGCACCTGTATTGGGGATGTTTGTGGTATAATGTGTATCGGCTTGCGTCTAGGCACTAGCGACCGAGAACAAGCCTGAAAGTGGAATTCCTCCCTCTTTCGTAGCTGTTTCAAAAAGTGGATTCTGTTCCTTAATGTACCTAAATTCTGCTAATTTCCCCCTCTTTAGAGAAATTCCCCTCCAGTGCATGCGCGTAATGCATGCCTGCACTGCACCTGTATTGGGGATGTTTGTGGTATAATGTGTATCGGCTTGCGTCTAGGCACTAGCGACCGAGAACAAGCCTGAAAGTGGAATTCCTCCCTCTTTGGTAGCTGTTTCAAAAAGTGGAGTTTGCTCCTTAATGTGAGTCACTGGCGGACAAGCTATTCCTTCAAAGGCTGGGAAATATCGTCAAAACGAGGGAATTGGCAGTACTCAGGCCATTTTATCTACACCTTAAGGAACAACTTTCACTTTTTGAAACCGAAGAAGAGGGGGGAATTCCACTTTTCTCTCCCCTTCTCGTTTGCCAGTGATGTGCCAAATTTCTGCCAATTTTCCCCACTTCAGAGAAATTCCCCTCCAGTACATGCGCGTAATGCATGCCTGCACTGCACCTGTATTGGGATGTTTGTGGTAAAATATGGATCGGCTAGCGTATACGCAGCTATGTATATTCTACAATCATAAATACGACTAAAACCCATTATTGAACCCATAATGCTTTCTACATATTTGCCATTAATGTCATTCATTTTTGGTAACCAAAGAACTTCATGTACACCAAACGTTATCGTAATCGAATAAAAAAATTTACTGAAAAGACAGAGAATAATACTACGGCAACTGAGCTTTTTTCTTGTAAACAGGTCCGTCAGACCGTGTAAATTTCTCAAACCCAAATACGAATTTCGAAAAAAAATCATGTTTTATTATTATAGGCTTCATGATTATTTATAAGAAATGATTCAAAATATGCAAACACCAATGAAATTGAGAACCAAGTTCTGGCTGAGTCACTAGCGGACGAGAAGGGGTGGGAAAAGTGGAATTCCCCCCTCTTTGGCATTTTCAAAAAGTTGAATCTGTTCCTTAAAGTGTAGGTAAAATGGCCGGAAAACGGCTGATTCCCCCCTCTTTGGTGAAATTCCCCTGCCTTTGAAGGGTAGACTCGTCCGCCAGTGGGCTGAGTTAACAGCCAAAACCGGATTCTCAAGTACTGGATCATCAGAGCCTTGTTTTGAAAGTTATTAGAACCAGATTCTCATTTTCATGATTGGGATCAGTCTTATTCAACGGGATTTGATGGTCGAGATCCGAGTGCGTTTTTTTCTTATAACCAATTACGAAGCCTATAGCTGTCATCATTGTCATGGGGCTGGTTAGGCGTTCGATGTTATGTACCACACTGAATCGGGCAGTTGCTATGACTACAGTGTCGCCTTTCGCGATAGGCAAGGAACAACATAACGTTGAAAGACTTTTTCGCTTTCTTCCGAGTTAGAGAATTTGTGATTTTTTATTTTATTTTAATCAATATATTTTTGTTATTTTGTTAGCTCATTATAACTTGTTTTAATCATGTTTTTTAATGAGGTACTGTCCAACGCGTTCTTCAATTTTTGGTAAAACACCTGTGTACTTTACGTTGCCATAATATGTAGTTTATGTTACAGCAAATTTTGTATCTTATTTTAAATTTTCAGTAAATCGAACGAGAAAGCATATTGCCAATTATAGATAATTGCTCTTCTGCTGCCGAGTGTGTTAGTAGAATGTCATGAGAAATATTTTAAACTTGAATGTGTTATATCATGGAGCTAAGAATTCTGTTTTTTTTATGATTTTTTTCTTCTGTTACCCTCTTATCTGAACTCACAAATCTGTAATTTAGTTAGGCTTATCACCAGAGATGACAAGTTATTTTTTTCGGTTATTTTTGCGACTTTCAGAATACATTTCTTAGAATAAGGATCTCTTTTTGTAACATTCATGTTTACACGTTTGACTGGTAGATTTACAGTATTCATCTTTATCAGCATTTTATTTATTCAAGCAAATGCTTAGGATATAAAACATGGAGTAAATCATGATGAGCAACTCACATCCATCCTAGCAAACTTTCACTTACCTATGAAAAACTAGCCAACATCAACACGCTCACACACCAATTTAGATTTCCGTTCAACGGGTTGAATATATCCGCCCTCGCTTGCGGACGAGTCAACCTTAGAAGGGAGATAAACTTTCCCAAAGTACATGGCGAACTGGCCAAAAAAATTAAGAGCAAAATAATCCATATTTTCCTAAATGTTCGAAAAGGATAATTCTTTTTTCCCCTTCCTATCTCGTCCGCTATATCCGCACTCAAATAGTGTTGCTGTTGCTGCGGCGCAGCAGCGCAGCCACAATACAACCTCATAACACAAAGGCTGCATGTTGACGCTCACGACGCGTAGCGTTCATCGTGTACGTGTTAACATCGCGACGCTATGTTAACGCTATTTTAACGCTGTTTTAACGCTATTTTAACGCTTTGTTAACACTATTTAACGCTATGTTAATGTTCTATGTTGACGCTATTTAACGCTATGTTAACGTTCTATGTTGACGCTCACGACGCGAAGCGTTCATCGTGTCGTGTAGCATGAGTAGATTTAGTGCATTTTTTATAAATTTTAATATTGAGATTTTTCATAAATTTAGTAAATTAGATAGTAACAGTTGTTTCGCCGATGCTGTCATTCTGGGTAAAGACTTTCTCTAACTCCAATCTAGTTTATCATATTACTTACTATTTATGTCGGTTACAAACTTAATGGCGCGGAAATTGATTTCGTTCTATTGTTTTACCCCATTGAATGAGCTCTACACTATCAATTTGCACTATGAACTTTTTTATAATCAAAAACACTGAATATTGTAACTCACATATGTACATAAAGTGTAAACCATATAATAAACCACAATGAGAACTGTGTTTTACATTGAAAACGCAAGTTATTCTGTGAAATAATATCTAAGAAAAACCCGCTGCGCAGTGTGAATTCAATCACTCAATTTCCAATAAATATATTTACATGTAAACTCAACATCCAATATTTTATGTGGTGAGCGGGCAGAAAAAGTTTACCTCTTCATTTCACAACATGTGGTGACTGAATCAGTGAGTGAGTGAGTGAGTGAGTGAGTGAGTGAGTGAGTGAGTGAGTGAGTGAGTGAGTGAGTGAGTGAGTGAGTGAGTGAGTGAGTGAGTGAGTGAGTGAGTGAGTGAGTGAGTGAGTGAGTGAGTGAGTGAGTGAGTGAGTGAGTGAGTGAGTGAGTGAGTGAGTGAGTGAGTGAGTGAGTGAGTGAGTGAGTGAGTGAGTGGGTGAGTGTGTGAGTGAGTGAGTGAGTGAGTGAGTGAGTGAGTGAGTGAGTGAGTGAGTGAGTGAGTGAGTGAGTGAGTGAGTGAGTTGATGAGTGAAATTTCGATCAACTTGTCATTTTTATTTTGTGTGAACATGTTAGTCATTATTCTTCTGATAAATTATGAGTTGTCCCTTTCAATTTTTCGTTTCTGCGTTCCTCGTGACTTCCCGATTTTCAACCGAATTTCGTTTTATTTATCTGAGATCAAGTTAGAGACATGTAGTTCTTTATTAATGTTAAATCAACTATTAATTTTTTTGTTCAATATCCTCAAACTGTAATTACGGTGAGCTGTATAAATTTCCTAAATAAACAAAGATTAGAAAAAAAATTGTTGTTGTTCACTGGATTTTTATTATTATTTATAATTTTAAATAACGTCGCATTAAAACTACCTAACGTTTGTTTTCGCGTTCTTATTGTATTTATGGCGTGCGTGAAACATGAGTCATTTCACAGACATGGCTCATTGCGACAACTGCTGACATCTGTTGAGTGCGTAAATATCAAACTACGGCTCGGGTTTCGAAATAATACCACTGGGTTATTCGATAAAATAACGTTTTTCTGTGCAATAATTAATCAATTTCCAAAAGTTCCAAAGTATGGTCACGCAATACAAAAAAAACAGAAAAGTTCCGCTTGATAAATGAGATTTTTAACTTTAACACAGGCTGTGAGCTCAAGTTTTTTCCAAAGTGCACCGTTTCCACTGAAAATTGCTGAAGCGTAAAAGTAACGATAATATTGGACATGCACTTCCGATTAAATGATACTCCTTTTGACCTCTTTCTATCAGTTTTTTACCTTTTCAAATTTGTGCTTTTTCAAATCAATGAAACCTTTGAACTTTTGATCAACGTGCTTTTCTTCGGTGAGCTCTCGGTCTCGAGTGATCTTTCTCATTCTGACAGTTTTTCTGGCGCTACACAACTTTTCACTCGAAAACCAATTGTTGAGGCGTCAATAGAACGGTAAACATTGCACATCAGTCAGAGTGCTTGTTTGGTTACCTTCAGACGAAACGGAGTATTCTAGGTAGGTGTCCGCACAATCTGCTCAGTGTTTGCAGAAATCTTGCAATTTTTCGCTCCTCGGATTTTTTTTCAAGAATTCTCCAAACTTTGGCTTTGCATGCAACGTCACCGAAGAAAATACTGTATTATGTTCTGTAATATTTCATGTATGAAGATGTCCGCGCAATCTTTTCAGCTGATTTGCGAAAGTCCTGCAGATTTTTCTCCGGGTTAATTTCAGATATAGTATTTATTACCTGGGATATTTACATGCAGTCTCTTAACTAAAACACTGCATTACCAAAAATAACTCGCCAAAACTTTTCTGTGTGACAAGAAACCTTGGATACATAGGCTATATGAAAATTATTTTAAACAAAAATAAATATTACTCATTGAAGGACATTTCTGGGATCCGGGCTTTCTTGGTTACTTAGAAAACTTTGGAAATTTGAACTAAAATCTGTGTGGGCGCTGTTTTGTCAAAATTTGAACTAATTTCGTTAATAATGACATTGGGACAATTTTTGAACTTAATCATTGTATTTGTGCCTTGATGAACATGATGAAACTGTTTTCTGGTGATAAGAAAGTGAGTTCTTACTTGTTTCGCGTCGTTTACACGTTCCATGATGATTCACATGACATAGCAATGACGTTTCGCATAGCATGTGTAGCAACTAAAGAAAGTTCCTACATTTCCACAGTAGCTAAACTGCAGATTCATCACTGTATAGTAATTCTGTGAAACTGTCCCTGAACTCGGTGGTGTCACCAGTTATGGTACATAAACATGCAGGTACAGTAGTACAGTATTGCGAAATTGCATGATCCAGCGTTGGCATGTTCCACGCACATGCGTAGAAACACATAATACACCTGGCTTTGGCAAGCTTTTGTATTGGTTTTTAACACTCTCTCCTACTTATGTTATATGTATTAGTAAACGAATTATAGTCTGTGTAAACGTATATGTATGTATTTGCTTTTATTTATATGCATAGCATAAACTTTTATAAAAAAAATAACTCATTTCGAGTTTTAAAATGCTTGTCTGTACAAAAAAACAAGGTTCAAACTCATAAATCTTGTTGGATCTAGTATTAGACTGTAATTTTTTTACTTGGACTGGTTTTTCTTTTATTGAATAGATTTTCTGTCTTTTTAACCAATTATTTTCTTTGTGATTCATATGGCGTATGTACGTACAGGTACAGTAAGTACAGACTCATTCATAATGTTTCCACGTCGTGTCGTTAGGATTCACTCATTTGTCAGTTAATACCTGTCGTATATATGGGCCTCACAATTGATTATAAGAAATGATTTAAAAAGCAAAAACCAAAGTAGTTGAGAATAAAGTTCAGGTAACGTCTGACTAGTCAGAACCAGACTCTCAACTTACTCACTGTAAAATCTATCGTTCAGTGCGGTTTAATGGTCGTGAACCGAATTTTGGTTTTTTCTTATAACCAATTAGTGTACGAGGTCTATAGGGCAAAACATAAAGCGTATATTGGCTGATGTTTCACAAAGTTAATCACAAATCGACTTAAACGTTTATCCATGAATTTCTCAATACATAAGCGCAAACACCTCAAAACTGGTTAACACTTCTTTATTTAGCGAGCTTCCCGTTTTTTTATTTCACCTCACCCACACCAACAACAAATTGAACTCTGTTTGTTCACATAAAAACAATTTATAGACGCCGACAAACGGTCGAAACACTTTGCAGGTTGATAAAGTTTGCATGATCGAAACCTGTTTTATCAGGTTCAGCGTTTCGCCGTGTTGTTCAGGTGCAAACATACAAAACAAAATAAGGGTGCTTTCGTAGTCTAGTTGCACCTTTTCAGAACTTTCCCATAAATATTTTCCACATCACAATAGATATAGATACAATGGGTACCAATCGAGAGTTCGAGACTAATGAAAAAATATTATAAAAGCCCATTTATTGTTTGTACGGCTTCGGCTTAGGCGTTAATACAGACTATACGTTTATAAAGAGATACATATCACCCAGCATAAGGCTAAGAGTTAGTTTGCAGATTAGGCTAAGGCTTAGGCTCTGTATTTGGGATGGGTTTGGGCGCGCAGCACTCAAGCCTTTGCCGTATACACAGCTTAAGTCTAAGCCTACACTGAACCCTAAATTTTCTGCCCTGTCTTGGACCGTTAGCACCGCGCAGCGGAGGTGCTCGTACGCTCATTTATTCATACATGCCTCTAAGCTCGGCCTAAATAGAGATGATCGAGATTCGAGAAACTCCAATTTAACCCAAAAATATTCAAATATCTTTTTTTTCGAAAGCTCAAGAAGAGAAATCTGTTTTGGGGTCCTCTGTTTTTTCCCACGGATGTAAAAAATATACATGTATGGCTTTCGTAAAACTGAGCCACATGCGCAAAATGCGGATTCGAACCGTTTCCTACAAGTGAGTTTTTCGTACAAGTGAATGCCAGCCTCGGAATCATTTAGAAATCTAAACCCAAAGAAAGTGAGAGAGAATGTCGAAATGAATCGCATGCTCCTTTTATTTGGCCTTGATACTCATTTTCTAGGGATTTTTTGTAAAAACCTCTCCTTCTTTCTCGGGTTTATGTATGTCTTCAAAATGCATGTTTGAATTCGTGAATAATGATTCACTTCAATGACCGGATGAGTCAGTTCAATCTTTCCGAGCCACTAGCGGACGAGAAAGTATAGGAAAAGGGGAATTCTCCTCTCTTTGGCAGATCCAAAAATATAATTGGTTCTCTAAGGAGTAGATAAAAGGAGCTGAAAACTGCCCATTCCCCTCTTTTTGACGAGATTCCACTCCTTTTGTAGCTCGCATGGATTAGCTCGTATGCCAGTGATGCCGTATGATATGGTGGTCCTGTGGAATTTACAGTCGTCGTGTATAGTATTCGGGAGAAGAATGGAATTTTGAGGTGATTGTTTTTCAGGAAGTGTCCCAGGAAAAGTCTCAACCCGATAAACACATGTGCATAAATAAATTTTTTTTTACTACATCGTAATCTTTTTCGAAAGGCGGGATTTCAAAACTATGTAGTCTCCTTATCAAATGAGGATGCTAAATTTCGGTTTCTCATAGAAATGGCGTTCTTTTAAAATCTAGCTCAGATTTCGTTGTGAATGCGGTGTATTCTACATGAATATAATCTAGTTGGCATGGATTGCCCAAACTACGATTTTATTGTATAACGATTTACCATTTGATTGCTAGTCGCATACGCTTCCATAATATTTTTATTATTATAGGACTGTATAGCACCCGTATTTCATTATAACAAATGGATAAGATTTTTCCCAGTCATGATGTCTACATGCCTATGTCACTTCATGCCGGAAAATTGTCTTACGACAAAAAACTTTTGTCTCA
>OZ038446.1:2550822-2575822 GCA_964036265.1 Daptonema setosum | reverse complement strand
ATAGATTTTTTCAAAACGTTCATAAGAAAATATTTTTTTTAATATTCTCACTTTCTGCTCGATACGTTTCCTACAATCATGGAGGGTCACGTTAGCGGACGAGAAGGGGTGGGAAAAGTGGAATTCCCCTCTCTTTGGCAATTCAAAAAAATTATTTTTTCCCTAAAGTGTGTGTAAAACGATTCAAAATTAGCGTGTTTTCTCTCTTTGGCGATATTCCCCTCCCGTTGGAAGTTTCGCTCATCCGCCAGTGGGTCAACATATGACAATGTTCATGTTCTTTTACCCCCTTTCTGATTATAATATAACCATACTTGCTTTTTCATTAAGCAAACCGGTTTCCATGTAATTATTTCTATTATTTTTATTATTATTATTTACCAGTAAATAGAAAATTACATGTGCAACCTATTATTATGTGACTTATTCGGGGCGTGGGTTGGAGGTGAGGTAAAAGTAGTTTTTTTTAGTTTCATACTTAACCCCGCCATATTTTGCGGAAGTTTTTTCGTGGATTTCTGTTAATGTGACTTATGCATTTCGCTCCTTGCAGCAACAATAGTGAGTTTCATGATGTGTTAGCTAGTGATTTAATGTTTTGTCATGTTTGATAACTAAACTACAGAAAGGTGCTCATCATTCCTTGATACGGTGTTTTTCTATTCGACCATATTAGAAAATGGTATCACTTGCTTTCTGTCCACTTTTCTCGCAATTTCTGGTTCAAAAACTATGTTGCTCAGAACTTCGTACATTTGGTCAAAGTCCCATCGCATTGTGCACCATCCCGAAATCTGATCATTTATGCAAATTGCGCTATGGAAAACGATTGACCGAGTTCACCCATAACTTTTTGGCCAACAAAATAAGTTGAGTAGAAAATGGCTCACATTAAAATTTTCTCGTATGAAAATTGTGAATGTAAAATAAAATGTTTGTGCAGCCGTCCCAATCTAGACCTTACATTATGATAAAGTAGTAGGCGTATTACATGCTTAATAATACAAAAAAAACATAACCATTTCATAGCCAATATTTTTACCAATTTCGCAATTCCGCTTAAATTTGGCATTATGTGTGGTTACGAAAGAGTATAACGTTTGGACAAAATAAACTCAATTAATTTAAATAAGAATTAACGTTCAGACAAATTAACTAAATTATAAACATTTAAATAAGAATGCATTGATATGTGGAATAAAAACCAAGTGCATCAAAATTTCATAGAAAAAAGTCTTAAAATTAAAAAATTCACAAAAAAATTAAAATTTATGTTATAGATTTTAAATAGAGATTTTCTGCACTTTATTGCGGTTGTTATTCACAGCATGACACCTTTAATGAAGAAACAGCACCGTTCTATCCGTATGTCGTGTCGTGTGACCCAGTATTATTGTCCGTTATTGCATGGTTTGGGAAAATTTTCACAAAAAAAATTCACAATTCTTAAAATTATGTGAAAATTTTCTCAAATTTCAATTTCACGATTGGTTTATAAAAAAATGTTTGAAATTTTCCTCACTATTTTCAGTGCACTCCTCCACTCCACAAGTGCATTATTGCCCCCATCACACTGCACTCAAGCGCAAGCGGATTAAAATTCGAAAAACGCGCATTTTTCACTGAAACTAGTGAAAGGCCGTAATTCCCAATCAATTATCCCGAATTATCTACCCCACGAACGACCGATAAAGCGGTTTTTCACAATTTTTGCAGACGTGACTGACAACGTAGTGATAAATTTTCAATTTTGGCATAAATTTTGAAAATATTATTTGGTGAAAATCTAAAAAAATTGCAAAAATTTAATGAAAAATAAGCAGAAAATGGCGGCCAGCCCTCGACCCGAGAAAATGTTCCATCTCGGCGATAACACCATCATCATTACACCGTTAGTTTTTTTATTTTAAACACACTTTATAAAACACACCAATAATTTTATTTTTCTGTTTTTGCATGGTATACAAGATGATTATTCGGCATTCTGTACACACAATGATTTTTTACATCTTTTTGGGTTCCTGTCTATACTTCGTTTTATTGATTAAAACCCTCTTCCGGGACATTTTTTTGTAAAACCTTTCCCTCGCCCCCAATCCCCCTATCTCATTAAAATGTGTGTTACATAAAAAATAAGTTTTTCATTGACTGAAGAAACCAGTTGGAATCATTTCGAATGAGGTGATTCATTTTGAAGGGAAGTTAAATCACCCCATCGAAGGGACAGAGGTGCACGGTATTTTGGCGTGAGGGAAAAGTTTTACATGAAATGTCTCAGAAAAGTTTCAGCCAGTTTGATGTACTGTAGATTTACATGCTGTACGTATCATGAACGGGTTGCCATTAGTGATGCCATGAGCTGTCCGTTACCATGAGGATCTCCGTTCGGACGATAAGAACATATACTGTAGATGTATCTGTTAACGTCAATAAATGTGGAAAGTACATTCATACATCTGAATATGCACGTATGTATTTGACTTCCACGAACATCCTGATTCCTATGGAAATGGTATGCAAGTCACCGGGTGTGAAACAATATTTTCAGTCATTTGATGGTATCTTACGCTACAACTTTTATTATTGCAACACAAATTTAGTGGAGTACATTATTCTTAGTTAGAATCTGACTGTAACACAGGTAGTATTACATATCTGTTTCTCAGAGATTTTCATCTCATCATCCAGTTTCTTCCTTTTTCATTCAGGACCGATGTTTGTAGAATCATTTCATCATAATAAACATCGTCAACTAACCGATCTTAATTTTTTGGAACCCAGACTGACCCGGGCGTTCCCAAACATGGTTGATTTTTATGACTGTTCTCCACTCCACCCTCAACTCCGACGTTGTCCCATTTGCGAGATCATTAATGTTTTCCCCCATTACCTCTGGAGTTTTTTTCTGTAGCTTTTTATGCTTAGGATGCCTTCAAAGTCGAAAGACAACTTTTCACGATTTTCCGGGACTTTTACTGTAACCTTGTCAGAGAACGTTTCGTTGTTTCGTTTCGATAATTTCTTCTGGTTTCGAGTTTCTATAAAAAGAATCAACGAAGTTGCAAAAATATTGAAACAAAAATCGCAAAAACTGCAGGAAAGTTCCAAAAAAGTACCAAAACGTTCAGAAAAATTGTGAAGGCACCCTTAAAACGTATGTAATGACTGCAGCGGCAAAAAAACAACGGCAGAGTTATTGGGAGGCAGAACACCATTTATCTTGTCTGCCGACTTCGGGAACACTCAATATACCATTCACATAGGATTGGGACACTAGCGGACGAGAAGGGGTGGGAAAAGTGTAATTACCCCCTCTTTGGTATTTTCAAAAAGTAGATAGGTGTAGTAAAGAAGTGGCTTGCAAACTACAAATTCCCCCTTCTTTGGAAATATTCTCCTCCCACAGGGAGGTTTACTTTCGGTTCATATTTTAGTATATTTACTTTTTTCTAATTTCTTCAATTAAAAAGGTTTGACTCGTCACATTTTTATTGTCTCAGCCCCAGTCGGCTCGGGAACACTTTTATCGGGTGCTTTTGAGTACAGAAAAATTATAAAACAGGAAAGGAAGATTTGTGGAACTGATGACCGATGTTTTTCAGCAACAAAGTTGTAAATTACGATAAAAGGGTCAAGTTTTACAAATGGTCCTTTTTTCATTCATTATAACTTTTCTGTTCATCTCATATTTTTCCTTTGGTCTCTGAAAGCTCTCTTACGACCCGAGTAAGAAGCGCGATTAGTCCTATTTCATTAAGTGAGCACTGGCTGACGAGCAACGTCCAAAGGGAGGGGAATATTACTAAAGAGGGGGGGAGGGGGCAGAAATAAGATCATGTTATCTACACCTTAGAGAACAAATTCTACTTTTTAAAGCTGTCAAAAAAAGGGAATTCCTCTTTTCCCTCCCTTTTTCGTCCGCTAGTGTTAAGGAGAGTGAAAAGAAACCGAACAAACTGTCACCGGTCATTTATCTTCTGCCGAACTTTAGGGTTGGCCTGGAACTCTGACCCAGACTTTAATGTAGTTTTCTTTTTTGTCCAAAGAAAAAAATATCTTCGTGTGTTTGTTCCAAAACAAAGTTCTTGAATTCAATCACTTTTCATTAACGCTGGGTTGTTTGAAAGGTAGTATTTCGTAATTGTTAGTATTCAAGAAACTTCCCAACACCAATATAGAAGTCTGTTTCGAAAACTACCTGTATCAACAACAACAACAACAACAACAACAACAACAACAACAACAACAACAACAACAACAACAACAACAACAACAACAACAACAACAACAACAACAACAACAACAACAACAATAACAACAACAACAACAAAAACAACAACAACAACAACAACAACAACAACAACAACAACAACAACAACAACAACAACAACAACAACAACAACAACAACAACAACAACAACAACAACAACAACAACAACAACAACAACAACAACAACAACAACAACAACAACAAATACAACAAAAACAACAACAACAACAACAACAACAACAACAACAACAACAACAGCAACAACAACAACAACAACAACAACAACAACAACAACAACAACAACAACAACAACAACAACAACAACAACAACAACAACAACAACAACAACAAAAACAACAGCAAAAACAACAACAACAATTGCGAAAATGCGATAGCATGTTGTTGTTAAAAGCTCGATCAACTACACCCGCGTTTACAATAGTCATTTATTTTTACGTTCAACTCAATCACTCGGTGCGGAATTTCGAGTTTCACATCCATTTTACGACTAGTTCACTTGTGCGAAATCAATCATCCAACTACAAGTGTACAAGTGTACGTTTAGCGTAAAACACGTTCAATTAGTGAGTGCCCGTGACTTTAGTGAGGGTCATATTTCATTTGTCCAATGGTCAATGGCACCCTATGAAATGTACCATTAAGAATTGCCAAGTGTGGCACATTATTTCTTCGCGTAGGTATGTATATGTTTGTATACCATTTTCAATCAGTTGGGAGACTAAATTTGAAGTCCCGCCGTGGTGCTGGATGACCTAAGTAAGACTTTTCATTAATCATGTCCAGAAAAATCGTTGCTAGAGAAACTTTTGCCGCCGAGAAACCTCGCCCGTTTACGTTGAAGCTTCCGCTTATCCAGGATTTCTCGTAACTATTAAAAGTTTTAAAACGCGATTTTCATTTATTTTTTCAAAAAAAATTTTTCGAAATCATTTTGAAAAATTTACGTTTTTTCACATGACACTCAGACAGGATGTGAACTTTGCGCCCAATTCAGTGCATTTAGGCCTCGTAATTGGTTATAAGAAAATCCAAAACGTGGCACAGAAAATTCCTTACTTGATAATCCGGTTCTGAATGAGAATCTGGTTCTAAGAAATTTTAAAACGTGGCACAGAAAATTCAATATTTGAAAATCCGGTTCTGGACTTGAGAATCTGGTTCTGGCCATGGCATGGGTTCTCGCAGTTTTAAACCATTTCTTATAATCAAATATGAGGCATATAAAGGCGTAACCTATGTATGTATATAAAGTCCTATATGAAGGTAATTTTTGCTAACACAAATCCAGTCCGAACTATAATAGTGTTTTTACGCCACCCATCAATCATTTGAAGACGAATAACCGCAAACAGGAAACACAGCTTTTGTTTTTTTTCTCTGACCAGAGGCAAAACCAATTAGCAGAATTGTCCAAACATTTTAATTTTGGAAATCAAACTTTTCATTGTGCAACTCAAGTTCCACTCCAATATTTTTATGTGAACCGTTTTCACATTTTGGCGCGCGTTCAAAAACAATAAACGTTGTATGGCACATGTGCTACATACTTCAAGGGTGTATCTAACATAAATCATATGCATGTGAAACCTATTTATACTTGTATATTGGATATGTAATAATTTCAGAAACAAATTTAGTGACAAAATACCTTAACCAAACTATATGACCACAATGTAGGTGTTCCACCTAAACCATAAATAGCTATATAGTCCATAAATTGTGGGTCCGTTCAATACCACATGTGCCACGACCACGAGCGCAAGGCAATCTTTCATCTCCCGATGTACCACGGGCATAATGTAATGGCATTCCACTGTAGCCCGTGGTATATTACTTGATTGAACCGATGTTCGATATTTGTAGAAAAATACTGAATTATAGTATTATAACTTGATTCAGGGACTAAATTTGAATGGCTTCCCTTTCTTCTGTGATTTTTTTACTTTACCGTGTGTCGAACCAAGGCAATCTTTCATCTCTAGCCTCTGGTACCAACTTGCTTGAACCATTGTTTGTTGATATATGTATTTTTTTTATAGAATTATAGAATTTCAACTTTGTATACAGGTCTAATTTTATTCGGGTACTGAATGCGCGCATTTTTTACAAGGTCCAAAGCAATCTTTTATCTCCCGATGTACCCCGGGCAAAATGTAATGTCATTCCACCCCTGCCTTTGGTACCGTGGTACTTGATTGAACCAACGTTCTAGAACGTTCAATATTATAAAAGTAAATTAAAAAAATTATAACTTGGTTATAGCATTCTAACTTGATTCAGGGACTAAATTTGAATGCATTCCCTTTCTTCTGTGATTTTTTATACTTTACCAAGGCAATCTTTCATCTCCCGATGTACCTCTGGCAAAACGTAATGGCATTCGACTCTAGACCGTGGTATGTATCATGGTACATGATTGAACCAATGTTTGAAAACGTTATGTTTATATCAAAATGGTATATCATTCTAATTTGACTGCGGGACTGAATTCTAATGCGCGCCGTGTTTTCTTTGAATTATAAGACTTCCGTGCCTCGACTCTAGACCATCTTTCATCAACCAATGTACCTCTCTCTGGCATAACGTAATGGCAATCCAGTCTAGCCCGTGACATAATTGATTGAACGAAGGTTCACACCGTCTACAATATGATTGTATCCTCCCAAAATGGTATAGTATTCTAACTTGATTAAAAGACTGGATTTCACATGCGAGTCAGTTTTTCTGTGATTTGTTTAGACGTTTAAGTGATTTGACTCAAGGCAATCTTTCATCTCCCGATGTACCTCTCTCTGGCATAACGTAATGGCATTCCAGTCTAGCCCATGGTATAATTGATTGAAGAAATATTCGAAAACGTCCGATAAGTGTATCAGAATGGTAAAGCCCTCTACAAAATTTGATTAAGAGACATTTATGCTGTGATTTTATAACTTTTCCATGTATCCACCCCAAGCCATTCATCATCTCCCGATGTACTTCCTCTGGTATTCATGGGTGTTCACTTTAGCTTGATTGACCGAACGTTCGAATTTTTTTATGTTTGTAGAAAATGGTAAAAGTCTCCTTATTTTATTATAAAACTGAATTTGTTTGCGCGCAATTTTTTTGTGATTTAATTTTTTACTTTTCCATGTGTCGAATCCAGGCAGTCTCTCATCTCCCGATGGCTGTACCTCTTCCTGACATAACGTAATGGCATTCCACTCTAGTCTGTGATAGCGTGGTTCTTCATTGAACAAACGTTCGACCCGTTCGATTTTTTTTAATTAAAATTTTTTGAAAAGTAAATGGTATATACACTTTTTTTATTGAAAGGCTGAATTTGAATGTGAGCCGTTTTACTGTATTTTTTTTTTACCTTCCCGTATGTACAAGGCCATCTTTCATCTCCCGATGGCTGTACCTCTCCCTGACATATATTAATGGCATTCCGTGGTATACTTGATTGAACGAACGTTCAAACGTTCCAGAGCATGTTCCTACCGAAATGGTATAGCACTCTAATTTGATTGTGAGACTGAATTTGAATGCGCGCCATTTAACTCCGTGATTTGTGGTTTCTAACGTCATTTGAATTTATTTTGGTAAATTTATCGGGGTTTGAGTGATAACGGCCATAAGTTGCTATCAAGCAGTAGCAAGCTACCGATAATTTGATAAGCGCCATACCATCCCGGTTGAACGGAGTACAAATAAATAAACCTGGAACCAGTCATAAATAAACCTGGAACGTATTTTAGGAATTGCCTTCCAAAGATTAATGGCTTTCATTTCCTGTGTTATATGCCCAAAGTGAATCCCATTCGTAATCTATAGCATTCGCTATGAATTAGGATAGGAGACTTAAAAACTGTGGCATAAAAACGTCAAATCGTAAATATAGCTTGGTCAGGGTTATCACTTGTTATGTAGAACAGTAGCGGACGAGAAGGGGAGGGAAAAGTGGAATTCCCCCCTCTTTGGCGTTCTAAAACAGTGCATTTTGTTCCCTAAGTTGTAGGTGAAATTGCCTTTTTTCTGCTAACTCCCCCCCTCTTTGATGAAATTCCCCTCCCTTTGGGAAATAAGCTCGTCCGCAAGTGATGTAGAAATGTTCTTGTTATTCAAAAAATTATTTTGTGGGCCGGTTACGCATGAATGCAATAAATTAAGCGCAGTTTTCGTATGTTGTCCAAATGTTATTGTATGTTGTCCAAATGTTATTGTATGTTGTCCAAATGTTATTGTATGTTGTCCAAATGTTATTGTATGTTGTCCAAATGTTATTGTATGTTGTCCAAATGTTATTGTATGTTGTCCAAATGTTATTGTATGTTGTCCAAATGTTATGTAAAAAAAGATTTTCTTTCTCGAATTTTTGAAAGCGTGCCAAAACAGATTTGAATTCAAACTGCGCGCCAAAAAGTTTTTGACTAACAAGAAACCGTGGGTAGGCTATACCAAAATGGTATAGCACTCTAACTTGATTGTGAGACAGAATTTGAATGCGCGCCATTTAACTCCCTGATTTGTGGTTTCTATGGTCATAAATATCGGAATCCCATTTCTAACCGTTAGCATTCTCAATGAATTAGGAGACTCACTGTGGCATAAAAACATCCTAAATACATATAGCTTGATCAGGGTTTCTTGTTATCAAAAATAAATTTTGTGGGTCGGTTACGCACGTATGCAATAAATTAAGCGCAGTTTTCGTATGTTGTCCAAATGTTATTGTTTGTTGTCCAAATGTTATTGTATGTTGTCCAAATGTTATTGTATGTTGTCCAAATGTTATTGTATGTTGTCCAAATGTTATTGTATGTTGTCCAAATGTTATGTGAAAACATTTTTATTGCTCGAATTTTTGAAAGCGCGCCAAAACACATTTGAATTCAAACTGCGCGCCAAAAAGTTTTTGACTAACAAGAAACCGTGGGTAGGACTTATGGGTGGTCCTTTTGGTCACATACTAGCGGATGAGAAAAGGTGGGAAAAGTTGAATTCCCCCTCTTTGGGGTTTTCAAAAAGTATAATTTGTTCCCTAAGGTGTAGGTGAATTGGCCTATTTTCAGTGAATTCCCCCCTCTTTGGGAATATTCCCCTCCCTTTGGAGGTTTGGCTCGTCCGCCGGTGGGTCACACACGTGTTCTGAACTCGTTTCGCACGATGCGCCCAATTAATCCCCGGGTTCTGTGGCATAAACATTTAATTTATGGTGCAACGTTGAATCCCATATGTTCTATTCACAAATCCGTTACATAAACGGCTAAATGTACTTGATTTTGTAAAAAAACGGTGCTTTTTTAATTCAGCAAACTTTCACTGGCCAGTATGGCCTATTTCTCCAGAAAAATGAAGTGCTTGAGAACTTCATAAGTTCAAAACTTATTGCTCTGGGGTACTTTAAGACTATATATCCGTTTATTGAACATTATTGAAGAGTGAGATATCTTATCAAAAAGTCCATCAAAATATCCATCAGCCCAAAACCTCTTATTATATACAGTGGCTGTCGTTCAACAGTAGTAACGCAACAAAAACAATTCACGTTTCACGTGTGCTATGTGTACTTTTTCTGTTGAAGTTTAGACAGCTCTGGTTCCTCTACATCAAGCGTGAAAATCTTTCGCCTTTTACTAAAGATTTCCGTGTAGAGGAGCAGTTTATGAGTATTGATGAATTTTTGTGGCCCCACTTTGGTGGGGTGAAATTATTTGTGGATTCCCTAGAGGCGAGAAGTGGAGGGAAACGTGGAATTCCCTCCTCTTTTGCGTTTTCAAAAAGTAGCATTTGTTTCCTAAGGTGTAGATAAAATGGTCTGAAATCTGCCATTTCACGTCCATCTGGAGAATTAGCTCGTCCGCCAAAGACTAGAGGTTTATCTAAACTACCGTTTCTGATGCATCGCTTATTGGAGAACATTTTCAAGTACATATATGAAGATAATCATCGTTAGAGAGATAACAAACCCCATATATTGCTCGTCACCAAGTTCCTTTACAACGCTACTAGTGTATGAAACGTTATAGTTATAATATAGCTTGTTATCAGAAATTAGTTTTTAATAAATTAGGCACATTTTTTATGTTGCCCAAACACTATGTGAAAAAATATTTAATTATCGAAATTTTGAAAGCGCGCCAAAAACAGATTTGAATTCAAACTGCGCGCCAAAAAGTTTTCGACTAACAAGACACATTAGATATGTAGGCTATATTATCCCTGGATTGAAAGTCAAAAATCCAAATTCCACCTTGTTTTTGAGTTTATCATTAGATCGATGGACACATCTACATATAAAAAGTCCCTGAGAAAAGTGGCGCGCATTCAAATTTAGTCTCCTAATAAAGTGAGAGAGCTATAAACATGAATCCAAGATTATGCAGATCACCAACCCCGTTTACCACACTATTAGTGTGTAACACGTTATGTTATGTATGTTGTTGCACGGTGCGCAACTTGTTACGCTTGGCTGGATAAATATTGCAATACGACTTAATCTACACCGCAACAATGTTACACTTGTACATAAATGATATTAGATCTTATTTACTAGGTGTATAAACCGTTTATCAGCCACAGATGGGATATTCTGCGAAAACCTAACTGTTTTGCCGCTGTCAAAAAGAGTTCTCACCCCGTTCAGCATTCTGAAAACAGTGCTTTTTCATGAAATAATGAGAAAATAACAAAAATAAATGATTGTTATAAAAAAAGCCTAAAAATTTATAACAGTGAAAACATTGGAAGTACTAATTAAAGTTTGGCACACTTTCAAATGTTTCGTAAGGCGTGTTGTCGAAAATGTGGGATGAATATTCCCAACATTGTGGATTGAATCATTCCTATTGGAATTCAGGTGAATGAATCACTTGATATTATACTGAGACCGACCGACGCAATATTTCCCCATTTGCTGTTTACTTTATAACGGTGATTTGTCACCGTTTTTATTCCTATGGTGTTAACTGATAAACTGGTGTACATTTGGTTTGGTGTTTGTTTTTTTTTAATCTGAAAAAAGTTTAACTGCTGTCTGTTACTTGTTTCTTTTACTTGCTCACTTGGTCAACTATCGAATGTTTAGTATTTTCTTCTGAGAATTCAAGTTTCTATGATGAAATATGTACATGCAAATTTACCGCTCATTTGTTGTGGTTATTTGAACCTGGATTATGTAGATTTTCCCCGTGGCACGAGACCGTCAGCCACTAGCGGACGAGAAGGGGTGTGAAAAAGGGAATTCCCCCTCTCTTTGGGGTTTTCAAAAAATAGATTTTTTTCTCTAAGGTGTAGGTAAAATAGCCTGAAAACTGCCAATTCCCCCCTCTTTGATAAAATTCCCCTCCCTTGAGGATTAGCTCGTCCACCAGTGCCGCTAGCAAATTTCCAGTCCAAACATTCCACGCGCATTCCAACTGGATGAATGCTTGATAAAACCGACGAACATAACCAACATTATTCAAACTTTTCGCATTATTTCTGTTTTTTTTTTCTTATTAATTTTTTTTGTAAGAATAATTTTTTAAATAATTATTTACCTTATTTAGCCACGTTTGATTTATTTGAGTCTCATACTTTTTTAGTCAGCACCGCGCGTTTCTAAAATCCTTGGAAAATGCGTGTTTGTTAAAACCGCTTTTCAGCGAATTCCATGAATTCAAAAAAAGTTCATACATACAGTACAAGTTTTAAAGCATAGTCCATTGCAAGGTTTAGTACTTATAATGTGTTTAAAAAAATTTTCTCTTCATGTACAACGTGTTTCACTAAGTGAACGATCCATCATATTTATGAAGTGATGTAACATTCAAAAAAATCTGTGCAAAACTTGTTTTTTGTTCGCCAACGTGAAGTTTTTTTCTGAAACTTAGAGACTATTAATCAAACGTTTTTGAACCTGAACCCTCGAACACTTCATCATCTTCCGAATGTTATGGAGATCGACATTAACCAAACCAACTCATCATTCAATCCCAATCTCCCACTGGCGGACGAGCCATAAATCTCCAAAGAGAGGGGAATTTCCTCAAAGAGGGGGGAATTGGCTGAAATAAGGTCATTTTACCTACACCATGAGGAACAAACTCAACTTTTGACATCACCAAAGAGGGGGACTCCACTTTTCCCTCCTCTTCTCATCACTCAATTCCAATCATCAACCTCGACTCAGAAAAACCTTGCTCACTAACGACATTTCGGTCGTTTGGGGAGACTGCTTCATTACTGAAGTCAACATGTCACCGTGGTATGTACCATAATCAGTCAGTCAGTCAGTCAGTCAGTCAGTTAGTCAGTCAGTCAGTCAGTAAGTCAGTCATCCAGTCAGTCAGTCAGACAATGATCCAGTCAACCAGTCAGTCAGTCAGTCGATCAAACATCCTTCTAGTGAATCCTTCATTGTTAACCAATGTAGACAATTCAAGCTTGAGTTATGTATCTGTCAGTCAGGCAGTCTTCCGATACCGAGAGTTTTCTTCATTACTGAAGTCATCATGTCACCCTGATATTCACCACAATCTGAATAGTGAGTTCACAGTGGCCAAAAGGGAATTCGACTTGCTATAATCCTCCATAGGGAGGGGGAACTTTCAGTTTCAGACTATTTTACCTTCACCTTGGGGAACAAACTCTACTTTTTGAAATCTCCAAAGAAGGGGGAATTCCACTTTTCCTTCCCCTTTTCCTTCCCCGATTTTACCCAAACTACATACGCAAGCTCTCACTGAAATTCAGCACAGGTACATATGTAAGTTTTTTTCTATCCAACCCCCACAACAACCTCGTTCGATCACTCCATAGGTCGGGTCGGCTTTAATCAAACAACTCACCACTCGAACCGTCAACCCAGGCAAAACTTGTTCTCCACTCTATTCACTCCACTGATGGACGAGCGGAACCTTATCAGAGGAAGGGGAATTTTCCCAAAGAGGGGGAAAATCTGCATAAATTAGGCCGTTTTACCTACACCTTAAGGAACAAATTCTACGTTTTGAAATTGCCAAAGAAGGGGGAGTTCCCCTTCTCGTCCGCTAGTGATTCTCTCTCGATGTATATAATGCATCCCACGAGCGGACGACTCGATTCCCCGAAGGCAGGGGAATTTCATCGAAGAGGGGGAAACGGTGACTTTGAGGCTGTTTTAATTACACCTTGAGGAAGACTTTCCATGTTTTGAAACCACCAAAGAGTGGGGAATAGAATTTTCCCCCGCTAATCCTCTCTCACTCACTCAACGTGTTCAACACTGTTCGGCAGGAGTTTTTTTTCTGCTGACGAATATAAAAATTTTGCATAAATTGTGACGACATATATTCATGGGACAAACACTCATGTAATCTATTGGGTATGGGGATAAAAAAATCATTTTATTTTAATTCATTATAAAATTAAATTTTAAAAGTTTTAAGTTTTATATGAAAAGTTCTATTGTGATATTTAGCTTATGTTGTTTCTGCTATAACAATATTTTTTCAACCAAAATATTTAGTTGGATTGTGAAACACGCCGTACATACATTGTTGATGTCAGCGATGTTGGTTTGAATGTTGGCAGAAAAATCTTGTTGACTTTGTGTGTTATGAAAAACTCCAGGTTGCCAAGTATCAATTGAAAGTGGGTGGCACTGGCGGACGAGCTAAATTCCCAAAGGGAGGGGAATTTCATCAAAGAGGGAGAAATCAGCAGAAATTAGGTCATTTTACCTCCACCTTAGGGAACAAACTCTACTTTTTGAAACAACCAAAGAGGGGGGAATTTCACTTTTCCCTTCCCTTATCGTCCGCTAGTGAAAGTGGATGGTAGGTACATCCACGATACTTCATCGTGAGTCAGGTCCAAATGAACAGCGAACTTTCTCCATATTTCTGCCGAAATGGTAAAAGTACATGTTTGTGTGGGCGCAAAATAAATACACATGCAAGATTGTTGCAATAATGAAAAGTCTTCAAAATGAAGTTCACCCAATGTGTGTTGGTGATTGATTATTCAATGATGATGATGAGTATTCATAATAGAAAAATTTCATAATGACAGACAAGTCTTCATAATGAATCTACTAATCATTCTAAGCTACCCGTTTGACTTCATCTTAAAGAACAGTATTCCTACATATGTAATGAAAAGTCTTCATAGTTGAAATTCCTCATAACTAAACGTCTTCATAAATAAAAATCCTCGTAATGAAAAGTCTTGGTAATTGAAGTTCCTCATAATTAAAAGTCTCACTCATCCAATCATCAGCGATTGTTTGCTTTACATCAACTTCAGTAATCAATCTACTCTACCCGAGATATCTGGTGCTGGGAAAAATGTTTACATAGAAACTACAAAAAGCGTCTTTGTCTGTTCATCGCAGCAGTTTTCTGGTTCTCAGTCCGTGTTTCTATCCAACTCGGTAGGTTTTTTGTTGTATTATATCTGGTTTTACTTGATCTGTTTATTGAGTTTGTCAGTCAGTCAGTCAGTCGTTTGTCAGTCAGTCAGTCAGTCAGTCAGTCAGTCAGTCAATCAATCGTCAACCAATCACTCTACCTGAATATTGGTAATTGATGACTTCTAGATCATTGAAGCTTGTGTTACTGACTATCAGTCAGTCAGTGAGTAACTCACTCACTCTGTTTGTCAGTCAGTCGGTCAGTCAATTTGTTCAGTCAGTTAAACAATCAATCAGTCACTCAACCACTTAAGGGCACGCCATACTTCGCTGAAACCGAAACAGAAACACGAAATTTCACCCGAAACGCGAAACGTTTCAAATTGACGCCATACTTTTCTTCGGTTTGTTTCTGTTTCGGCCGAAACTGAAGCAAATTCCTTCCCGTGTTTGTGTTTCAGGTGTTTTTCGAATAAATCCGAAAAACATGCGAAACAAGCTGCCAAGCAGGCTGACAGCTGACCAATTTGTTTTTTCAACAGCTGGAGAAACACGCACCATATTCTTGATTAAAAAATATACTTTTATATTATCGGACATGTAGAAAAAGAATAAATTTGATTCAAATCGCAGAAATTAGTGTTTGATGTGGTTTTCCCCCTCTTAAGCTTTTTACTCAGCCGCCGCATGCGCTGGCTGTGAAGTTGGTCAGGAATGGCCAAGGGGGTGGTAGGGGGTGGGGGCTTTTAACACAGTGCATCCGCTCTTCAGTCGTTCAATTCAACAGACAGGGCCTCTGTCAGTGCGCGGGCTTTTTGAAATCTGTCTGTGTGGGTTCTGTGTTTCTGTCATGACGACATACTCCGTATTTCTGATCGGAAACACGAAACTGAAACATGAAACTGAAACGTTTCAGTTTCGGGGTGAAACGAAGTATGGCGTGCCCTTTAAATGGATCAACACGTCACCGCCATATAAATAAGACCACTCAATTTGCCCCGCCCTTCTTTATATTGTGTTTGACTATCTATAAATCGTTCGCACGCTGTTTATTCACACATTGTGTGTAGTCTATTCAATAATTTATGGGATTTAAGAGAAATATCAGAATTTCCGTCTTCTGTTTTTTTTACAGAAATTGCTGGCTTGAAGTTGTAAGTTGAACAGAAGTGAAATATACAGCTTGTCATACCAGATTTTCACAAATTTGCACTAAACGTAGTTCATTCAATTAATTAAGAGAGGTTTTAACAAAATAATGAAAATAGACAAAATACGAGCCACTGGTCAAACTAATGAATTAATAATGATTTTTCACACTAATCATGCCCCAATATTCTGATCTGCTAACCGTAATGTATCTGATTATGTATTCTGCTGAGTGATTAAGTTTTTCATAGATTTTTTTTTGAAATACCATTTTTATTCCTCAATTTCGGCGAATTTTCATTTCGGTAAAAGCATATGTGACGTGAATAATATTGCTCGCATCTTTGTTTACACAAGCAATAACAAAACAATGCGTTCCATCGCCCAAGCCATGTTTGCTTGTTGGACGATTTCCCTGACAAATTCTCTTGCATATGTTGAAATATTGAACGTTTTGGCAAACTTCTCTTGAATTTTGATATATATTTTTTTTTATCAAAGCAGATAAAGTAATTTTTTTCAAGTTTCACCCTATAAAACTATCTTGAACTATAAAAGTCAGTACGCATTATGCCTATAAAATGAAACTATAAAATCACGTTTTGAAACAATAACGAATTTTGAATGTCAGTGCGCTCGATTAGACAGATTTCTTCAAAAAATACCAATCCTATTACATCTTTTATGTTTTCTGCAAATGTGATCACGCATTCCAACGCTATTCTGAACATTAATTCCGGTCATTAGGAGACAATAATCCGGAGGTCCTGGGATCAAAACCTGACAGGTGACACAGATCCTGACGCGTTGCGCAGATTTTGTTGTTTCCCCTCGTCAAGTGATTTTTGTTCCGGCCTCCCATGCCGATGGTACTGGTTCGAGCTCCGGGTTGAGACACAGCGAATTCAATAACATTGTTGATGATCAGTGATTGTCATACGTAAATTTGGGTGACCGTTCTTCACTTTATTTGTGACTTGGTATCCAACTTTGCTATGATGGCATAACAACTGAAAAAGTTTTTATCATTGCCCGTCAGTTTATTTAAACCTTCCTGGCCGCTACGAAAAACTTTTCCGATATGTTATTAGTGTGACTTGTTAGCTTCAGTAAGGAAAGGTATCAGTGAAGTTTGCCGCCTCGTCCGCCAGTGACTTGAGAAGGAAACAGAAAAACTTAGATATCTTACTATCTGTATTTGCTCTTCTTCATTATGACTGCAATATATGTAGAATAGTCACTGTATCTCAGCAGTACCTGTATTTTCAGCCCAAATTACGTCTACATTGTACAGTCACGCATGGATCATTTCTGTAATCGGTGTTGTTGTTGTTGTTGTTGTTGTTAATGTTGTTGTTGTTGTTGTTGTTGTTGTTGATGTTGTTGTTGTTGTTATCATTGCTGTTGTTCAGCTCACTGGCGGACGAGCTAATCCTCCAGAGGGAGAGAAATCTTCTCAAAGAGGGGGAATCAGCCGAAATTTGGCCATTTTGCCTATGCCTTTAAAGAACAAACTCCACTTTTTAAAACCGCCAAAGGAGGGTTTATGGGCATTATGTTTTTCCCTCTCCTTCTCGTCCGCTAGTGGTTCAGTTGTTGTTGTTGTTGTTGCTGTTGTTGTTGTCGTTGTTGTTGTTGTTGTTGTTGTTGTTGTTGTTGTTGTTGTTGTTGTTGTTGTTGTTGTTGTTGTTGTTGTTGTTGTTGTTGTTGTTGTTGTTGTTGTTGTTTTTTTGTTGTTGTTGTTGTTGTTGTGGCTCGTTCTCGTTTTTCACTCTCTCGCCAACCAATTTCGTTATCTAATCCTCATTACATGCAAAAACCACACCTGTGCACGCATAACACTGCGCGCATGTGAATAATAAACTGCACACGGCGGACGAGCCAATCCTCAAAAAGGAGGGGAATGTTGTCAGAGAGGTGGTAATTGGCAGTTATTAAGGCTATTTGTCTACACCTTAGGGAAAGTTTCAGTTTTTTTTAAATCATCAAACAGTAAGAGGGGTTATTCTACCTTTCCGTTCTTCCCTCGTCCGCATGCGCTGACTATGTGCACGCATTTTCCAGTTGCGCCACGCATGCATTTGTGAAAAGTTTGATGAAACTACAAAATTTCCCAACTTTAAACTAAACACATAACAATTTTGGGAAGCATAATGCTAGAATATTCTGTTCATTTCACTGTTGAATTTAGAAACTTAGAAAAAAATGAAAAAAATGTTCCCATATCATCCGCCACTCTATGAATGCATGCAGTACCGCATGTAACACTAGCGGACGAGGGAAGAACGAAAAAGTAATTTCCCCTCTTTTTGGGAGTTCTTATGAGGTAAATTTGTTCATTAAAGTGTTGAGAAAATGGACTCAATGCTGCCGATTCCCCCTCTTCGGGGAAATTCCCCTCCCTTTGTAGGAACCGCTCATCCGCAAATGGCACGTAATATGCGCGCAAATCCACTTGCTGCATGCTGCGTGCACTAATACATGCGCTTTCCCACCTCTAGTCTATAGAGAGCATGAATAATTTTTCGGGCATGTTCATTCAATTGAATATGCTAGCCGGCAAAACCTCGTTTTACGCTCCCATAAAACTCGGTGAGGAGTTTTCGTTATAGTAGCGGTAGATAAAGCAAGAAATATAGGTAGGAATATAAACAGAATCAGGAAGAAGTTTGATTGTACGTGGGATTTGGGTGCTTATCTTCATTTTTCTTGTATCATAATTATTCATAAACTCGCCTCTGCTATTCTTGTGGCTGGCAATAGGGAATGTCGGTGTTTCCACCATGACCATCCATGGATTGTTATATTTTACGTGATTCGTTTCCATGCATATTTTATTCATTTGTTGGATTGATTGATGTTAGTTAAAATTTTATGAAGCAATATTTCCGGAGCACTCCATCGAGCAAAATGAATAATTGTATTTATCGAAATAGATTAATTCATTTAAAAAAGGTTACCAGGAATGAAATAAAAATTTTCCTCTCTTTCCTTCCCATTTCCTTTTTACTTTTTCTTTCGACTCTGAAAACACCATAAATCAGTTAATTTGTGTGTTTACCAAGGGTTGTTCTATCGCTCGATTCATTGGAGGTTGATGTGGAGAAATACATTTCTTTGATGAATATATCAGTTTATTTATTGAATCGATAGTATTGTGAAAATTTGTTCACCACAAGTCCAGCCTAGTAATTTCTCAATTTGATTAATGAAACCATTCGTGTTATGTAGCCAATTTTTACGTCGACTGAATTAATGCGGATGAGCCAATCCTCGAAAGGGAGGGGATTTTCATCAAAGAGGAGGAAAGGATAGTTTTTTTGGCTATTTCACCTACCCATTGGGATCAAATTTCAGTTTTTGAAAAGGCCAAAGAGGGAGAAATTCGACTTTTCCCCACCCTTCTCGTCCGCTAGCGAATTTGACGTATTAATTCAGGTCTGTCATTTTTCTGACTTTTACTAGGATTTGTATGTTTGTTCCATAGTTATTGTTCTCCTTGATTAGGTTACATATGAAAGTGAAATTAATATACTGGAATTTCACTCATTTCAATAGATTTCACCACATTTTTATTTGTGTTTGAGAATTTATAGTGCCCAGACGGAAGTCAGCATAAATTAATTACTTAGCTTTTTGTTTACCTATACTTTTCTATTCTTTTATATATACATTTCATTTCGTGTTCCATATTCTTTTTATAATCTATACTCTTCTCTGACAATGGACTTGTCACAGCACAGCATATACATAAGTAAATACAGATAAATTTATGTTTTCAACAAGAAGTCAAAATTCGTATGCCTGTATGCAGGAGGAAATATATTCTATTTTCGTTGAAATTTTTGTTTTCTAGAACGTCGAGAAACTATAATTATTAGGTGCATAAAAACAATTCATGAAAACTTTTCCCATTCGAAAGTCTGCTATTATTCAACACTGAAGCGCTTAATTATACGGTCCGTTGGGTTTGACGTCAAATGAATAGCTGACAAGAAGTGGAGGGAAAAGTGGAATTCCCCCCTCTTTGGTGATTTAAAAAAACATGATTTTGATTCCGAAGGTGTAAACAAAACGGCCACAAAACTGATGATTCCCCCCTCTTTGGTGAATTTCCCCTCCTTTTGGAGGTTTGGCTCGTCCGCCAGTGCGTCAAATGCTTGGTTGCTCAGAGATAATGGTTATTTAATAACGAACATTGAAGCCTAGCTTTTCTAGAACGTTAGCTGTTTGTATGTTCCAGAGCATACTCATAATCATCGTCAACACACTGATTTTAGTCAGTTTTTCTGTTTCTACATCAACTTCATTTAAACACACTATCTCATCCACTTGGAAAAGAGGAACTCCTGAAAAGGTAGAGGAATTTCGTCCAAGAGATTTCAGGACATTTTACCTGCAGCGTGGGAATCAAATTCTACTTCCAAGAAACCGTAAAAAGGGGAGAATCCACCTTTCCCACCCGTTCTGGTCCGCTAGCAATCCACCTTCCCCTCCTGGTTCTACTATACCTACATACATTCCTAGCGGACATTAAGGGATGGGAAAACTGGAGTTCCCCCTCTTTGCAATTTCAAGTAGAGTCTGTTGCTTGAAAACTGCAAATTCCCCCTGACGAAATTCACCTCCCTTTGGAGATTTGGCTCGTCCGCCAGTTCATTCCATTATGCAGCATACAAACAAACCGATACAAGCATAACCATGATTCATCGTTCACGTTTCACGCTGTCTATATAATAAAGTGCGTGGTATTTCCTGGCATATATGTAAAAGTCTAGCCCAGACCCCGCCCGTTTAAGGGCATGCTGCTTGCTATCAGTGCGGCTGTATCTTTCACCGCACTGGCAGACGTATGACTTAAATAAAAATAATCTATGTAATAATTTTTTACGATTTTTTAAAGAATTTTTTGAATGTTTTTTATTTGATTATCATCTACAAGTTTCGTAAATTCCTCACCAAAATATGATTTTTCTTGTTTAGAAAGATTAGTGCCAAAATCTCATGGAAGGACGGTCACGCATTCAAATTCAGTATTTTGATAAATTGTGAACACCCTGTAGCATCGTTCAATGCAACAGTTATATTCAAATTTTTGTGAAAAATTTATAATCTTGAAAAATCTGCATAAAATTAAACCGCATTCAAACTCCTATTTACCTGTGAACACCCTGTAGCATCGTTGTTCAGTTATCAGTCACTTTTAATCGGTACTAAATATATAAAGTACAACCACACTTCGATAGTGTTATTGCCTTGGGAGTTTGTCGTGTTGAGCAACGATTAGTTTTTAACATTGTTTTTACATTTATTTTATTTTTCATTTTGTGAAGAACATTGTATTGTTTTACTGTATAGCATTCTCAATTGATTATGAGAACGTATTTGTTTGATTTTGTAAACCAATGACTCTGTTTTGAGTTGGGATTTTTTTTATTGTCTCAGTCAGGGAAAAATTACGTTAATAACTTTATAAACATTGGAATCAAAAATTGTTTTTAGTACCAACAGCACACGAATTCCCTGCTTTTCATTCTCCTTGGACTTACATACCAACAGGTCCATAATCTTGCTATCATTCATCAAACCCGGACTATCAGTAATCACTGATATCTCTAGATCTGATGATAAAACAACGTTAGTGCGACCTTCGAGCTTCGAGGGTCACTGCTTCAAGGATTCTGGCCAATTTCAGAACGGAAGCGTTCTGGATGAGAAAACACCATAAATTGATTTCCTGGCTAGATTTATGTAAGCAATTACATACATGTTGTCAGTTTTTTTTTCTTGAAAGGTCTGGATTAAATGTGTTGGCGTTTTAGCCTGGTAAAGATGTCTTTTCATCAAAGAATTATTTATAAGGAACCGTTAGCGTTTTCGGTTGGTTCGTAAATCGTAGCTCTTTCATATTTTGTTCTAATGTAATGCGAAGTGAAACACAAAATTCACGTCTTGATCAATAATTTAGTTAATCAATAAATTAGATGATCAATCTAATTTGATATTCATCTCCTTGTCGCAACGATAGATATATCAATTGATTCGGCGATCTCGTATCAGTTAAACAACAACAACAACAACAACAACAACAACAACAACAACAACCTGCATTCCACTCACTAGTTGCAACACGCACTGTTCCATTTCGTGAATCCGTGACACGAAACCGGATAAAAAACCGAAATGTTCGTTTCGTGATCAACCAATTGCTCGAAACGAGTCGTAACGGGTTTCGAACTAATCTCCGCCGTTCCGCTTCGTTTTGTAACATTCATAGTGCTTCACCGAATTGTATTTCACAAGGTAGCCAAAATTTCACGACAATGTTTAGTTAATTACTTCATTATTATAGTTTATTGAAATCAATTGAAATCATACTCAACTATAAACTATTAATTTTTCGAGTTATGTCAATCACCATTGGTGACTGAGAATTGCTCGAAACGAAACGAGTCGCAACGGGTTTCGAACTAATCTCCGCCGTCCGTTGCGTTTTGTAATGTTTATAGTGTTTATGGTGTTTTTCGTGTTTATTTCAAAACGATCGCCCAATGTATGACGTGTGTGGTGTTTGGCAATGGCAGAGAAGATTTTGTGTTGTTGTTAATACTGTTGTTGTTGTTGATAATATTCTTGCTGTTGTTGTTGTTGTAAACACTGTTCCTTTGTTAAAACTGTTGTTGTTGTTGTTGTTGTTGTTAATACTGTTGTTGTGGTTGTTGTTATGTTGTTTTTCGTGTTTATTCCGAAACGATCACCCAATGTATGACGTGTATGGTGTTTGGCAATGGCAGAGAAGATTTTGTGTTGTTGTTAATACTGTTGTTGTTGTTGATAATATTCTTGTTGTTGTTGTTGTTGTTGTTGTAAACACTGTTCCTTTGTTAAAACTGTTGTTGTTGTTGTTGTTGTTGTTGTTGTTGTTGTTGTTGTTGTTGTTGTTGTTGTTGTTGTTGTTGTTGTTGTTGTTGGTGTTGTTGTTGTTAAACTTCAGATTTATTATATAGGCCTCCATAGCCGTACTCAAGCCTTCCTACTGTAAGTAGCTAATTTCCATTAATTAGGTTTGAAATTAACCACTTACTCTGATTGGTATTAGTCATTTAAGAAAAACATCATGTATAACTGACACCCTTTCACCAATAATGTTTTCAAGGAAGTTTCCATGACATAAAACAGCATTTTTCTAGTTTATTTCATGCATAAACAGTAAGTAGCAAACAGTATAAACAAACAGTGTTAAAGCCCGTATTTTATTTCTGCAAGCAAACGTACTGCCCAAACATCTGATAATGAAACATCAGTAGCCTCAACTCAACTCGGTTGACACCATAGTTTAACACCAGAGCATGGGGTGATAATGATTGATGTGCGTGTTAAAACTGATTGTCTGATGTTTCATTATCAGAAGTTTTGGGCACGATTTTTGTTCGCAGAAACAACATATGGGCTTTAGAATCACATACTGTATGTACAGACATGGAATGAGTCATCACCACAGGTAATAAAAGCGGCTCCATCACAGAACTAACACTACTCATACATAGCAGACGAGCAAAGACTGATAAAGTACATAGAACCCCCTTGTTGGCGTTTCTAAAAGTAGAGTTTGTTTCTTAAGGTATAGGTAAAACAACCTCAAAACTTCCCATATGAAAATCCCTCATATGAACTTCAATTTTTTTCAAGAAATACCATGATTTAGAGGATCGGCTCGTCCGCCTGTGTCTCTTAGCAACTACATGTACGTACATAATACTGACAACGCCATAGGATCTGTTTCAGAATATTGGCGTTGCATTAGTGCAATGTTTCATAGATAAGACATTTGGTTCTAGAATTATTTGTTCTAATTTTAGCTCACAGGGTTCGGTTTATTCAGATAGTTTCTAAAAATAGTAAAAACTCTGCTTGATCAGTTTTGTTTCGAAGTTCATTTTTCATATATAAATTTTCTACTTTCTGATTGGAACTCACTGCACTACAGTATATGATGTAAACTTTTTCAACCATGATGTAGCTTTGTAAGACTGATTTCTTCGATTTTCCTACCAAATACTTAATTGTTTGTCATTAATTTCTCCAGCTGCAAGAATTTCCCGCGCCAAACGAGAAAAAACGTTGAACCTGCACCTTGTGTTTGCATATCTCAGCGCCGTTTATTCACTGCGCTATGTACAATATTGCGACTAGACAAATATTATAATAAGGTATTGTCTATGACAGTTTTGAGATCTTTTTCGAGGTGATTTTCTAGATACATACATTCTTAGGCAGTAAAAGTTTAATCTGGGTTTCCTCCAGCTAAACATCAAAGTTGTTGCTCCTTTATACGGACTACGGAGGTGACGATTCCCAAGCTCTAAAATCAGGAAATTTTTGTTGCCATTAAAACGGTCTCTATATGTTTTTGTATCCTGCACGTACGATTTTTACGAAAACTGTATAACAGTATAATAATATTTGTTTATTCTTCAAGTGTCTTTGTACCTTCAGACGTAGTCGTAGCATCTCAAGTGGTTTTATAGTAAATTTCAAGTGATTTATTACAGATAGACAAATATTTTGAAAAATAGCAAAAAACACTACATTAATCTGCAGTACTTACTAAATCAGACAGTTCAACCCAACACACGGGAACCGAACCGCCCACCTCGGATTACTAGTCGACCACACTAACCACTACGCAAACAATGTCCATATAGCTCATACTCGAATGCATTGAGGTGTTGGGTGGTCATATGCCAACCGTATGAACCATTAAATTGGCGCCCATGTATCGGTGGCACTGGCGGATCTTCAAAGGGAGGGGAATTTTCCCAAAGAATGGGGAATTTGCGGAAATAAGGCCATTTTATCTACATCTTTGGGAATAAACTCTTTTTTGAAAACACCAATGAGGGGGGAATTTCCACTTTCCCACACCTTCTCGTCCGCTAGTCGATCGGTGGTTCTGTGGGGCCGGGGGCATTTCATGCTGTTTGATGACGGTTGTCTCACTAGCGGATGAGAAGGAGGGGGAATTCCCCCCCCCCTCGTTGCCGGTTTCAAAAAGATGAGTTTGTTCCTTGAGCTGCAGGTAAAACTGGTTAATCTCTGCCAGTTCCAGCTCTCTGGGGGAATTCCCCTCCCTTTGGAGGTTTGGCTCGTCCGCCAGTGCGGTTGTCTGGGTGGTTTTAGTTGAGTTGGTGTCGGGTTGG
>OZ038446.1:2532672-2550622 GCA_964036265.1 Daptonema setosum | reverse complement strand
CTCACTCACTCACTCACTCACTCACTCACTCACTCACTCACTCACTCACTCACTCACTCACTCACTCACTCACTCACTCACTCACTCACTCACTCACTCACTCACTCACTCACTCACTCACTCACCCACTCACTCACTCACTCACTCACGCAATCACTCACTCATTCACTCATTTCAGCACCCAACAACCCTTGTGACGCGCCGGTGGATGTCGGAGCTCTAGCCGTCTCCTCTGGAACATTATCTCGATGGTATTTCGATCAGTCAACAAGGACCTGTAAGCCTTTTCTTTACCGCGGTCTGCAGGGCAACCGTAACAACTTCATCACGAGAGAACATTGTCAGGCCGTGTGTCCCGGTGAGTCCACCCCTTCACTCACTCACTCACGCACACACTCACTCACTCACTCACTCACTCACTCACTAACTCACTCACTCACTCACTCACTCACCCACTCACCCACTCACTCACTCACTCACTCACTCACTGTGGTGAATCCGCCCCTTATTCTATATAATGTGTGATGACTCCGCCCCTTATTCTATCTAATGTGTTATGTGCTATATAAATGTGTGATTTTATGTAATAAATCAGTTGCGACGGAATAGAGTTTGGAAGTATAATACATGGTACTAGCTTGCCTGGTAGAACAAATTTTTGAATTGAATTAAATTAAAAGTTTAGAAATTTTGAGTTGGGATTTTCGAGTAGTTATTGAATTGACAAGTCCACAGAGACTATTGAGTAAGAGTAAGTCCACAGTGACTAATAGGTATTCAAGAAGTCCACAGAGACTATAGAGATAAAGTCCACAGAGACTATAAGGATATTGACTAAAAGTCCACAGAGACTATAAAAAAGTCGAAGAGACTATAAAGTCCACAGAGACAAAAGTCCAAAGAAGACTATAAACTATTGATGATTTTGATTGCAATAAAATTTGCGAATTGAATTTATTGGAACAAGATACAGTGTACGATTGGTCGAGTAAAACCGATATATATTGATTGTGTATCTGATTGATTTTGAAATTGTGAACAAAAAGTTTGCGTGCAAAAAGTCGACAAGAATCGACAAATAAATGAAATTATAGTTTGGTTGAAAAAACTTTGTTGATAAAAGACATTTTGGGAGAAAATACGTGACAAATATTGTGCGTTGATTGAGAAAAAAAAAAAAACTTTGAAACGAAAACTCACAAGAATGTCAGGCTCTCTAAGAAAAAAAATAGCGCCAACGATGGCCAGGTTGACTGCTTTGTCTAACAAGCAGATTGAGATGTATGACCCGAACGAAGCGGATGAAAATAAGTTAATACTGGATATGGCAATGGCTAAAGAGAGGGCATACGCTCATATTACAAAGATCCAGATGGAGATTGACAGACTGGATACATACGAAGTAGAATTCGGTAAAGTAGTTGAGTCACTACAAAGTCCTCAAAAGGAAATAGAAGAAGGTTTATATGATCAGGTGGTAGTCGGCAAACTTCTTCCTACAGTGGCAGAAGCCTGCGACGCTCTGAGCCTTCTTAAGGGTCAGATACAGACAATAGAGGGCTACATGTCCGAACTCAAAAAGAGGGCGAATTTGTCATCCGCCACTCGTGGCCGGTCAGGCGCTTCGAGCGCACAGGCGCCCGACCACGATAACCAAAACATTCAGTCGAACTTTATTCGACTTCCAAAGTTCGAAATTCCCAAATTCGATGGGAACCCGTCAAAGTTCGCCGAGTTTATCAGCGCTTATGATGCAGCTGTGCACAAAAATGCCGGATTGGATGGGGCAATGAAATTTCGACATTTAAAAATGTTATTGGAAGGGAAAGCTGCGGCTTGTATGAACGGACTGAATGTCAGCGATGTGAACTACACCATCGCATATGAACTACTAAATAGGAGATACGGGTCAGACGAAAAACTAAGGGACCATCTCTTTACAGAACTGAGCACGCTACAGTGCTACAGTAGTAAAACTAATGATTTACGTCTGTTTGCAGACCAGACTGAAAAAATACTTCGACAATTACAGGGTATGGGTGTCATGAATGACACTCTGTCAAAACCTTTCATTGTAAAACAAATCGTTGAAAAAACACCAAAGGTGGTGATTGAAAATTTGCAAATGAAAAAAGGTGACACTAATCCGTGGGATTTGAATGAACTGATTGAGTCTCTACAGGGTTATATAGACATTAAAGAGCAAGTCGATGCTACTCACTCACCTAATAAACAGTCACAACAACGTGAATACAGGGGTAACAATCACAATAATTATCACCAGACCACTGATAATTTTATGGTAACGGAGAACAAAAATCCAAAAAAGAAAACTGATTGTGTTTTCTGTGGTCGGAATAATCATTGGAGTGACCAATGTTTGAAAGTGCAATCGGCAAAAGACAGACTACAGTTTCTGAAACTAAACAGATTGTGCTACATGTGTGGCAATAAACATATGATGAATCAATGCACGCAGAGGAATAAACAGTGTTTTTATTGCAAGAAAGCAGGACACATGAGTGCATGTTGTTTTGAAAAATTTAGCGGAAAAGCAAATGGAAATAGTAGCGCTCAACAAGGTTACAAAAAACCACAATACACAAACAGTGGCTATAACAATAACGCGCGCTATGGCAACTATAGCAACAACAACAGCTACTATAGTAACGGCTTTAACAACAACAACAACAATAACAACGGTTATAATAATAAGAAAAAAGTGAATAATGGTTATAATGGGCAAGTGCCACATAAACCTACCGGTTTCAATAATGGGCTGAATAGACCTAATCAGTCATATGGCACGTACAGCCAGTCGCCTCAACAGCAGGTGAACAGATCACACGTACATACAGTGTGTGAGGACAATGGGCCATTGAGTGGTCAGTCGAACGGTGTTCCTGAAACAAAGGCAAACACAAAACAAGCAACAGTGATGACAATGTATGATTATGATAATAACAAAAAGAAAAGCACTAATCGTCAAGTGGTATTGATGACAGCAACGGCAGTGTTGCGTAATCCTCAAAATGGTCGTGAGGTCAAGTGCAACGTGTTTCTTGACAATGGCTCGATGCGTACGTTTATGGCAAACGATCTGAGAAATAAACTCGGTTTAAAGGCAATAAATGTAGAAAACTTGAATGTTTTTAGTTTTGGGGAACCAAAACCAAAGAATATGCTTACTGATCGTGTTGAATGGGAACTGTGTATGAATGATGGTAATATTTTACACATGTCAGGTAATGTGATTCCCAAAAGGTATATTGGTCATCCTCAACAACGTCCAGATTTGACTGACGAAGATATTGAGATGTTAAACAGAATCAGTGGTTTGAATGAGAGTCATTGGCCAATTAATTTCAAACAAAATTTCGAACCTGAACTATTGGTCGGGGCCACTGACTTTTGGAATATTGTCAACACGGAAAAAGAGACAATTAAAATACCATCTGGTCTGACACTGATAAATACAAAGATCGGTAAAATACTAACCGGTGATATGCTTGGTAGCGGGGACATCGGGTCGTACCTCGTTGTGATGAACTGCACAGATGACGTCAGTGCCATGGAACCTGAAATGAAAGAGAATCATGAGAAATTTTGGGATTTGGAAACAATTGGGATTATTGATGATCCAAATGAGGATGAATATGAGGTGGCAAAGAAGATGTTTTATGAGAATGTCACGATTGACGATAATGAAAAGCGAGTCAAAGTGGGACTCACTTGGCGTGAAAAAGACAAATGTATTTTGAACGACAATTATAACAATGCCATGCGTCGTTTCAAACAACAGGGTAAACGTCTAGCTGAAAACCCTAAAATGCTACAAAAATGCACAGAAATTTTGGACGAGCAATTAACGAAAGGCGTGATTGAAGAGGTGTCATTTGAGGATACATGTAATCTAGTACATTATCTACCTCATTTTGTGGTTGAGACGCCAGAAAAAACAACCACGAAATATCGCATGGTTTTTGACGGATCATCGAAAGAAAAGAAAACAGATATGAGTTTGAATGAATGTCTGTTGCAAGGTGAAGTGAAACCTGCGGACATTGTGAAAATGTTATTGATTCTACGACTGAAAAAATATGCGGTTTGTTGTGATTTGGAACGAGCATTTTTACAAGTGCTACTGGATGAGAAAGATCGAGATGTAACTCGATTTATATGGTATAAAGATCCAACTAAACCACTCATGTTCGAAGGAAACATGGTAGTTTTGCGTTTCAGACGAGTGTTGTTTGGACTGAACTGCTCACCGTTCCTTCTACAAGAATCACTGAAATTTATACTGGACAAGGAGGGATCCGAATTAGCAAAGAAAATGGCTGATTCAATATATGTAGACAACATAGTGATGGGATTTGACACTACAGAACAACTGGATGAGTTCTATAAGTTGTCAAAAAATGTGTTCAAGACACATGAAATGAATATGAGAGAATATCGCTCAAATGATAAAAAGTTCAATGAAAAAATTCCAAAAGTTGACCTGAGCAAAGAGTCGACACTGAAGGTGCTCGGCATTCCGTGGTGTAGCGAGGATGACACCATTTCATTCGCGAAACCAAAGCACACGAGTGATGATCGACCATCTAAAAGAATGGTAATGAGTGAATTAGGTTCATTGTTTGAACCATGTGGATTACTCACTCCACTCATACTGAAAGCTAAGTTGTTGTCACAAGAATTGTGTTATGAAAAAGATGAATTGGACAAACCAGTGACTGATGAACAATGGCATCGCTGGTCATTGATCCGACAAGAGTTCCAGAAAGTGGACCAGATACACGTGCCACGCTTTGTAGGCCTGGAAGAAAATGAGAATTATGAAATTCACGTTTTTTGTGACGCGAATACACGCGCATATGCGGCGTGTGTATATCTGCGTTCCGTCAAGAAAAATGGGAAAACAAAGTCGACATTACTGATGTCAAAAAATCGATTGATTTCGCTCAATAAAAATCTGAGTGTGCCAAAAGCGGAACTGATGGGACTACATTTAGGTGTTAAACTACTCGAGTTTGTTACTGAAGCACTGTCGGAGAATTTGGGCAAAAAACCGCTCAAGAAAGTGGTCTACACAGATTCCAAGATATGCATGGGTTGGCTGAATATGAGTCAAGAGAGAAAAGTCGGTCGATTTGTGAAAAATCGAATCGAATACTTGAAGGAGAATAAAGATATAACCTTCAAACATGTGACGACGGACATGAATGTTGCCGACTATGCGACACGCAGCTTGACTGTGGAACAGTTGAGTGACATGAGTCATCCATGGTTCAGCGGGCCATCGTTCTTGTATGATGATAAAGAGCCTGAAACAATACAAACTGAACCAATTGACGAAAATGAGTTAGTTCAATGGGCACGTGACGGTAATAAGAAGATGATTACAATCAGTCAAGTCACAGTGACTGACAAGTGTGACATTGATGTGAAAAAGTATTCGACCTTAACTAAAGCCGTAAAGGTCACGACGATGGTTTTACGTATTTTGAAACGAGTGTTTGGAAAATCAAAAAAGTTCCACGATAAATTCAAATTCATGGAAAAAGTAACACCGATCCAGGTAAAAGGTGAACATTACAAACCTGTCTCAGTTGATGAAGTGAAGGCCAGTGAGAGGGTGCTGCTGTACCAGATGCAGCAAAGGCATTTCGCCTCCACCTTTGACCAGCTGAAGACTGGCAAACAGCTAGACGGATGGGCGCACAAGTTGAATGTTGTGAGCGACGGCCATCTGTTGTTGACCATCGGTCGCTTCAAGCAAGCGAGTGGCATGTCTGAAAGTAGTAAAAGATCAATTTTGGTTGCAAAAAATGATGATCTGACTAAACTGATAATTAAGTCAGTACATGAGAAACTTCAACACGCGGGTGTACAACAGACACTAGCTGAGATCAGAAATAGATATTGGATATTGACTGGCAGACAACAAGTCAAGAAGGCATTGAATAAATGTCTTTACTGTAAAAGAGTCAATGGTGGTCCGTTTGGACGACCAGACATGCCTGACTTGCCACCAGAACGTGTGGTGAAGTCAAAACCATTTGAAAGAATAGGCATGGATTATTTTGGGCCATGTAAAGTAAAAACGGCTGAAGGAAACCAGAAGGTATGGGTGTGTCTGTACACCTGTATGGTGACCAGATTGGTGCACCTTGAGGTGATTGAGAATAATTCGGCTAAAAGTTGCCTAAATGGTTTCCGTCGATTTGTTTCATTATATAATCGACCAAAGACTGTGCTTACTGACAATGGCACGAATTTTTGTGCAGTAAAAGACTGCGTAACTGACCTGTGCGCGAGGGTGTCCGCTGAGTCACAAGACGCCGAGACACTAGAGCTGCTGGCGCTGGACAAGATCCGCTGGAGCACGATACCAAGCCTGAGTCCATGGATGGGTGGATTCTGGGAGAAAATGGTCGATCTCTGCAAAAAGAGTATAAAAGCAGGTATAAAGAGACGACTTTTGAACTATGAAGAGTTTCTGACTATTGTCCGACGCTCTCAAGCGATCGTGAATTCAAGACCGATTTCGGCGGTTTATGATGACATAAATTCATGGAAGATACTTCGACCAATTGATTTTTTGTTTCCTGGTATGAACACTGCGTTGCCAGAATTCGAAAAAGAAACTGATTCCGATTCGGAGTACAGAGATAAAAAAGAAACGAATCACGAAAAGTTGATGAAATATTGGAAAAACTCTGAAGCAGCTTTGGATGAAGTCTGGCATTTATGGCAGACTGAATACTTTGATAAGCTGCGAGAAAGCACACGAAAGCATAAAGAAGGTCGAGTAATTACTAACCGAACACCACGCGTTGGTGAAGTTGTGTTGGTGCACGAAGAAAGGATGCCTAAACAGGCATGGCGTGTTGGACGCATTGAACGCCTGGTGCACAGCCGTGACGGTGAAGTTCGATCAGTTGAACTGAAAACAGGAACTGGTAATACAATAAGTCGACCAATTAAACTGTTGTATTCACTTGAGGTGGATTCAGATAATGATAAAAGTGAAATGGCTCAATCAGACGACGAAAGTGAGTCAGTGAATGAAGATCAGCTGATGGAACAGATACATACACAAGCTGATGTTTCACAGCAACGTCAGGCTGAGACGAATAAACAGAACACGCGCAACATGGTGGCAAACAGCCAACAGGGCACTAGCACAAATGTGCGGCGTTCACAGCGCCTGAAAGAGAAACAAATGCGCTGCACACGCGGTTCAGTGCGATCAACCACTGTACATACAGCCACACTGGCGTTGATTATGCTGTGTGTAATGGGTGCGTGCATACAATCTGTGATGTGCAACGTACAGGCACAGCATAAACAGGGTATATGCAACCCGAGGGACCAACAATCAAACAAACTGATTTACAGCGAGACGTGTATCAGTACAGGGTACGCTATATATGAGATGAAAACCAGAGGTTTGTGTTGGTTGTTCATTGAATGTCTGAATAATACACAATTAAATGAAGAGGGTAAATGTGACAAAAGGTGTAAATGTCCAAATTGGTCAGATAACTGTGTTCACACAGATAAACATATCAGGAAACTGGAGACAAAGAATGAAGCAATTGATGATCAGAGTGAATTAGATTCTATCCGTCCAGAGATTTGCAGTTTTTCACCGAGTAAAAATTGTAACCCGATCCCAGAAATGAAAATACTTCCAGTGGTGAAATTAATGACGGACAAATTGGTGTTTGTTTCTGAATTATTAATAACGATCGAAGAAACATTACACGAAAATAATTTCAAATGTTTTGGGCCAGACAATATGACTCATACAGGAACACCAGAATTCTGTTCTACATTTGGAGAATGTGAGTCAACAGGATACAAATTATGCCTCATGAAACGTGTTGAGAGAGCATTTATAAGTACAGGTGACGGTGACCGAGTACAAATCAGTGCCTGGGGTCATAAGGAAGTTAATGTTTACATGTATAAAACAACACAAACCAATTTATCATGTAATGGTTGCAGACTGCGCTGCATACAGGGAGGTGCAGTGGTCCTGTCGACGGTGGGCACTAACATGATTGAATTGTGCACGACAATGTCAACCTGTTATTCGGTACATATGCCACCGGTCGAACTCAAGTTTGCGTTCGCTCCTGAAATATTGATGAACAACTATGAAGTTTCAGTACGTATCTGGAAACATGGAGTACTTGTATATCGAGACACTGAAAGTTGTATGGCAGAAGATTTTTGTTCCATAATCGATTACAATGACACGATTTATAATTGGAAATGTGCGCCTAAATCGATGATTTCTATGGTCATCATGGCCATGTACATACTGGTCTTTACAGGTTACAAGATCATTCTACGAATACTGAAATGTTTTGGACGCATGAAACGGGCAATTTATGCAAATGAAAGAGACAACTATGTCGAACTACAGTCTATCACGATCACTAATACCAGAGAGACACCAATTAGTGCACGTTATCGAACAACGAGACCATTAGTATTGAGTGTAGTCATGATAATGATGCATGTGTGTTTGACTCATGCATGCACCGAGGTCACGGTAATTACAGCTGACACTAATCACTGTATATTCGATAACAATGGCATTTTGACATGCGAGATTGAGCAAACGACTGAGTTTGATTTGAGTGGAAATGGTCAGGAAGCATGCTTAATTTTAAAATCTGAAACAGATGAGTTTTATGCTAAATTATCATTCGAAATCGAATCAATTAAACTGACCTGCGAAAAACGTAATCTGTTTTTCACCCGCTCATTTGAAATGAGCTCACATTCCGTAAAACGCTGTCGTTCAGCTGGATCATGTACGGCAGACGCGTGTGAAACCACGAAGAGTGATTCCAAGGTCAGTGAACTGGAAGGAATGAATAGTAATTACCCAGGTGTAACGGGTTGCATAAGCACATGTGGTTGCGCAGGTTGTGGTTGCTTTCTATGTTCTTCAGCATGCACATTTTATCGCTATTTTGCGATGCCAACAAGCAACACAACGTATGAAATATTTGATTGCCTCAATTACAGATACGAAATTAAAATACGATCAACGATTGAAAAGTTCAATAACAGTCAGTTAATGAGTCAAACTGACATATTAACTTTGTATCCAGGAATGCAAATGAAATGGAAAAAAGGAATCAAACTGACTACTCAAACGGTGAACCAACCATATGTCCCTTTGGTGACAACAAAGTTCATTAGGAACTTGGAAACGACACAAGTGGCTACGGTGACGGCTAGTGACAGTGGTCAACCTGTAACGAATACCGTAGGTCAATTAATGTGCAAAGATAAAAATTCAGCAGATAAATTTGATTGCTACATTGCAAAAGACTCATGCAAATGTAATCCAGCACATGGAACAGTGAACTGCATTTGTGATGAAATGAACTTGGGAAAAGTGTTTGAAAATTCAGAGCAAGTGTTACCGTTGAAAAGTGGAGTTATTAATTTACTGCCACATGAAGAATCAGTCGAGATTCAATTCAAACAAGAACTTATGTTAAAAATGAAAGTTCAAACAGGCAAAATGAAAGTTGCCGTAAACAAACAAACCGTCAACCAGTGTAGACTGGAGATCAATGCGCACGCGTCAAGAGGATGCTACGCGTGTGTGACCGGTTTCAACCTGAAATATGTATGTCTTTCATCACAATCCGACACGATTGGTGCAGTGAATTGTGAGTCGACTAGATTTATCGTTAAATGCACAACAAAAAATTCCGAACAAGATATCAGACTGCTTTTTAATAAAGCCAGAATTTCTGAAAACTGTAACTTGACTTGCAGTGGAGGAAAACCATTCAAATTTGAACTCAAAGCTGATCTAACCTTTGTTAGCAAGGAACAAACTGGTATCACTAACAATCATGTTGCCGTGAGTCATACGGCATCAGATGGCGCATTCGATTGGCGTCAGTTTTTGTCGTTGTCTTACGGCGAAATTGTGTGGTTCTTCGTTATAATTATGTTACTGTTTGTCGTTAAATACGTACTGGAATTGATGATTTTCAATTGCCTGAAACGTAAATACGAATGAACAAATATATTAACATGTATGTGAGTCATAAAAAACACATTACAATTATTTTTATCGTGCATAATATTATATTGCAGAAATTTGTCGAGAAAATCATGTTTGTGAATAAAAAAAAACGGCCAATTGCCACAAAATCTCTAGTGCTGTATGAGCCAGCCTGGGACAAAAACACACATGTACATATATTACATGTATTGGAATATGAGCACGCAACCAGATGTTGTGCGGCTAGCGTATGTTTACATCAAACTCGATGTTTCATCAATTTAGGGTCACACAGGGTCAGGCATCGACGTATGTTTGGATCTGACCTAATGTTAAAATATGAGCATTAATTGTTTCATTCATTTGCAAGGTCAGGCACGCGACGTATGTTTTGATTACAGCTAATGTTGTGAACATACATCAAAACCTACATTAGTGCATAATCATGTGTTAATCGAATCAAAATTAATTTCAAATCAATGATTTGTAGCAAATTATTGTTCAATGAATAATCATATGTATGTATATCATTGTATGTATCTACCGTTGAAAAACAAATTTCAGTCATATTCAATTGTCGAAAAGTCAGGCGTAATTATGTCAGACAAGTCAGACGACCGCTCTCCAATGGTCCCGAAGCAGGACGAGGAGCTTGAGCCAGGGCAGCTCGTTTTGGAGTGTCGAGAAGGACTCACAGACCCGGTACTAATGCAAAGGGTACTCAACGTAATGGCCACGGGGAACTGCGGAGCATGCCCCAACAACCAGGTTACTCAATGAGAGGAATGTATTGAGGAATGAGGGAGAGTGGAATAATATTATGAATGTAACGTAAATGATTATGACCACTAATGGTTATGTCAAGTAAAATGGTGTTCAGGTGGTCTCCCTCACGGTGATGCCACAGAAGGACGGAACCTCAGATGGAACCGCGAGCGGGTCATTCCACGGAAAGTGGCATGATGGTGGTCGCGGAGGTGGCCGCGGAGGTGGCCGAGGTGGTGGCTATGGTGGTGGCCGGGGAGGGGCCAGAGGTAGTAACAAATGGCCTTACTAACGGTCAAGAAGGAGTAAAGACACTATAAAAAAATAAAAAATAAATAGTGAAATTGGTACTAAACAATTTCTTAATTTCAAGATTTGATGTGATTTAAATTTGTGAATTGTATTGTTTTGTGATTATTGAGATGTAATTGTAATTGTGATGTATTGTATTTGTTGACGGGGGAGTGTGGTGAATCCGCCCCTTATTCTATATAATGTGTGATGACTCCGCCCCTTATTCTATCTAATGTGTTATGTGCTATATAAATGTGTGATTTTATGTAATAAATCAGTTGCGACGGAATAGAGTTGGGAAGTATAATACACACTCACTCACTCACTCACTCACTCACTCACTCACTCACTCACTCACTCACTCACTCACTCACTCACTCACTCACTCACTCACTCGCTCACTCACTCACTCACTCACTCACTCACTCACTCACTCACACTCACTCACTCACTCACTCACTCACTCACTCACTCACTCACTCACTCACTCACTCACTCACTCACTCACTCACTCACTCAATCACTCACTCACTCACTCACTCACTCACTCACTCACTCACTCACTCACTCACTCACTCACTCACTCACTCACTCACTCACTCACTCACTCACTCACTCACTCACTCACTCACTCACTCACTCACTCACTCAAACACCCACCCACCGTCTCGCTGTGGCTCGGCATTTTTAGTTGAGCTGATTTTACGGGGGTGACGATGACTCGGGTCCAGGTGTAAACGAGGGTGCAGCCTCAGTGATAAATGTTAGAAATGAGTTCAGTGATAAATGATTTAGGAGGCCCGGTTATTAGCCATGTACTCATTATAATGATCATGTATTCTACTTTGCAATAGGTTGGTCCAGCAGTGAAAACACCTTTTGAGTGGGTGTTTGAACTTTTTGTCATTATTTCTGGTTATGTAGCGGTCCCTGTCTTGTACATATATAGGTTCTCTCATGTCCGTCCTAAAAATAGTTTTGTTTCTCAACCCGTGTAAGCCGCTCTTTTATAAAAAAAACAGATGTTAAGTGATTAGTTTGGTTATTTAAGGTAGAGTACGTGCTGTTGTCAATTATAACCTGTGAAACTTGAAGTTCACATTTCAAGTTGAAAAGTTAGTCGCACAAGTGCTTGAAGAAACCTAATTTATGGCCCGGCCCGTACAAAATCACCTAATAATATGATCATCTTCATTTTCGAGTTATCAGCCAAATTTAACAGAAACGCGAAAAACCGCGTTCTCGTAAAATGGTTTCGAATAGTTGTGGTAACCTTATGTCAATTAACTTTTCAAAAAATGCTGTCTAGCGGTCTGCCTGACCGTACTTGACTGACGAAGATTAGAATAAACCAGTATAATGATAAAAATAATCGGTTTATGGAGTCATTTTTTCACATGTACACTTTTGCCTCAAAATGCATGCGATGGTGCAACTTTTAACGGCTGCCTTGAACGATAAATAAAGGGCTGCCTGGAATTCAAGTTAAAAGTTGTTATCCCGAATTCCACCATAAACATGTTTTAGACCGACGGGCCGGCAGAGATTTTTGCTTGTTTGAAAAATTCTGCTACGGATAACGGGTAATAGACGCACTTTTCACTTGAAAACAACTTTTCTAGTTTCGACCTATTTTCACTGAAGTCTTTCAGAAATTACTTTGTAATTTTTTAGTTTTGATTAAATTACTCGTAATATTTTTAGCTGACGCACTGTTAACTATCGTAGCACATAACATAGATCAATTTCAACAAAAACACTTCTTAACTACCGATTATAAGCATTGAAAATAATTCTCTAATTTTATGCTCCATGAGTCAGGACTCAGGACACCATAGTTTGGCGAAAAAAACCTATTTTTGAATTTCTCCCGAAATCCACCAAAGCATATTTTAAACCATAGGGCCGGGTCGCATATTTACAGAAACTATACATATTTTACCTTCGTAAAACTTTTTTTCAGAATTAACATGAATTCACAAAAACGTAGTTTCGCACGAATGACAAAATGAAATTTTCTCAAATTTTTCTTTTAAATTTTTGAATTTTTTTGTTTGTGTTTCTATTTTTATATATTTTATTTTTATACATAAAATTTAGGTATGAAGAAACTATCCCATTTTGGCGGTTTTGTTTACATTAAGAGTTCAGATTTTTTGTATGGCTTCGGCTTAGTCATTATCACAGACTGTTCGTTCTAAGCGAGATCGCCGAGTATGACGCTAAGAGTTAGTTTTCAGTTTAGGCTTAGGATTAGGCTTAGCGTTTGGAAAGGGTTTGGGCGCGTAGCCGAGAAGAAACTTTTGCATATTTGTAAAATGCAGGTAATTTTACGTCGATTTAGCTTAATTCAAGCGAAATGCAGGGAGACAGTAATAGACGAACTTTTCACTTGAAAACAGCTTCTCTAGTTTCGACCTAATTTCACTCACTGAAGTCTTTGAGAGATTACTTTGTAGTTTTTTTACCCGACGCACTGTTAACTATCGTAGCACATAACATAGATCAATTTCAATAAAGATACTTCTTTACAACCGAGTATAAGCATTAAAAAAATTCTTTCTCTGATTTTATGCTCCATAACACCATATGTAGTTTGGCGAAAAAAAAATATTTCTGAATTTCACCCGATTTCTTTTAAAAACATATTTTGGACCAACGGCCGCCAGAAATATTTGCATGTTCAGAAAATTCAGGTAATTTAACGTCGATATAGTTCATTTCGGGCGAAATTCACGCACCCACACATGGACGCACTTTTAACATGAAAACCACTCCATTGTCGTGTCCCCATTTTCTCTCCAACACGTATTTCTACGCCAACGGGCCTCGGCAAAAATTTTTTTTAAAAATATCGGTAACATTTCTGGTAATTATAAAAAAATTATGATTATTAAGGCAACATTTGATAATATGTATGATACACACAGAATACGAATAGAAACTAGAAGAGTTGTTTTCAAGTCAAAAATGCGGCTATTTCTGTGTGCGTGAATTTCCTCTAAAATGAGCTAAATCGACATTAAAATAACTGAATTTCTGCCGGGCCCGACAGTCTGCAATATGTTTTTGGTGGAAATCAGGAGAAATTCAGAAAATATTTTTTTGCTACACTATGGAACCTAAAATCAGAGATTTTTTATGCTTTGATTCGATAGTTAAGAAGTAGTTTTTTTAATGAATCCATGTTGTTGTGGCAGCTAAAAAAGTTACTAAGGAATTTCTGAAAGACTTTGGTAAGTGAAATTGGGTCGCAACTGGGAGTTGTTTTCAAGTGGAAAGTGCGTCTATTACTGTTCCCCTGAATTTCGCTCGAAATGAGCTGAATCGACGTTAAATGGCCTGAATTTTTCTAATATGCAAAAGTTTCTGCCGGCCCGACCCTTTGGTTTGAAATATGCTTTGGTGGATTTCGGCAGAAAGTCAGAATTAAGTTTTTTTCGCCAAACTGGGGTGTCATGGAGCATAAAATCAGAGACATATTTTCAATGCTTATACTCGGTAGCTAGGAAGTATTTTTGTTGAAATTAATCTATGTTATGTGCTACGATAGTTAACAGTGCGTCAGCTAGAAAAATTACGAAGTAATTTTTGAAAGACTTTAGTAAGTGAAATTAGGTCGAAACTAGAGAAGTTGTTTTCAAGTGAAAAGTGCGTTTATTACTGTCCCCCTGAATTTCAGCAGAAATGAGCTAAAACGAAATTACCGGATTTTTTTCTAATATGCACTCACTCATTCACTCACTCACTCACTCACTCACTCACTCACTCACTCACTCACTCACTCACTCACTCACTCACTCACTCACTCACTCACTCACTCACTCACTCACTCACTCACTCACTCACTCACTCACTCACTCACTCACTCACTCACTCACTCAGCAACTCACTCACTCACTCACTCACTCACTCACTCACTCACTCACTCACTCACTCACTCACTCACTCACTCACTCACTCACTCACTCACTCACTCACTCACTCACTCACTCACTCACTCACTCACTCACTCACTCACTCACTCACTCACTCACTCACTCACTCACTCACTCACTCACTCACTCACTCACTCACTCACTCACTCACTCACTCACTCACTCACTCACTACTCATTCACTCACTCACTCACTCAAACATCCAATCACTCCTTACCTTACCCTCTAGCCCCAATCACTCACTCACACACTCACTCACTGACTTGATGAATAAGTTTTACTTTTTGTTTACCATTTAGAGCACGAAAACCTACAGTCGTTCAAACTTAAACTTACAAACATTTATATGTTTTATAACGAAGTAGAGATTCTGTTTGTATAACGTACAGTAATTGCGTTAGGACGCCAAATTAACTGGGGTAGTAAAACTCGTATTAAAATGAATAGTACACTTTGATAAATATATGTAGACACGAGTTTTACTTTGCACTTAGGAGGGCGAAAGAAAAAGTATAGTACACTTTGATAAATGTATGTAGACATGAGTTTTACTTTTTACTTAGGAGGGTGAAAGAAAAAGTATAGTACACTTTGATAAATGTATGTAGACATGAGTTTTACTTTTTACTTAGGAGGGTGAAAGAAAAAGTATAGTACACTTTGATAAATATATGTAGACATGAGCTTTACTTTGCACTTAAGAGGGTGAAAAAAAAGTATAGCACACTTTGATAAATATATGTAGACACGAGTTTTACTTCGCACTTAGGAGGGTGAAAGAAAAAGTATAGTACACTTTGATAATTGTATGTAGACATGAGTTCTATTTCGCACTTAGGAGGGTAAAAAAAAGTATGGTACACTTTGATAAATATCCTTAGGAGGGCGAAAGAAAAAGTTCAGGATTTTTTCTATCTGGCAGAACTAATCACAAGAAGATTCCATTCTGAGTTTTTTATAAAAACAATTCTAACCAACTTACTAACTACTGGGTTGACCAGAAAACGCTTTTATTTGAAATTGAATACCTTCCGATACGGAGTTCTGTTTCAACTCAAAGTTTCTGGAAATGTCTGCAACTTGACTTAAAAAGTTTGTGGAATTTAAAATATCGAAAACTCAGAAAGTACAATCTATTCAACACTAAAAAATGTTTAGAGCTAAATGTACGAACGGTATTTGTATACAAATATTCAAGTTTATACGGGAAACAACTACATGTTGAATGACTTACACCTAAAAAATCTTCGGTTCCATTAGAGTTTTTGGTTTTGTAATTTTTGATTTGTTTTTATTTCGTTTTTTACAGCTTCTTCTTAAAGGGAGATCCTTCTACAACACGTACAACAGAAGGCCGGAAGTGAAGGGGAGGGGAAGTTTAATTCCCCTTCTTTGGCAGTTTCAAAAAGTTGAGTTTGTTCCTTAATGTGTAGGTAAAATGGCCTGATTTCTGGAAATTCCCCCCTCTTTGGGAAGATTCCCCTCCTTTTAGAGGTTTGGCTCGTCAGCCAGTGGTTCGCATGCTTTTACTAAATTGGAGTACAGCACCAGTCAAGCAACAGATTTTCTAAATTCCTTATTTTCTTGCGGCTGCAAATTAGTGATTCAATTTGCAATTACAACTTAGTGATTTAATTGATCGATTTTTATGTGTTTACTATGTTTGCACATTTTATGCGGTAAACAAAAACAAATAAATTAAGTACTGTACATAGTATACATACAGGGTGGGCCAAAAAAACCATACGATTTTGAACGTTACTAACTCGATCTATAAACAACCGATTCAATCGTTTTTGCTCTCATCTGAAAGTCAATGTAAAAATTAAATCCCTCAAGTTGTTGTCGTGTTTTACGGAGTTGCCATACAGTTACAGAAGAAATTTTGAAAATCATGTATTTTTCGCGAAAAGGTGATCGAAATGCATGGGCTATTGTGTTTTAAAAACTGTAAACAGAATATTTCAGTTTATTAATAAATTAAATGCATCAAATAACAACTAATTAAGCCTCGTTGATCAAAGATAAATGAATGGTACACTCGATTTGATCACTTTCCTGAACCATCAAAGCCCGGGCTCATGGTTAAGTTTGTCAAAGGCGGCTATGACATTAGTCATAAATTTTTTCTATGACCGTAAAATGGTATTCCAGAGTTTCCAAGTTAGATTTGAACTCACCAAATTCTATATCCCTCATGGGACTTTTCAAATTTAGAAATTCGTTGCCCAAAAAAAAACATTTTGCTAGTCTGAAAAAATCCGTTTTTACAACCAAAAACACTACTTTTGGGGTTTTCTTCTGTAACTTGAGGACAGCTTTATAAAACAAAACTTAAATTGGAGGGATTTTAAGTTGAAATATAGGCTTTCAAAAGAATACAAGAACGATTGAATTGGTTTTTCATAGCTCGAGTTATTCGAGTTCAAAATCGTATGGTTTTTTGGCTCACCCTGTATGTAATTTGACCAAGTTATCCAAAGTTAATTTTGCATGTCGGTTACGCACGTATGCAATGAAATAACCTCGATTTTTTATGTTGTCCAAATGGTAGGTGAAAAACAGTTTGCTTCTTTATTTTTTGAAAGCGCGCCAACAACAGATTTGAATTCAAACTGCGCGCCAAAAAGTTTTTGAGTAACAGGAAACCCTGGATAGGCTATAAAAAGGGGTTTAATTGGTCTGGGGTTTTTCCTTGTCGGTCTTGGGCTCTATAAGTATAGTAAATAAAAAATTATAATAAAATAAATATAACGTATACGAAATAGTTACTATTATAAACAACTTCAAGTTATTTATAGCCTATTTTGGTAGTTTTATCTTTTGCCATAAACAAGCCCCTTTTGTTGTAATATCAGAGATAACGTATTGTAAACCTACAACTTAGTTTATGTATTAC
>OZ038446.1:2483126-2525626 GCA_964036265.1 Daptonema setosum | reverse complement strand
TCAGTCAGTCAGTCAGTCAGTCAGTCCGTCAGTCTGTCAGTCAGTCAATCAGTCAGTCAGTCAGTCAGTCAGTCAGTCAGTCAGTCAGTCAGTCAGTCAGTCAGTCAGTCAGTCAGTCAGTCAGTCAGTCAGTCAACCAGTCAGTTAGTCTATCAGTCAGTCAGTCAGTCAGTCAGTCAGTCAGTGAGTCAGTCAGTCAGTGAGTCAGTCAGTCAGTCAGTCATTCAGTCAGTCAGTCAGTCAGTCAGTCAGTGAGTCAGTCAGTCCGTCAGTCAGTTAGTTAGTTAGTCAGACAGTCAGTCAGCAAGTCAGTCCGTCAGACAGTAAGTCAGTCAGTCAGTTAGTTAGTTAGTTAGTCAGACAGTCAGTCAGCAAGTTAGTCAGTCCGTCAGTCAGTCAGTTAGTCGGACAGTCAGTCAGTCAGTCAGTGCGTCAGTCAGTCAATAAGTCAGTCAGTCAGTCAGTCAGTCAGTCAGTCCGTCAGTCTGTCAGTCAGTCAATCAGTCAGTCAGTCAGTCAGTCAGTCAGTCAGTCAGTCAGTCAGTCAGTCAGTCAGTCAGTCAGTCAGTCAGTCAGTCAGTCAGTCAGTCAGTCAGTCAGTCAGTCAGTCAGTCAGTCAGTTAGTAAGTCAGTAAGTCAGTCAGTCAGTCAGCAAGTCAGTCAGTCAGTCAGTCAGTCAGTCAGTCAGTCAGTCAGTCAGTCAGTCATTCAGTCAGTCAGTCAGTCAGTCATTCAGTCAGTCCGTCAGTTAGTTAGTTAGTTAGTTAGTCAGACAGTCAGTCAGCAAGTTAGTCAGTCCGTCAGTCAGTCAGTTAGTCGGACAGTCAGTCAGAAAGTCAGTCAGTCAGTCAATCAGTCAGTCATTAATTCAATCAGTCAGTCATTAAATCAGTCAGTCAATCAGTCAGCCAAAGTCAATCAGCCATTAAGTCAATCAGCCATTAAGTCAATCAGGATGTCAGTGATTCAGCTTCAGGCTCGCCATCAGGTGGTTTGAGGTGGGCTTGGGTCAATGAACCGTGTGGCGTGCTCAAGTTTGTCTTCACTAACTCATTCAGTCCAGTGATATTTCCGAGTGCTAGTGATTGTTTTATCATTTTTAGTTAATAATCAGGGCGGGGCTGAAAAGAACCAAAAACAAAGTTTATGACCTGTTCAATGTCCGTTATCATCCGACGTCCGCTTCGCAATTGTAAAGTCAGGTGGAAGTGAAATAGGGCGTGGCACGTTTATAGAAGTTGCCATGCTAACTATAACCATGCAGAGTACAATGTGTGCAAAAACTCGGCTTATCACGGAGTGTATGCCTGGTGTATCATTGTTAAGGACGATCCGCTTATTCCAATATGATCTTCACTATCTTTGAACTACCTTAGTTGACCATCAAACTCGGCCTCGTTGTCAACCCGGCCACCGTTTTTTCTACCGACTCATCAAAAACAAGTATGTTTCGTAAGTCCATTATGGTGAACTGTTTGTCGCTTATCTTTTATCTGGGGCGTTCCAAAACCTATAAATTCGTCGTCAACTCTCGAACTGCTCATTGCAAACTCCTGAGTTCGGCATATCAATGTCAAGTTACTCTTCGTTTCTATAGTTCCTTAGTTCTCAGTAATCTCTGCTTCCGTCGCGTTTTCCCACTCGAAGTCATTTTTTAATGTGGGGGGGGGGGAGAAATTGTGTAAAATTGACCGAAAACTTGTGTTAAAACCTACGGTAACCTCGTCTCGTACGGCTGGGCTAATCAATGGAGATACATTCGAACATTCGAGAGAGATTTCATTGAACAACATCCATTCAAAGCTGGGTCAGACCACGAAACATCAGCTTTCACTTTTGAGCTACATATCTGATTGGCTAAGGTCCAGATCATTGTATTGATATTTGGTTTCAATCTGCATTTGGTTAAATGCAGCAAAGATGCATAGCGTAGTGAGCCTTCTTTGCAGCACTCAGCACCTGGGCTCTTTTCACAGGATGTGAAAAAAATGGAATTTTTTTAAATCCTCTATGCCTGAATAATTGCTGTGCATCTAAGTTCACTACGGTTTTATTTGTCCACATATGCATTGAATTCAGATTCTTTCTTCATTATGCACAGTGCTACGTACATCATACTGTTCATTAATCACCCCATTTCAGAAACAATCAAAACATGATGAAGCTGTTGGCTGTTGTCAGCGTTGCCGTGCTCGTCAGCAGCTGCATGGCGTTGCCCGTTGAGGAGGGGGCTGGTCAGGAGAATAACACCGCCGGTTAGTGAAATGAAGTGTACACAGAAAAAACAGTGTTCCACAAAATATCTCATAGTCCTGGCCGCATATTTAGAAACTGCTCCCACTTTTTGTCAGAATCCCACCAAATTACACTTTTATTATTTTTGATTCACGAAGAGGCTAAATTAGGCTATCTCTTATTACTAACGTACAGTCTTTGTTCGGAACTAAGCCTAAGCCGTACAAACAATGAAATGGTTATTCGCTATCGTTGGGTCGCACGAATTCTGACAAAAAGTGGGTGCAGTTTCCAAATATGCGTCCTGGCCAGCTCAAGGTTAGTGCTGTTTCTGAGCGGGAACGTATTGATCAATTGATTTTCGATTCAGTTTTCCCTCTCATCTTTTTCTTAGTTTCGAAGCTCACCAACACTAAACTTTTGAGGTTCCATCCTATTCACTATTTAGTTTTCTATAAGAAGGTTACTCGATTTTTCATTTTAGCTTTTTTCGAATTACAATATATAGCTTTCTGCCAACGTAATTGCTAATTTGAAAAAGTGGCAATGTGTGATTGATCTGTAGTGGTTCTTTAAGAGCTCTCTTGCAGCTGTCTGACAAAAACTAGAACAATTAGCACACAACCAAAAAAAGCGGGGAATCCCGACAGTAATTACCGAAATTTGTAAAGAATCGGCATATTAACCTCTATGCTTCTTCTTCTTCATATTACAGAGTAATTTTTGCATCAACGCTGTTTCTATTCTATTATTCCTAGTTTTTCATTTATATTTTTGTTTTCATTAATTTTTTGTTGCACATCGAAAGCAATTTCAGGTTGGTCTGATTTCTCCTGTGCGACAGGCCGCGCATTTGTTTTCATTAATTTTTTGTTGCACATCGAAAGCAATTTCAGGTTGGTCTGATTTCTCCTGTGCGACAGGCCGCGCATATAGACCGTCTTACTCGGGAGGGAACTCACCGAATTTTGATACCTGCATCCGTTAGTCAATTTTCGTTTACCTTGGGATTTTCGTGATTTCGTTTTTTGATTAATTTTCGTTTCGCTTTCGATTTTTGCAAAGCTGTGATTCATGTTACCCAATAAACTGTTAGAACTAAATTCAACGGTTTATCCTGCGTGTGAAACATTCTTATTGGACCAGTAGGAAATGTGAACAGTTACGGATTTTCGACATGTTTCTCTAATGGCAATTTTCGCAACAAGATTTGTTCCAAAACGGTTTGTTCCTTTAAACTACACTAAAGAAAATGGAGAAAAACGCTGTGCAGTCAACTAAAAATTTGTTATGGTCAATATACTGCAAAAAAACTTTAAATGATAGATCATGCTTAATCACTTGATAAATCGTTTTCGTAAGTATACTCTAAGACTTAGAATACATTAGTTTTGTGCGCCTGCACCCATACCAGATTAAAACTTTAGATTATGTTCGAATATGGTAATATATTGTTTATTTACCAGTTAGCTTCATACTCAGCGATGACTCATTGTTATCGGAACGTGCAGATTTTAGAGTTGTGTTTCTCATCAAGCGGATATGATGAAAACGATGCAACAAAATTTGTTCAAACTATGTCGATAAAAAACAACCGATCATAAATCGAATATGAGTTTACGCTTCCATTATTAGGGCGCTATTCATTTTTAAGACGCACGATGCAACAAAATTTGTTCAAACTATGTCGATAAAAAACAACCGATCATAAATCGAATATGAGTTTACGCTTCCTTTATTAGGGCGCTATTCATTTTTAAGACGCGATTTTGCGGGAGGAGGCGTTTTCAACTTTGGCTTTTTCAACTTCGGTCTTTTCAACTTTGACATTATTTTTCGCGAGTAGGTGTTTTCAACTTCGGCTTTTTCAACTTCGGTCTTTTCAACTTTGAACACATTAAACTTTTAACCTAAGATTTTGCTTTTCGCTTCGAAGATAAAGTTATATCGAAGATTTATCGTTTACTCACAAAGTTTGACGGCACTGTTATCGCCATCTTTATTGAACGGTATAGGGTAAACGGGTGAAAATTTTAACAAACCAATGAAACTTATGAACACATCATTTATTTCATTAAATTTATCAACAACATAGAACCAGACTAATATTTATGTGCATGTTTCAACAAGTTAAGATTGTACAATTAGATATCATCAGATTACATTCAGTCTCAAACCTTCGACGCAAGGATAGTGTAATAAGAAGTTCAACAGGCTTCAAAGAAAAAAACATACACTTAATTCAAGAAAGAAACCGAATACACCGAAATTAAAACTTAACACCAGGTTCAACTATATACATTAGTACTGTAATAAAATACACACCATCACATTCAAAGTTAAAAACACCGAAGTTGAAAAAGCCGAAGTTGAAAAAGCCAGAGTTGAAAACACCTGCCCCAGAAATTCTAGGACATTTTTTTAAAGTTGAAAAGACCGAAGTTGAAAAAGCCAAAGTTGAAAAAGCCAAAGTTGAAAAAGCCAAAGTTGAAAAAGCCAGAGTTGAAAACACCCTCCCCAGTTTTTTTGAAGTTGAAAAGACCGAAGTTGAAAAAGCCAAAGTTAAAAAGACCGAAGTTGAAAAAGCCAAAGTTGAAAAAGCCAAAGTTGAAAAAGCCAGAGTTGAAAACACCCTCCCCAGTTTTTTTTGAAGTTGAAAAGACCGAAGTTGAAAAACCCAAAGTTGAAAACGCCTCCTCCCGATTTTGCGACCAAGCGTGTCCTATCCACGCATGCTGTAGATATGAAGCATTAGCTGACTTATAACACAGGGCTATTGGAAACCACGCTCGCGAGTGTATGCGAACGCGCGATCGTATGAACTATGCCTACCAACTCTTCTTTTTCAGAAAGATGCAGAAACGATGGCGGAAATTGCAAGTTCGTGACGATGGACCGTGAACTTTGTCAACTATCCCACGGTGATGCCCGAGCATATGGTGCAGCTCAAGAATCGACGGGATGCATGAAACTTTAGAGTCAAATTTTGGAACATCTTGTGTTTCAACAATTATTTGTAACCGTTGTTTTACTTATAGTGACTTACCATTGCTTATTTTTTTACTTGTCGTGACTAGCTTGAGCCCATACATTTGTAGGATACTCAGTGTGGTGACTGAAAACTGTTCAGTGAATTAAGTTAATTATAAATATTTATATAAACTACTTATAACCGAGTTTTTAACCGTGATACCGGAAGAATTTATATTCAGAATAAATAAATGTACATATGTAACTAAAACCAACAAAGTTCGGCCTGTTTTAACTCGAAAAAGATACTCGAGAAATTATGACATGGCGGGGCTGGAAAGCACCAAAAGCAAAGTTTGATCTGTTCAATGCTCGTCACACCTGTCCCAGCTGTGGGTTTTTAGCCACAGTCCGGGGGGGGGGGGGTACACTGTGGCAAAAAAACGGACTTAAACGGTAATGTGGCTAAAGAGGAATCGGACTGTGCTTAAATGGTACTGTGGCTAAACGATACTGTGGCTGAAGAGGAATCGTACTGTGCCTAAAAGCCCTCACGTCAACAGTCTACCCCCCCCCCCCCGGACTGTGGCTAAAAACCCACAGCTGGAACAGGTGTAATGCTCGTTACCATACGATGTCAGCTCTCCAATTGTAAAATCGGGTAAAAGGGAAACAGGGTGTGGCACGTTCAGGGAAGTTATCATGTTATGTAGTTATGCAGAGTGCAATGTGTGCATAAACTCAGTGGTATACGAAGTGTATGCATCACGAATCATTGGTATGGATGTTCTGCTTATTCCAATATGATCAACTGTGGTCTTCGCTATCTTTGACCTACCTTGATGGACCATCAAACTCGGCCTGGTTGTCGACCCGGCCAGCGTTTTTTCTACCGACTCATCACCTAGCCCAAATATAGCTCACGACTATTGTTTCCGAGTTACTTATTCGGATCGCGGTTTTATGCGAATCGAACTAGCACGTGACGGACGCGAAATGCCAAACCCCAAAAATTTTCCTAGAATTTTGTCTAAACACAAAAATTTTCTGTCCCCGAAAATAAATTCCATACAAAGTTTTACTGTCCGTTAACCCCCGATTACCTATCGTGAGGCTGGCTTGTCCGAGCGGTAGCGAGGACAAGCGCGTTAGGCCCGCGCAGCGGTGGTATTTCAGTGGTTATCCACCTTAGTATGCGGACATAAAATTTCGCGTTTGGGAAAAATTCTAGAAAATTTTTTGGGTTTTGGAAATATGCGTGTCGGACTGCTGCTGGCCAGTCAAATCACAAACTGATTTCCTACAAAAAGGGAGAATAATCATTTACTGAAAGTTGTGTGTAGTCCGCAGATTACAGATATAAAATAAATGTCAGTCAGTCAGTCAGTCAGACAGTCAGTCAGTCAGTCAGTCGGTCAGTCAGTCAGTCAGTCAGTCAGTCAGTCAGTCAGTCAGTCAGTCAGTCAGAGAGTCATTATATCAATCAGTCAGTCAGTCAGTCAAAGGATCAGGCAGTCCGTAAGTCAGTCAGTCAGTCAGTCAGTCAGTCAGTCAGTCAGTCAGTCAGTCAGTCAGTCAGTCAGTCAGTCAGTCAGTCAGTCAGTCAGTCAGTCAGTCAGTCAGTCAGTCAGTCAGTTAGTCAGTTAGTCAGTCAGTCAGCCAGTCAGTAACTCACTCACTCAGTCAGTCAGTCAGTTAGTCAGTCAGTCAGTCCCTTAGTCAGGTAGTCGGTTAGTCAGACAGACGGTCAGTCAGTCAGTCAGTCAGTCAGTCAGGCATTCATTATGTAAATGGAGTCAGTCAGTTAGTCAGTCAGTCAGACAGTCATTGATTCAGTCAGTCAGTCAGTCAGTAGTCAGTCAGTCCTACAGTCATTGAGTCAGTCAGTCAGACAGTCATTGAGTCAATAAGTCAGTCAGTCAGTCAGTCAGTCATTATATCAATCAGTCAGTCAGTCAGTCAAACGATCAGGCAGTCCGTAAGTCAGTTAGTCAGCCAGTCAGTGCGTCAGTCAGTAAGGCAGTCCGTCGCTCAGTTAGTTAGTCATTTAGTCAGTCATTCAGCTTCAGGTTCATCATCAGCTGGTTTTTTAGAGGCGGACTTGCGTCAATGAACCATGTGTCGTTTTGTGACTGTCTTCAGTCAGTCAGTCAGTCAATTTTTTCAGTCTTCGTGTTTTTCTTATCATAATGTTGACAATCATTGCGGTGCACCACTGGGAAGAACCGAGAACAAAATTTATGACCTCTTCAATGCCCGTTATCATCCGAGGTAAGATTGTATTATCGGGTGAAAGGAAAGCAGTATGTGGTACGTTTCGTATTTCTGCGTATTGGCATCTCCTGCGGCTGGATACCGCATATCTGAACGTTTACGTTTTACGTTTACGTTTAGGAAAGTTTCTATGCTACATATGTAGCTTTGCAGAGTACAATGTGTGCATAAACTCAGCGTTTTACGAAGTGTATACCTGATGTATCATTGATAAGGATGTTCCGCTTATTCCAATATGATCAACTTTGGTCTTTGCTATTTTTGACCTATAGCTTGGTCAGGGTTTCTTGTTATCACAAATTAAATTTGCAGGTCGATTACGCACGTATGCAATGGATTGAGCGCAATTTTCGTATGTTTTACAAATGTTATGTGAAAAAGTATTTGTTTCTCGAAATTTCAAAAGCGCGCCAAAAACACTGATTTGAATTCAAACTCCACGCCGAAACGTTTTTGGCTATATTGCTGACAAATCTGTATAAAATTTTGTATGTAACATTTTGTCCAGCACAAATGCGAATTATGGATCCACAAAAAACCACCTCGAAAATGATTGTATTAAAGATGAAATAAACTTCAAGTGCTTCTAAGCTCACATTGGGACTATAAAACATATGTAGATTTAATGAAGAGCCATTTTGGTTTTTACTGCTTTTCTAGTTTTTTTTCGGCTAAGAAAGCTATTTTAGCTTGACAAACGAGAAATAAGGTAAAGTCAAACTATCCATACAGTAAGTGATGTTGCATGAACCCAATGTAAGTTTCGAACTACCTGAAATGTAACTCTCATTGAAAACAACAATTTTCGAAGCAGTTTTTGCGTGGATCCATAATTCGCATTTGTGCAGGACAAAATGTTACAAGCAAAATTTTATAATAGAAGTTTGTCAGCACTATAACAAAAAACCCTGGATAGGCTATACCTCGACCAGCGTTTTTTTTTCTACCGACTCGTCAAAGATAAGTATGTATAAGTATGTTTCGTAAGTTCATAATGGTGAACTGTTTGTCGCTTATCTATTATCGCGGGCGCTCCAAAACCCATAATTTCGACGTCAATACTCCAAGTCTTGTGTACGGCATATCGACTTCCAGTCACTCTTCATTTATTTCATTCCTTAGTTCTCGGTAGTATCGGCTTCCGTCGCGTTTTCCCATTATAAGTTATTTTTCTAATTGTGATGAAGGAATTGCGTCAAATTGACCCAAGTCTTGTGTGCAAACCTCGGTAACCTCGCATCGTACGGCTGTGCTAATACATGGAGACGCATTCGATATGTTAGTAAACAACGTCCATTCAAGCTGGGTCAGAACGCGAAACACCATCTTTCACTTTTGAGCTACATATGTATGTATGTATGTATGTAGTTGGCGTCACGGGGGTGACGATGATTGGGCTACAACTCAGCCTGCCAATCATCATCACCCAAGTTTGGAAAGTGTATGGCTCAACAGTAAAAGCTGATGTTTCACGGTCAGACCAATCAGGACGTGTGTGGATCACTAGAATATCGAATGCGTCTTTAGAAAGGAAGTCGCCGGAGCATCGGCTAGGATTCACGCTTCCAACCATTTATTGAACGACATCCATTTGACTAACATTACTTTGTGGTATTAAAAGTTAGACGTTGATGATTTTCCAACTATGTATCTAAACTCAACTCCTGCTGAATGCTGTTACACAAGATTGCCGTCATCTTCTGATGTTGCTCAGAAGGAGACGTTTCATGGGCAAGGAAAACTGAATTGTTGTTGTTCACAAGAACCTCGGAGTGGTGCTTTAGCATACAGGGTGTCCCATTCAAAAATGAACACTTTGAATTGCTCTAAAATCCTTAATTTGCTATCGATTTTCAAAACTTTTGCGTCAAGTTGTAGACGATTTTTGACTATTTTATAGTTTTTTAAACAAGAAAATCTGAGTTATGACTAAATTTTTTATGATGATTTTTCAAACACATCTGGTTTACCAGACCACGTAGGCGGTGGTCGTTTTAATGTGCAGCATGACCAATGCAAACTCAAGTTCAATCATTTTCGTCATCTGTTGAAGTAAATATTATAACTAACACTATTTTTATAAAATGGGAAACGTGGAAATCAAATTTGTGTGAACATAACAAAACTAACCGCAGCATACCACTACCCTCGACTGTGAGACAGCACACAACACCGCAGTTCAACACCACAACCGTTATTTGACGTTTCAATAAGAATTCTGACTAGTTCCAATGCAATTTCTATAACTTTAATCATTGTTTGAGATATTAACACGTGTTCACGTTAAACAGTGGCATAATATGCTGAACGGGTTGCCAGCGCGAGCGCATGCCTGCGGCTGCGATGTTGAACTGCTCTGTTGTGTGCTCCGGCTCAGCTTTAATCTAATAATTAAATCCGTTACATTATTTGTCTTCACAGCGACAGCCAACAAACGGTTGAACTTGCATTTGTAGTGGTTATGCTAAAATATTGAAATGACCCCCACGTGAAAATGACGAAAAACAGGGATGGTAGGAAATCCGTCATAACTACCTATTCGAAACTCAGATTTTCTTGAGTAAAAAATAAACAAAGTGGTCAAGATTTGTGTGCAACTTGGCGCAAACATTCTGTAAATCAAATGACAAACGCGGTTCCTAGGGCAATTCAAAGTTTTCATTTTTAAATGGGACACACTGTACATTATAAACTGTTCCTTACTCGCCTCTTTTCAGAAACAATAAAATCATGATGAAGCTGTTGGCTGTTGTCTGCGTTGCCGTGCTCGTCAGCAGCTGCATGGCCTTGCCCGTGGAGGAGGGGCCTGGTGCGAAAAATAACACAGGCGGTTGGTGATATGAAGTGTACACAGGCAAAAAAACAGTTTATCATAAAACAATTCAGTTAGTCTTGGCCAGCTCAAGGATAGTGCGATTTCTGAGTGGGAACGTATCGATCAATTTATAGGTTTTACCTCTCATCTTTTTCTGAGTTATAAAGCTCATCACCACTATATTTTTGAGGTTTTATCGTATTCACTGGTTTGTTTTCTATATCAAGGTTACTATAGAATAATGTTGCCTGCTGCCAACATGATTGCTAATTTTGAAAAGTTGCAATTGACCTGTAGTGGTTTTGTAATAGCTTTCGTGCTTCATCATGCAGGCCATCTGTTTGACAAAAGCTAGATCAATTAGCACACAACCACAATCAGGATTCAATAACCTTCAATCAGAAAACTGACACAAGACGGATATACTATTCACCTATGTTGGGGCTTAGGCTTAGTATAGACTTAGGCTTGGTAACAAACTTAGGATTAGTCTTTGGTTCATATTTCACTATTCACGCTATTTGACAGATGGCGCATAAAACTTTGGTTTCAGAAGTTTCGAAAGTTTTATGCATCACCTGGCCCAAATAGAGCTCCATGCCTACTATTTCAGATTTATTTATTTCATTAGCGGTTATATGCGAATCGTTCTAGCATGTGTCGGACTGCTGCAGGCCAGCTAAATAAGGGTACGTTTATAGTCTTCCCTGGACTACCCCAGGAAATATTTGTCATAAGCAGCGACCAAAGTGGCTACTATACAAAAGCGTGTTAAATTGTGAAACCTAACGTTTCTCGGGAAAGTCCAGGGAAAGTCCAGGGAAAACTATAAACGTACCCTAACAAACTGATTTCCTACAAAAAGTTTCGTATGGGGAAGGTCCCAAAATCGTTTACCGAAATTAATGTGGAATCTCAGTGAATGTGCGAAACAATTTAGTTATAAATATAAATTATTATGAAAAAAATATGCTTTTTCATTGGCCCATGTTTTTAACGCGTGGTCTGAGAGAATCTACGGTTCGTGGCCCAAACAACGATCTCCTGGTTTATTGCGGTTTTTGATACCCCTAATAGTAGTCATTCTGGAACCAAAATTTTTTGAGCCTAGGAGCATGCTTTTGATAAAAATTTTGAGATCAAAACTTGAAAAATCAACTTTTTGAAGAAACTTTTTTTTCCGATTTTTTTTGTGCTTTTCTGCGCATAAAATTTTATAGATTTCTTGGAATGAGCTGAAATTTTATATACGTGTTCTACGTTTCACGGCGGTCATTTTGAGCTATAAGTGACCTGATTTGAAAAAATTTCACTACCGTACCATACCCAAACATAACGGCAAGTTTGGTCAAGTAGGTGTCAACTTTGACCCAAAATTCCTAACATGGCCACCATAGAAGAAAGATGCCGTATGCGGCAATGGATGGGCTGTTGGTCGGTCATCATCACCCCGGGAATCCACCCCCCGCGCATCGCCCTGTAGATCAGTGAAAAATTCGATTTTCTAAAAAAAAGTGCTAAATTTGCTTAAAAATTACCTTTTTGTTGTGAAAACCATGACATAATTTTTTCTCCAGATTTCTATTTGAACATGTTATTATACATATTGTTAATCAAATCTATTAGCTACATTTTGAGCCCTACAGGTTGACATTTCGACCATTTTTCAACATCTTAACGAGGGAATATGCACTGTGAATTCTATTTTGCCTGGAAAGCACGCGTCATCATGCGACACGGACACTTTCAACGGCGGCCGTCAGTGATAGAGTCAAATAATCACTAAATCAATGGCATATTATGAAAGTAGACTCAATTCCACGTGTTTTGAGCTTTTTTTAACCGCATTTTATAGAATATTCAATATAGAAATCAACCCCGAAATTTTTTTTAACGTTAACTTTTTCTCTAAAAATCATCAAGTTGGAGACATAAATGTCAAAATAAAGAAAAAAATTTAAGATTTATTCACGCAAACCGACTGATGCCCCTACAGTAGACCTTCAACAGTGTAACGTGATATTCCTTCCCCACATGTAAAAACTTTTTTTACTTTCTGACGGGACCAATTTTTGTCAAAAGTTCTAAATTTACTAATTTTTTCAATTTTCCGGGCATGGTTGATTGTTGATCAGTATGTCATGCATGATAATACGTTTCCCTGATAAACAAAGTATTGCTGTCATACGTTTAGATGCTTTAGTAAACCTTCAAAATAACATAAATAGGGCTAGAAGGCTGAAAAAATGACCAAAAATCGATGAAAACCCAATAATTTTATGTTTGCTAGAAATAACGAAACTTTTGCGTTGTAAGCCAGAAAAGAGGGGTGAAAAAGGAAGTGTCGTGCAAAATGAAGTTTTTAATTCTAATTTATCGAAAATGAAACTTCCTGCAACGTTAATACTGGTGTTAACTGTTTTGAACAGAAAGTTTTCATCGATTTTCGGCTGAAACTCAAGAATGTCGGTTGTTGGTAAATAAACGGTGAAAAAATACCTTCTCTCCTAAACAATTATTCAAATAGATTCGAAATGTGTTTGCTGGTTAGTTTTTTTACAGATATTTGATATTGTTTCATAATCATACTGTACCTACAGGGTGGGCCAAAAAAAACCATACGATTTTGAAGGTTAATAACTCGAGCTATAAACAACCGATTCAATCGTTCTTGTTCTCATTTGAAAGGCTATATTTTAACCTAAAATCCCTCCAAGTTTAATCTTGTTTTATAGAGTTGCCCTCAAGTTACAGAAGAAAACCCTAAAATGTCGTGTTTTTAGATGAAAAAACCGAAATTTTTTGGTTTAACAAAATGTTCTTTTTGGGCCACGAATTTCGAAATTTAAAAAGTTCCATAAGGGAAATAGAGTTTTCTGAGCTCAATTCTAACTTGGAAACTCTGTAATACCATATTAAGTGCTTTGAAAAAAAATTCATGGCAAATGTTATAGCCGCCATTGACAAATTTTACACTGAGCCCGGGCTTTGGTGATTCAGGAAAATGATCAAATCAAGTGTGCCATTCGTTTATCTTGGATCAAACAGGCTTAACTAGTTGTTATTTTATGCATTTAATTTATTGATAAACTGAAATATTCAGTTTAATACAGTTTTTTAAAACACAATAACCCATGCATTTCGATCACTTTTTCGCTAAAAATACACGATTTTCAAATTTTCTTCTGTAACTTTAGAGTAACTCCATGATACACGACTAAAATTAGAGGGATTTTAAGTTAAAATATTGGCTTTCGAATGAGAGCAAAAACGTTTAAATCGGTTGTTTATAGATCGAGTTATTAACGTTCAAAATCGTATGGTTTTTATTGGCCCACCCTGTATATATGTATGTACGTACATGTACTACGTACGTATAATACTTAGAGAATTTGATGGTTGTTTCCGCGGTACGATTCCAGTGCTTTATCGAATAACTGAATACTGTTGGCAGATGCATTGTATTAGTTTCAAATCATTTCACTTAGCTACCGTTTTAAGTCACCTAGTAATCAACTCCCTCGTTTGTTCACAAACTCGGTGACTCCGTAAAATTCTTTTCACGAGTGTCGTGTGTATGTATCTAATGGTTCCGCTGATTCGTGTTATTATTTTATGACGAGTGCGTATGTAATGCAACCTCACCTACACGACGGTGTCAACCTGCACAAATGATTTTTGTCTGAAGTTCTTGTAACTCTAAAATGAAACTCGAAGGAGTCATGAACGTCTCATTCATAAATCGTTCAGATCTGTTGTAAAAAACGTTTCCACCTTTGCATACTTACTGTACTTATGTACTGTACGTATGGAACACAATGTACATGGTGGAGGGAGACAGACGTTCCGGAAATGAACGAAAACGAGAGGGAATACGGTTGTAAAAAGTGGAGTTCTTTTCTCAAATGGTGGATAGAACCGCCTTTCAATAGTTAGTATTTTTATTCTATAGTAGTGGGTAACACTCTATAGTATTTGGTAACACTCAGCTGTACCACAAGCTCTCGTATTCACTCAGGGATTCACTCGATCGATCACTCATTGGCTCACTCATTCCCGTAGTGGGAAAACAAGGCTGAGTCTTGCTATTATGAACTGATTTCTACTGCTTCGACATCTTGATTATGGAAGTAGTAATTTTAGAGAGAAGAAATCGCCACCGTGGGTGGGTTCATCTTGAATAGAAATGTCAAAATCCAATTTGGTATAATACGAAAAATATTTTTTTCACGTTTTGAGACTTGGTAAACGAATGTAAAAAACTTTAGTTTATAAATGGTTGAGTTGTTGGTTCCTCGATTGACATCAGTTCAATTTGAAACAATAAAGCGGCGCATAGTTTTATGCATACTTTCCCGGTCCCAGAGTTGACTGGCAATCAGCAGGTCCTTTAGACTTTGATACAGTATGGTTAGGAAACAATATCAAACATCTGTAAAAACTAATCAGCAAACACATTTCGAACCTATTTGAACGATTGAATAGGAATGAAGGTAGTTTTCCACCGCTTATTTACCAACAACCGACATTATTGAGTTTCAGTCGAAAATCGATGAAAACTTCTTGTTCAAAACAGTTAACACCAGTATAAACGTTGCAGGAAGTTTCATTTTCGATAAATTAGAATTAAAAACTTTATTTTGCACGACACATCCTTTTTCACTCCTCTTTGCTGGCTTACAACGCAAAAATTTCGTTATTTTTAGCAAGCATAAAATTATTGGGGTTTCATCGATTTTTGGTCATTCTCAGCCTTCTAGCCCTATTTATGTTATTTTGAAGGTTTACTAAAGCATATAAACGTATGACAGCAATACTTTGTTTATAAGGGAAACGTATTATCATGCATGACATACTGATCAACAATCAACCATGCCCGGAAAATTGAAAAATTTAGTAAATTTAGAACTTTTGACCAAAATTGATCCCGTCAGAAAGTAAAAAAAAGTTTTTACATCTGAGAAAGGAATATCACGTTACATTGTTGAAGGTGTACTGTAGGGGCATCACTCGGTTTGTAGGAATAAATCTTAAATTTTTTTCTTTATTTTGACATTTATGTCTCCAACTTGACAATTTTTAGAGAAAAAGTTAACGTTAAAAAATTTTCGGGGTTGATTTCTATATTGAATATTCTATAAAATGCGGTTAAAAAAAGCTCAAAACACGTGGAATTGAGTCTACTTTCATAATATGCCATTGATTTAGTGATTATTTGACTCTATCACTGACGGCCACCGTTGAAAGTGTCCGTGTCGCATGATGACGCGTGCTTTCCAGGCAAAATAGAATTCACAGTGCATATTCCCTCGTTAAGATGTGGAAAAATGGTCGAAATGTCAACCTGTAGGGCTCAAAATGTAGCTAATAGATTTGATTAACGATATGTATAATAACATGTTCAAATAGAAATCTGGAGAAAAAATATGTCATGGTTTTCACAACAAAAAGGTAATTTTTAAGCAAATTTAGCACTTTTTTTTAGAAAATCGAATTTTTCACTGATCTACAGGGCGATGCGCGGGGGGTGGATTCCCGGGGTGATGATGACCGACCAACAGCCCATCCATTGCCGCATACGGCATCTTTCTTCTATGGTGGCCATGTTAGGAATTTCGGGTCAAAGTTGACACCTACTTGACCAAACTTGCCGTTATGTTTGGGTATGGTACTGTAAATGGTTGAGTTGTTGGTTCCTCGATTGACATCAGTTCAATTTGAAACAATAAAGCGGCGCATAATTTTATGCATACTTTCCCGGTCCCAGAGTTGACTGGCAATCAGCAGGTCCTTTAGACTTTGATACAGTATGGTTAGGAAACAATATCAAACATCTGTAAAAACTAATCAGCAAACACATTTCGAACCTATTTGAACGATTGAATAGGAATGAAGGTAGTTTTCCACCGCTTATTTACCAACAACCGACATTATTGAGTTTCAGTCGAAAATCGATGAAAACTTCTTGTTCAAAACAGTTAACACCAGTATAAACGTTGCAGGAAGTTTCATTTTCGATAAATTAGAATTAAAAACTTTATTTTGCACGACACATCCTTTTTCACTCCTCTTTGCTGGCTTACAACGCAAAAATTTCGTTATTTTTAGCAAGCATAAAATTATTGGGGTTTCATCGTTTTTTGGTCATTCTCAGCCTTCTAGCCCTATTTGTGTTATTTTGAAGGTTTACTAAAGCATATAAACGTATGACAGCAATACTTTGTTTATAAGGGAAACGTATTATCATGCATGACATACTGATCAACAATCAACCATGCCCGGAAAATTGAAAAATTTAGTAAATTTAGAACTTTTGACCAAAATTGATCCCGTCAGAAAGTAAAAAAAAGTTTTTACATCTGAGAAAGGAATATCACGTTACATTGTTGAAGGTGTACTGTAGGGGCATCACTCGGTTTGTAGGAATAAATCTTAAATTTTTTTCTTTATTTTGACATTTATGTCTCCAACTTGACAATTTTTAGAGAAAAAGTTAACGTTAAAAAATTTTCGGGGTTGATTTCTACAGGGTGGGCCAAAAAAAACTCTGCGATTTTGTGAGACCATAATTTTTGTTGTGGACCTTGAATTTCTTTGAAATTCTCTGGTTATTTCAATAACATATGAACTTAGTTTTCTCTAAAATTTCAATGAGATATCTAACACACACCGGCCACACGATCAGGATACATGAAAATTTCAGTTTTTCCTTTAAACGGTGTCATTATTTCTAAGAGAAATCATGTGTATAAGTTATTTTTATGTATTAATCTGTTATTGAATTGAACGAGTGAACTAAATAAAAATACAAGGATTAAAAGAAACTTGTTTAACTAGCAATTCGGTCTAAATTTAGTTTCTATGTGAATGGAAAACTCTTACAGTAAGATGATTGCTTTTTGTTCCCTTGTCAGATGTACGGCATCACCTTAGAGTTGATTTTTATCGATGAATTTGAATGAAAATCTCAGAATATCTCACTGATTTATTGTTTTTTATCGTCCTAAAATTTCAAAGACATGCATGGCATATAAGCATGAAATTTGCGAAATGAACAACCACGGTAAGTGGAAAACTCAACATTTGCCATAACCAGCTTTTTAACAAGCTTGAACCGCGCCGACTAACGTTCCCCAAAAAACCTTGACGTATGGACAGAGCGAGCATGTTTTTTATAAATCTTGAACTTTTATTCATTTAACTTGAAGTTTTGAGAAAAAAGTAACGTATTTGAAACGAAATATCGCTGAGGAGGAACTCAACATCCGGTAACAGACATAAAAAACAGTTTAGCACCAGAACTATCGCGTTATTAGAAGAATGGTTTTGAAATAAATTATTATAATAATTAACCACTTAAATTTTATTTTTTGAACAATTATTTAATTCATTCTTTCAATAAATAAACAAATTAATGCTTTTAAGTTACGAATGCACATGATTTCTCTTCACAATGATGACGCCGTTTAAAGACAAAAGTAAAATTTTCATGTATTCTGACCGTGTGGCCGGTGTGTGTTAGATATCTCCATGAAATTTCAGAGAAAATTAAGTTAATATGCTCTTGAAATAATCTGTTAATTTCAATGAAATTCATTGTTCACAGTAAAAGTTATGGTCTCCCAAAATCGCAGAGTTTTTTTTGGCCCACCCTGTATATTGAATATTCTATAAAATGCGGTTAAAAAAAGCTCAAAACACGTGGAATTGAGTCTACTTTCATAATATGCCATTGATTTAGTGATTATTTGACTCTATCACTGACGGCCACCGTTGAAAGTGTCCGTGTCGCATGATGACGCGTGCTTTCCAGGCAAAATAGAATTCACAGTGCATATTCCCTCGTTAAGATGTGGAAAAATGGTCGAAATGTCAACCTGTAGGGCTCAAAATGTAGCTAATAGATTTGATTAACGATATGTATAATAACATGTTCAAATAGAAATCTGGAGAAAAAAATATGTCATGGTTTTCACAACAAAAAGGTAATTTTTAAGCAAATTTAGCACTTTTTTTTAGAAAATCGAATTTTTCACTGATCTACAGGGCGATGCGCGGGGGGTGGATTCCCGGGGTGATGATGACCGACCAACAGCCCATCCATTGCCGCATACGGCATCTTTCTTCTATGGTGGCCATGTTAGGAATTTCGGGTCAAAGTTGACACCTACTTGACCAAACTTGCCGTTATGTTTGGGTATGGTACTGTAGTAAAAAAGGTCACTTATAGCTCAAAATGACCGCCGTGAAACGTAGAACACGTATATAAAATTTCAGCTCATTCCATGAGGTCTATAAAATTTTATGCGCAGAAAACCACAAAAAAAATCGGAAAAAAAATTTTCTTCAAAAAGTTGATTTTTCAAGTTTTGATCTCAAATTTTTTATTAAAAGCATGCTCCTAGGCTCAAAAAATTTTGGTTCCAGAATGACTACTATTAGGGGTATCAAAAACCGCAATAAACCAGGAGATCGTTATTTGGGCCACGAACTCCATACAACCCGTAGATTCTCTCAGACCATGCGTTTTAAAAAAAGTAATTTTTGGTCTACGTTGTTTATACAGGGTGGTCCAAAAAAATTACCACACTGCTGAATATTCAGTTCAGCTGTTATTCAAGCTGAATAACTTGTGACACATACATAAGATTCAAATTGTTACAGGTAATGAATTTTGTTACAGGTATTATCATCAACATACTAACTGAGAAAAATATATAAAACCAAGGTGGTCGGACAATCACAGCGGCCACCACGCATCAATGTGTGTGCCAAAATGCGCGTGGGTCAAACAAAAACCGACTAAAAGTGCATGCCTATTAGGGAGATGATATGCATATATAATATTTTGCTAGACAGAGGGATATGCTATTTTGCTAGCCATAAGTTGAAAATTTTCACTTTTATTTAGTTTTTATCATTGGTTTTGAAGCATTTCGTTTAAGTGGTTTTAATTTTTTCGTTTTAATTAGCCAATAAATCCCTACTTCAATGTCAGTTTTCACCTTTGAAACAAGACTTTGCAAGATTAAAAATTAAATTCGAAAAATTTGAGCCACAAATGCTTCAGATAAAGTAAAAAAGACACTTGAATAATTACATGCTAAAATAACTGAGTTTAATGTTTCACAAGTCACATGTAAACCATGTTTTAAATGTGCATGTATCCATCGCTCGGTTTTTGACCCACACGCATTTTTACCCACATTGGTACGTGGTGGCCGCTCTGAATGTCCGATCTCCTTAATTTTTCTAAGATAGTATGTTGGTGATAATACATAAAAATTTTAGTTGAATTGAATCTGATGTCTGTGCCGCAAGTAAGCTTCAAAGAGTGGTAATTTTTTTGAACCACCATATATTTGTCCTAATTGTTGCACAACAAAAGCAATTTCAGGTTGGATTGATTTCAATTGTTATCCGAGCCGCGCATATAAACCGTCTTACTGGGCACAGGAAGTGGAGAGTTGGAATACATGCATTCGTTAGTCAATTATCGTTTACGAACATCCTGCTGCTCGGAATTTTAAGCATTGCACTGTCATTTATGTTCTCCGATAAACTGTTAGAACTAAGCTCAGCGGTTCACCCGGCGTGCCAAACATTTTTATTGGAAACATTAGAAGTACGAATCTTTACTGATTTTCATTTGTAGAAAATGAAAACTTTTGCAACCAGATTTTTCTCAAATTTCTTTCTTTTTATAATACATTGAAGAAAATGAGGAAAAGTATTGTGAAGTCATCTAGAAATGGTTTATCATCAATATACAGCAGGAAAAAATTGCGTTTTAAAGACAGGACATGCGTAATGTATAATCTAAGTAGTTATGTTTGAAGACGGTAACGCATTGTTTATTTAACAGTTAGTTGTATACTTGGCAATAACGCGTTGTTATCGGAACGTGCAGATGTTAGATTTGTGTTTATCATCGAGCGGATAAGGTGAAAACAATGCAACAAGACTCGTTCAAACTATAGTGATAAAAAACAACCGGTCACGAATCGAATAGGAGTTTACGCTTCCATTACTACGGCGCTATTCATCTTTTACATGATGCGATTTTACGACAAAGCGTGTCCTATGCACACGTTCTGTGAATTTGAAACATTAACTGACGTATAACACAGGGATATTGGAGACCACGCTCGCAAGTGAGAGCGAACGCGCGACTGTATGAACTACGCCTACCAACTCTTTTTGCAGAACAATGCAGAAACGATGGCGAAAGTTGCAAGTTTGTGACGTTGGACCGTCAATCTTGTCAATTATCCCACGGTGATGCCCGATCATATGGTGCAGCTCAAGAATCGCAGGGTTGCGTGAAACGTTAAAATCAAACTTTGACCAACCATGTGATTCAACAATTATTTGTAACCGTTTTTACTTGTCGTCACTCACCGTTGCTTGTTTCTTAACTTATCGTAGGTAGCTTGAGTTCATATACTTGTAGAATAAATTGTGTGGTGAGGAAAAGCTTTTTAGTCAATTTAGTTTCATTTATGTATTTAAATAATCTACTAATAAAAAAGTGTTCAACGATGATTATTATAATCAAAGTAAATATAAGTGTTTTACTTTCGTGTATTATTATGCAATACGTTGTGAGATTTTCCAAACTTTTTGGAGGTGAAAAATCTGACCGGGTAAAATTGACTGCGCTGATTTCTTCGAGGTAATAGGCATGTAATTAGTAGAAAACGTGCATAGAAATATCAGAATTACGGGTTATTTTACTGGAGATTGAAGCACTTAAAAAATATTTGCTCCATCTTGAGCCATTCTCAGATTTTAAAATATCTATGCAACTGACAGTGAAAGAAAAATCTTACGGATCCCACGCAAACCCGACTCAGATTTTTCGCATAATCAATCATGAGCAGTATACAGGGTGTCTCACTTAAAAGTTTCAATGAGAATTTGCTTTAATTTTTGATAGAATGGACCGATTTCGAAACTTTATGCGCTGATTTGTAGACGATTCTTGGCAATTTTGTTTGACGCTTAAATTTCTGAATTATCTGTTTGACAGCAGTTTCTAGGCCAAAAACCCCGAACCCCCTTATTTTCGCATTTTGCGATCATCGGCTTAGCATAATAATGTGTTGTTGTTGGTCCGGTAATGCCCCGAACAAAAACAACAACAGAAAAATTGAAGTCTAGCATGAAAACCACACAATAAACAGAAAACTGACCGAAAAGAACAGGTACCCACGTGCATTACGTGAATCATTAGGTTGATTGAAAGCGGCATTTCAAACCGAGGCAGCTCATCGTTGTCGTATCAAATCTGAGCGTTGTCGACAGCCAGTGCAATATTTGCCAAATTTCAAACTAATGAAATTTTCAAAATAGTCAAATTGAATAAATTCTCGAATAATATGAGAATTAAAAAAGTTTTTGGAGATAACGGGTATCTCTGATGCTGCCGTGCAGGGCACTTTTGGTCGCTGGAAGACGTGTGTGGTGGTCTTGAGAAACGTTGATTATATCAATGCTTTTAGTGCTTTCGTATTTTTTATGCTGAATTATGATTTCAATTTATAAAATAAAAACGCATGTTAACGATCTTGCTGTCCCATGACATAACAGTAACATCATAATGGTTGGAAACCACGTGAAACAGGCGAAAATAAGGGGGTTCGGGGTTTTGGCTTAGAAACTGCTGTCTAACAGCTTTTTTCAAACTTCAAGTGTCAAACAAAATTGCCAAGAATAGTCTACAAATCAGCGCAAAAAATTTTGAAATCGGTTAATTCTATCGGAAATTAAAGCGAATTCACATTGAAACTTTCAAGTGGGACACCCTGTACATAGTTAACTACAGGGTGTCCAAACGAAGTATCACAAGTGAAATTTTATAATAACTTTAGCGGAAGTGAAGTTGTGAAGTAAATTTTTTCACTGGAGGTAGCCAACATATTAGGAAACATATCGCTTTTTTAATTTTTGAAATCCGCCCAGAGTTTCAGGAAATACACGGGTTTCGGAAAAAAGTCAAATTTCCTTGAATTTTCAGGAGAAAATTGTGAAACATCGTTTTTTTACTAGGTAATTAAAACTAATTTGATTGAATTGTAAGTTTAGGTGAAAGTGCTCTGTATTTTAAGACTGTATTTGTTGTTTTTCCTTGTCAGCTCAGGTTTAATGTCTTGTTTCAGGGTTTAAAATGACCCCATCTGTTTCACCGTTTTTATGCTTCATGTGGGTATGAAACCCTCGAAATCATCGCGTTCGTCAATTCTATGGCTTTTAATTTCATTTCTTGATCGTATTGACTGTCGGTGACTTTGACCGTATTTCTTCTTTAACTCTTTGTTGACAAAAGCGATGAATTTGTAGGTTTCATTTTAACATGAGGGATGAAAACGCTGAACGTCGGAATATTCAACCGTTATTCTCATTTTTTCATAAAACAGGACAATACATCTGAACTGACAGGAAAAATGAATAAACATCACTTCAAAAAAAACTACTCTCTTCCTAAGTCACAATTCATTCGAATGAGTTCAATTCTTTCAGTCACAGAAGCCAATTTTTCACAATTTCCCCCCGAAAATCGAAGGAAATTTGACATTTTTTCAAACCCTTATATTTTTCAAATTTCTTGACGGATTTTAAAAATTAAAAAAATCATTATGTTTCTTAATATGTTGGCTATCTCCAGTGAAAAAATAAACCTAACAACTTTATTTTTGCAAAAGTTATTAGCAAAAACCACTTGTGATACTTCCCGTGGACACCCTGTATAACCAACAAAGTTCGGCCTGCTTTAATTCGATACAGATATTTCAGAAATTGTGAAAAAAGACGTACAGATGTACATTCTTCTACAGTTTCCACAACTTAGAATTTTTTTACAAGTTGATTCCAAATGAAGCGCAACTGATATCATGGATCTAAAGCCCCGTTTATACTCACACCGAAACAACAACCGAAACGGAAACCGCAATCTCACCGAAACAGAACACCGAAACTAACAGCGAAACAATACCGAAACAACCATGAACACTTTTCAAAACAGCGCAACAAAAATTCAAAAATTCTGAAGAAAAAGTTATTTTGTAATGGAATACCTAAGAAAAACCATGGAATTTTTTTTTTTTTTTTCTGGGCCCGCTGGCTCGGCCCGTCCCACTACTGTTGATTTTTTTGAGTACTAGCGCGTGTTATAATGCATGCACGTGTATAAGCCCCCGTGTTATAGTGCACGCAGTCCACTCGAGCTATTGACGTCGGAGGCTGACTATGCGATAACATTAACCTTATGAAAACTTTTCAGGGGGTTTATGGACTTCCTGAAAACATCTGTGATTTTTTTAATTTCGAGAAACGGATTATTTTTGGTCGAATTCAGCTCGGCGGCCGGGCGGCGTTTCTTCAGATGCTTTCTTCAGAATTTTGCACGGCGGAGGGGCGAACAATCGAGATGATTTTACTTCAATAACTTTATCTAAGGGTTTTCAACAATGGTGAAAAGACCTCTGATCTTTTCGAATGTCAGAAACCGCTTAAACTAGCTCGATTTGGCCTATACAGGAAGTTAAAGAAGAATGAAGGCTTGAAGAACCTTATTGGTGTGTTTGAACCTAAAAACTAGTTATATTGACTCAAATTAGCAAAAACAACTTCAAGAATACCCTTTTAATTTTTTCAAAGTTCTTTTTTATTTTTCTCATCATGTTGCGGTATGCAAATATCAAAAAAATTTGATATTGGGGCAACAGGAACAAACTGTTTCGCTATCCGTTGCGGTGTTGGTTGCGGTGTTCGTTTCGGCGAAACGAGTATAAACGTGTTTCTGTTGCGGTGCGTGTTTCGCCGTACGTTTCGCCGAAACGAGGGAGTATAAACGGGGCTTAAATAGATGTTTTATGCTACAAAACTGTACTAAGGTGTTGGTTTGTCTATATAAAAGTAGTCCGGATGGCAAGATTACTAACCGCACTATTCTGAGAATCCACAAAAGTAGTCCGGATGGCAAGATTACTAACCGCACTATTCTGAGAATCCACAAGTTCAACAAGTGCATTGAATGTGTTAACAACTGCTTCTTTCACATACCAGTAAAAGGCTGTATAGGTGGTTAGCGTGTTAGCCTAGTATGTGAAGACTCTAGGGTTCAAAACTTTTTTGAATATTTTGGTGAAATACTGGCTATAGGCGAAGATGTTTCAAACTTTTACTAATCCTTTTGAAGTATTACTGTTAGTTAACACCGATAACCTATCGTAAAGCTGGCTTACGCCTTAGCAATGCGCGGAATGGGCAAAAAAACTAAAAAAACTCATATAACTAACCCTTTATAACCAACCCTTTATAACCAACCTACTCCAAAGTTTTGGGCCAGGCTCCCCCTCCAACGGCAAGACCCTGCCGCTGCTGATGAGGACGGCAACACAAACAAGAGCCAACAGCTTCATCATGATTTAATGTTTTCTGAAATGGGGCGGTTAATAAACAGTATAATGGATGTCGCACTGTGCATAATGAAGAAAAGTTCTTAATTCATTGCATCTGTTGACGAATAAAACGGTAGAAAATTAGATGCACACTGGGGCGGTTACCTGAATGGCTGATGGTCATTAAAGAAAATGTCTAGGACATCCGATGGATGTATTTTGAATCTGATTCCATGATATGCCTATGACAAGCACCATTCGTGATTGGGACCCGGCGAGGTCTTTATCCAAGTAAGACAACCCAACAATAAAAGAACGGCAAAAAACTTATCTTAATCAAACCATATTAAGGGTTACCCTTGATATGAAAAAATATACCTGCGACAGAGCGTAAAACTAATGAATTGATTGAGCGATCAAGACTTTGCCGCGTGCAAAGCAACTATTTATTTTGTAACTACGATTTCGTTCAAACAAAGTGCTTTCTAGAGTCATAAACATATGAAACAGTTGTCTCCACGCAGTTTTCATTCAAAAATTGTTATAAAATGCACTTCAACGTAGAAACACAGCTCATTGAATATCACTGCTACAGTAGGCATCAGGTCACGCGAAGAAGAAAAGTAAGCGCCATTCATATTTTTGAGATGTTTGACAAGAAATGTGGGATTGCGCCGACAAACGATTGATTGATTGAATGAGTGAGTGAGTGAGTGAGTGAGTGAGTGAGTGAGTGAGTGAGTGAGTGAGTGAGTGAGTGAGTGAGTGAGTGAGTGAGTGAGTGAGTGAGTGAGTGGGTGAGTGAGTGAGTGAGTGAGTGAGTGAGTGAGTGAGTGAGTGAGTGAGTGAGTGAGTGAGGAGTTAGTGAGAAAGTGAGTCAGTGAATGGTTAGGTGAGTGAGTGAGTATTACATTAGTGAATGAGTGAAGGGAAACGTTGGTGATCGAGTATTGAGTTGAAGAGTGAGTGAGTGATAAGTAATTGAGTGAGTTAGTGAGTGAGTGAGTGAGTGAGTGAGTGAGTGAGTGAATGAGTGGTTGAGTGAGTGAGGCAGTTTTCCATAAGCTACCCTTTTTTCATCTTCAAGTTTCTCAAATCGCTCATATGCCTAAGCCTAAGCCAAATACGGAGCCAAAGTTCATTCCTAAGCCTAAGCCTAAGTTCCAAGCTCGGAACTAAGCCTAAGCCGGAGCCTTAATCGAATGGATTGAAGTTGAACAGCAAAATAAGAAAAAGGGTAGGGTATGGAGATTCTGCTAGGTAATTTCCCTACCCTACCCTTTTTTCATCGAGACTTTCAAGTATTTCGACCCGTCTTTTTGGCCAAATACAAATACACAGCAGAAAGTTATTTCTAAGCCTAAGCCTGATACATAGGCATGTAAAAAAGCCAATGCCTAAGTCTGAATTGACTTATAGAAGAGAAAATATCCAAAAGAGAAAAGGGGTAGCTTTTGTAATTCTGCTTGAGTGAGTGAGTGAGTGAGTGAGTGAGTGAGTGAGTGAGTGAGTGAGTGAGTGAGTGAGTGAGTGAGTGAGTGAGTGAGTGAGTGAGTGAGTGAGTGAGTGAGTGAGTGAGTGAGTGAGTGAGTGAGTGAGTGAGTGAGTCATTAAGTCAATCAGTAAGTCATCAAGTCAGTCAGTCAGTCAGTCAGTCAGTCAGTCAGTCGGTCAGTCAGTCATTAAGTCAATCAGTCATTCATCAAGTCAATCAGTATGTCAGTTAGTCAGCCAGTCAGTCATTCAGTTTCAGGCTCACCATCAGGTGGTTTGAGGTGGACTTGGGTCAATGAACCGTGTGTCGTGCTCCTGTTTCTGGTTGTCTTCAGTCAGTCAGTCAGTCAAGTGATTTTTGTGAGTGCTCGTGATTGTCTGCTCGTGATTGTCTTATCAATATGTTGACAATCAGGGCGGGGCACCAATGGGAGAACTAAAAATTTTTGACCTTTTCAATGCACATTATCGTCGGACGTTTGCCCTTCCAATTGTAAAATCGGCTTGTAAAAGGGTGTGGCACGTTTAGGGACGTTTCCATCGTAACTATGCATACTAATGTGCATAAACTCAGCGTTTTGCGGATTTTATGCCAGTTGTATCATTGATAAGGATGTTCCGTATATTCCAGTATGATCAACTGTGGTCTTCGCTATCTTTGACCTACCTTTATTGACCATCAAACTCGGCCTCGTTGTTAACCCGTCAGCGTTTTTTCTACCGAGTCATCAAAGATAGTATATTTCGTGAGTTCATTATGGTGAACTGTTTGTCGCTTATCTTTTATCTGGGGCGTTTCGAAACCTATAAATTCGTCGTCAATTCTCGAACTGCTCATTGCAAACTCCTGTTTCTGGCATGCAAAATTACAAAACCCAGTAATTTTTCTAGAATTTTCACTAAACGCCAAAATTTTCTGTCACCAAAATCAAGTTACACATGAAGTTTTACTGCCGTTAACCCTCGATTACCTATTGTAAGGCTGCGCGTTAGGCCCGCGCTGCGGTGGTATTTCAGCGGTCACCCACCTCATAAAATTTAGTGTATGGGAAAAGTTGTAGGAAAACTACTGGGGTTTGGAAATATGCGTCAGGCATATAAACTTTAAGTCTCTCTTAATTTCTATAATTCCTTTGTTCTCGGTAGTTTCTGCTTCCATCGCATTTTCCCACCCAAAGTCATGTTTTTTATTGTGAGAAAGAAAATGTGGAAAGTTGGACGAATCTTGTGTTCAAACCGCGGTAACCTCGTATCGTACGGCTGTGCCAATCCATTGAGACGCATTCGATTTTCCAGTGAACAACACCCATTCAAACTGAGGTCAGAATGCGAAACATCAGCTTTCGTTTCTGAGCTACATACTGTATGTAGTAGGCTAACGGGCGTGACGATGATTGGGCCACAACGCAACCGGCCAATCATCCTCGCCTAAGTTTATAAAGTGTATTGTTCACTATAACCTCGAAGTGGTGCTTTGGCATAATCACTGTTTGTTTCAATCTACATTTAGATAAATGCAGCAAACATGCATAGCGTAGTGCTAAACCGCGTTCTTCGCAGCGGTGAGCGCCTGGGCTCTTTTCAATAACTGTAAAATAAAACTGGAAAACTTTTCTAATTGTTTACCGTTTTATCCGCCAACAGATGCAATGATTCAATAATTTTTCTTCATTATGCACAGTGCGACATCCATTATACTGTTCATTAACCGCCCCATTCCAGAAACAATAAAATCATGATGAAGCTGTTGGCTGTTTTCTGCGTTGCCGTGCTCGTCAGCAGCTGCATGGCCTTGCCCGTGGAGGAGGGACTCGGACAGAAGAATAAAACAGGCGGTTGGTAAAAAAATTAATGCTCAGAAAAAAAGTTTTCGATTAAAAAAATTATGTTAATCCTGACCAACTCAATGTCACAAGTCTTCATGCTATTTCGCAGATGGAACAAAAAACTTTGGTTTCAGATTATGCGTCAAGCTTTATTAAACCGAAGCCCACGCCTAAGCCTAACTTGAAACCAAAGTTTTATGCATCACCTAGCTCAAATATAGCTCAATGACTATTGTTTCCGAGTTACTTATTCGGATCGCGGTTTTATGCGAATCGTTCTAGCATGTGTCGGACTGCTTTCCTCAATCATGCTTCGAATCACAAACTGATTTCCTACAAAAAATTAGAATCCCGAAATCATTTACTGAAATTTTTGTGGAATCAGCAGATTATAAATATAAATTAGATTGAAAAGCTATGCTTCTTCTTGGGCCCATGTTGCAGAGTAAATTTTGGTTAGTTCAACGAAAGCAATTTCAGGTTGGCCTGACTTCGATTGTTGGAGCGGCCGCAATTACGCACCGTCTTACTCGGCACAGAACACGGTGAATTGGGATGCCTGCATCCGTTAGTCAATTATTGTTTAACAACACCCTGCTACTTGAAATTTTAGTTACTGAATTTCGACTTGATCAAATGACAATTTTCGCGCCCATATTTGTTCCCAATTTATCTCTCCCTCAAACTACATAGAAGAAAATGAGAAATTATTAAGTGAAGTAACCTAGAAATGATATGCTTTAAATGACAGAACATGCATAATCATTTGAAAAATTCGTTTTCGTAAGTACAGGGTGTCCCATTTATAAGTTCGGGTTTTGTTTTCTGTCTAACTTTCGCGGTGTTTAAATGATTCAAAAAATTTGAAAGTCATTCGGTAGACAATTCTTTTAAACAAGTTTGCTGATAAAAAAAGTTTAAATCTGATTATACTTGCGTTTTTTACGCAAGTTATCCATAAGTTATCCAAAAGCACCTCATTTAAATTTTGTTTTATTCTTCAGTTTTTCATCATGTTTGATCTGTAATTTACACTTCACTATAAATTACACGTCATTCTGCAAACTATGTATTACACACTTAGCACGAAAATCGCAAATAAACCTTTTTCAAATTTCATTTTAAGAAAAAAATTTTTAAATGACGCCAACATTTTTGAAATCAGTGGAACACTTTAGGTCCAAATTCTAAAACGTAGATTACATGAATTTTGTGTGCCTGCACCAAGCCCAGATATGTACAAAACTTTGAATTATATTTCAATGCGTTAATGATTTGTTTATTTAACTGTTAGCTTCATACTCGTCGATAACGCATCGATATCGGAACGTGCAGGCTTTACAGTACATTGGCTGACGATAACACATGGACATTGGACACCACACTCATGCGTGTGTTTTCAAACGTATGAATGACGCGTTTCAACTCTTTTTACAGAACTATGCAGAAACCAGGGCGCAAGTTGCAAGTTTGTGACGATGTACAATACGTCTTGTCGATTATGCCACGGTGATGCCCGCTGGTCCCCTGCTGAGGAAGCAGTGACTAGCTGCATGAAGGCATAGAATCAAAGTTTGGAACATCATGTGTTTCAACGATTATTTGTAACACATTCTTACTGATTGCTTTTATCCACCATTGCTAATTTCTTAACTTTTCGTAGCTAGCTTGAGCTCATACAGCAGGATACTTAGTTTCATGACAAAATTGTGTTAAGTCAATTAATTGTATTATTAATCACCGAGTGTTTAACGCTAATTATGGTAGAAGGTACTTTCATATGAATAAAATGTAGTTCATTTGTTTTAATTCGATACAGAGAATTGAAAAATTTAGACAAACTGACAAGTTAACAAAAATACGATGTGACAAAAATGACAAAAATTCATAAAGAAAAAAATGACAAAACTCAGTGAACGTGAGTGCGTTCATCGCTTGTTTGATTAAGCCACTTCCCTTTTCCCTTAACTGACCTAAAATTAAGATTTTTATATAAAAATACCTTTTGATCAAAAAAAACCATGAGCCAGCATACATACAGGGTGGCTCAATTTATCATATCACCTCACCATTAAAAATACGAGAATACAAATAAAATGAGTTTAAAAAAATTTTTGATTTGGCTTTCTTCAGAAGCAATGACAACACGCACGCGTGGGCAATTTTCCTGACCCCACAGATTTTTTGAAAGTTTACAGTTTTTATCAAAAATCTGGGAAACGAACCCCGGGCCACTCGCATGCTAGGCAAGCGCCCTTGCACTGTGATACTGAGCCGATGCAACTAAACTGCATATACCCTACTATAGGTGTCTCAATTGGTTACGAGACCACGGCGGAAAAATCTTACAAGATTTTTTTAAACTTTTCCCACGCACATTTTTTATTATCAGCAAACTATAGTCTTCTTTACCAGCGCCTTTTGTTTTTTTAAGGCACCAAAAAAATAAAAATTATAAGGCAACGAAAATAACGAAAACAATTGTAAATATGAGATAATTCAAAAGTACATCTTGGCTGCACCACCGATGAAATATATCCTGAAATAAAATCGAATACACGACCTTTGACCCTAACTAGACTTGTTGAATGACTGGAATGCTGAAAATGATCAGGTTTCTGAAGTCTTCTTCTGGTCGGAGGTTGTAATATAGTATATTTCGTGAGTTCATTATGGTGAACTGTTTGTCGCTTATCTTTTATCTGGGGCGTTTCGAAACCTATAAATTCGTCGTCAATTCTCGAACTGCTCATTGCAAACTCCTGTTTCTGGCATGCAAAATTACAAAACCCAGTAATTTTTCTAGAAGTTTCACTAAACGCCAAAATTTTCTGTCACCAAAATCAAGTTACACATGAAGTTTTACTGCCGTTAACCCTCGATTACCTATTGTAAGGCTGCGCGTTGGGCCCGCGCCGCGGTGGTATTTCAGCGGTCACCCACCTCATAAAATTTATTGTATGAGAAAAGTTGTAGAAAAACTACTGGGGTTTGGAAATATGCGTCAGGCATATAGACTTTAAGTCTCTCTTAATTTCTATAATTCCTTTGTTCTCGGTAGTTTCTGCTTCCATCGCATTTTCCCACCCTAAGTCATGTTTTTAATTGTGAGAAAGAAAATGTGGAAAGTTGGACGAATCTTGAGTTCAAACCGCGGTAACCTCGTATGGCTGTGCCAATCCATTGAGACGCATTCGATTTTCCAGTGAACAACACCCATTCAAACTGAGGTCAGAATGCGAAACATCAGCTTTCGTTTCTGAGCTACATACTGTATGTAGTAGGCTAACGGACGTGACGATGATTGGGCACGCCTAAATTTATAAAGTGCATTTTTTTTATTATTCACACATTGAGTGGTAAAGGACAAAGTTGTCCAAATAAAATTAAAGGGGAACGAATAGAACGATTATCAGTAAATGATCAATTGTATGGCATCAAGATTGCCATATACATCACGTTATATAAAGATAATGATAGAAATGTAATTATAAATTCATCTATTGAAGTGAAGTAACGGGCAGATAGTAAGAATGAGTGTTACACTGTAATTTATTATATAAAGTCTATTGATGGAAAGTTTTGTGTTAAACTTTCAAAAATTGCATTCTTGAAATCGGTTTTTAGAAATATACTATCTTTGATGACTCGGTAGAAAAAACACTGGCCGGGTTGACAACGAGGCCGAGTTTGATGGTCAATAAAGGTAGGTCAAAGATAGCGAAGACCACAGTTGATCATACTGGAATAAACGGAACATCCTTATCAATGATACAACTGGCATAAACTCCGTAAAACGCTGAGTTTATGCACAATAGTATGCATAGTTACGATGGAAACGTCCCTAAACGTGCCACACCCTTTTACAAGCCGATTTTACAATTGGAAGGGCAAACGTCCGACGATAATGTGCATTGAAAAGGTCAATAATTTTGTTTTTAGTTCTTTCCATTGGTGCCCCGCCCTGATTGTCAACATATTGATAAGACAATCACGAGCAGACAATCACGAGCACTCACAAAAATCACTTGACTGACTGACGCATGATTACAAACCCCACAGATTTTTCGAATTTGGATTTTCTCGAGCAACATTACTATTCCATGTAAAGTTTTACTGTTTGCGAGCCCCCGATAACCTAACGTAAGGCTGGCTTGTCCGAGCGGAGCGAGGACAAGCGCGTTAGGCCCCGCAGGGGAGATTTCAATATTTGTTCCTGCACGTGTTGTAGCATAGGCACTATGTTGTAGAGAGCATGCGAGCGTAGCGAGCCAGTTATAGTCGGGTTTATGCGGCTTAGTTGCATCGGCTCAGTAGCACAGCGCAAGAGCGCTTGCCTAGCATGCGAGCGGCCCGGGTTCGTTTCCCAGATTTTTGATAAAAACTGTAAACTTTCGAAAAATCTGTGGGGTCTGTAAAATTGCCTGACTGACTGACTGACTGACTGACTGAAGACAACCAGAAACAGGAGCACGACACACGGTTCATTGACCCAAGTCCACCTCAAACCACCTGATGGTGAGCCTGAAGCTGAATGACTGACTGGCTGACTAACTGACATACTGATTGACTTGATGAATGACTGATTGACTTAATGACTTACCGACTGACTGACTGACTGACTGACTGACTGACTGACTGACTGACTGACTGACTGACTGACTGACTTGATGACTTACTGATTGACTTAATGACTCACTCACTCACTCACTCACTCACTCACTACCTCACTCACTCACTCACTCACTCACTCACTCACTCACTCACTCACTCACTCACTCACTCACTCACTCACTCACTCACTCACTCACTCACTCACTCACTCACTCACTCACTCACTCACTCACTCACTCACTCACTCACTCACTCACTCACTCACTCACTCACTCACTCACTCACTCACTCACTCACTCACTCACTCAATCACTCCCTCACTCACTCTCTCACTCACTCACTCACTCACGCACTCACGCACTCACTCACTCACTCACTCACTCACTCTTTCACTCACTCACTCACTCACTCACTAACTCACTCACTCACTCACTCACTCACTCACTCACTCACTCACTCACTCACTCACTCACTCACTCACTCACTCACTCACTCACTCACTCACTCACTCACTCACTCACTCACTCACTCACCCACTCACTCACTCACTCACTCACTCACTCACTCACTCACTCATTCACTCACTCACTCACTCACTCACTCACTCAATCACTCACTAACTCACTCAGTCACTCACTCACTCACTCACTCACTCACTCACTCACTCACTCACTCACTCACTCACTCACTCACTCATTCAATCAATCAATCGTTCGTCGGCGGGATCCCACATTTCATGTCAAACATCTCAAAAATATGAAAGGCGCTTATTTTCCTTCTTCACGTGACCTGATGCCTACTGTAGCAGTGATATTCAATGAGCTGTGTTTCTACGTTGAAGCGGATTTTATAACACTTTTTGAACTAAAACTGCGTGGAGACTACTGTTTCATATGTTTATGACTCTAGAAAGCACTTTGTTTGAATGAAATCGTAGTTACAAAATAAATAGTTGCTTTGCACGCGGCAAAGTCATGATCGCTCAATCAATTCATTAATTTACGCTCTGTCGCAGGTATATTTCAGTCAGTCAGTCAGTCAGTCAGTCAATCAGTCAGTCAGTCAGTCAGACAGTCAGTCAGTCAGTCAGTCAGTCAATCAGTCAGTCAGCCAGTCAGTCAGTCAGTCAGTCAGTCAGTCAGTCAGTCAGTCAGTCAGTCAGTCAGTCAGTCAGTCAGTCAGTCAGTCAGTCAGTCAGTCAGTCATCAATTCTTTTGCCCTAAAATCGGCTTGTAAATAGGTTGTGGCACGTTTAGGGACGTTCCCATCGTAACTATGCATACTATACGAATGTGCATAAACTCAGCGTTTTGCGGAGTTTATGCCAGTTGTATCATTGATAAGGATGTTCCGTTTATTCCAGTATGATCAACTGTGGTCTTCGCTATCTTTGACCTACCTTTATTGACCATCAAACTCGGCCTCGTTGTTAACCCGTCAGCGTTTTTTCTACCGAGTCATCAAAGATAGTATATTTCGTGAGTTCATTATGGTGAACTGTTTGTCGCTTATCTTTTATCTGGGGCGTTCCAAAACCTAAAACTTCGTCGTCAATTCTCGAACTGCTCATTGCAAACTCTTGTGTACGGCATATGAACTTCAAGTTACTCTTCGTTTCTAAAAGTCTGAGATTCGGGATAAAATTTGAATTACACAGTTTTCGACGTTAAACGTGCTACATTTATTTTAAATTTGATTTTTTAATATTTTTTTAGAATAATAGCACCAAACTTTTTCAGAAGAATGAAAATTAAATATTTGAACAAAAAAAACACAAGTTAAAAGGTAAAAGGTAAAAGGATAAAAAAACTAAAATGTAAAACAAAATAAAATGAAAATCCAGCCATCAGTCAGAAAAAACTGACTAACTTAAAAAACTTGGTAACCTTGTGGGTTTACCCTACATACCTAACTTACATACGCTGAAACCGGAGGTGATTTCAGCGTGAGCGCGCAACTTTTGACTGACTGGCTGTCCGAACGGCAATCGTTGATTGGGCGGAGCTTTACCCGAAAGCCGACCAATCAACGCCAACTTAATGGAATGCCGATCCGGAGAAATGCATAACACTATGAAACAGATTACAGGTTTTCGAATAATAATCAATGATACAATAAATCACACTCACACCTGCTCACTCTGTTCACTCCCACAGTATTGTGGTTTTGTTTTACTCGCTTGGTTGTCAGTTGCTATGCTTTATTAACTTTTTTATTCAAATTAAATGTTTTAGTTTATAAAAGGTTAATCATTGGGCAATTAGGCAGTTCATGCCACGCGTGGCATGATTACAAACCCCACAGATTTTTCGAATTTGGTTATTCTCGAGCAACAGTACTATTCCATGTAAAGTTTTACTGTCTGCGAGCCCCCGATAACGTAACGTAAGGCTGGCTTGTCCGAGCGGAGCGAGGACAAGCACGATAGGCCCGCAGGGGAGATTTCAATATTTCCTCCTGCATGTGTTGTAGCATAGCCACGTGCTGTAGAAAGCATGCGAGCGTAGCGAGCCAGTTATAGTAGGGTATATGCAGTTTAGTTGCATCGGCTCAGTACCACAGTGCAAGGGCGCTTGCCTAGCATGCGAGTGGCCCGGGGTTCGTCTCCCAGATTTTTGATAAAAACTGTAAACTTTCAAAAAATCTGTGGGGTCTGGAAAATTGCCCACGCGTGCGTGTTGTCATTGCTTCTGAAGAAAGCCAAATCAAAACTTATTTTTAACTCATTTTATTTGTATTCTCGTATTTTTAATGGTGAGGTGATATGATAAATTGAGCCACCCTGTATGTATGCTGGCTCATGATTTTTTCTTGATCAAAAGGTATTTTTATATAAAAATCCTAATTTAAAGTCAGTTAAGGGAAAAGGGAAGTGGCTTAATCAAACAAGCGATGGACGCACTCACGCTCACTGAGTTTTGTAATTTTTTTCTTTATGAATTTTTGTCATTTTTGTCACATCGTATTTTTGTTAACTTGTCAGTTTGTCTCAATTTTTCAATTCTCTGTATCGAAATAAAACAAATGAACTACATTTTATTCATATGAAAGTACCTTCTACCATAATTAGCGTTAAACACTCGGTGATTAATAATACAAATACAATTAATTGACTTAACACAATTTTGTCATGAAACTAAGTATCCTGCCGTATGAGCTCAAGCTAGCTACGAAAAGTTAAGAAATTAGCAATGGTGGATAAAAGCAATCAGTAAGAATGTGTTACAAATAATCGTTCAAACACATGATGTTCCAAACTTTGATTCTATGCCTTCATGCAGCTAGTCACTGCTTCCTCAGCAGGGGACCAGCGGGCATCACCGTGGCATAATCGACAAGACGTATTGTACATCGTCACAAACTTGCAACTTGCGCCCTGGTTTCTGCATAGTTCTGTAAAAAGAGTTGAAACGCGTCATTCATACGTTTGAAAACACACGCATGAGTGTGGTGTCCAATGTCCATGTGTTATCGTCAGCCAATGTACTGTAAAGCCTGCACGTTCCGATATCGATGCGTTATCGACGAGTATGAAGCTAACAGTTAAATAAACAATACATTAACGCATTGAAATATAATTCAAAGTTTTGTACATATCTGGGCTTGGTGCAGGCACACAAAATTCATGTAATCTACGTTTTAGAATGTGGACCTAAAGTGTTCCACTGATTTCAAAAATGTTGGCGTCATTCGAATTTTTTTTTTCTTAAAATGAAATTTGAAAAAGGTTTTTTTGCGATTTTCGTGCTAAGTGTGTATTACATAGTTTGCAGGATGACGTGTAATTTATAGTGAAGTGTAAATTACAGATCAAACATGATGAAAAACTGAAGAATAAAAAAATGAGGTGCTTATGGATAACTTGCGTAAAAAACGCAAGTATAATCAGATTTAAACTTTTTTATCAGCAAACTTGTTTAAAAGAATTGTTTACCGAATGACTTTCAAATTTTTTGAATCATTTAAACACCGCGAAAGTTAGACAGAAAACAAAACCCGAACTTATAAATGGGACACCCTGTACTTACGAAAACGAATTTTTCAAATGATTATGCATGTTCTGTCATTTAAAGCAATTCATTTCTAGGTTACTTCACTTAAGAATTTCTCATTTTCTTCTATGTAGTTTGAGGGAGAGATAAATTAAGAACAAATATGGGCGCGAAAATTGTCATTTGATCAAGTCGAAATTCAGTAACTAAAATTTCAAGTAGCAGGGTGTTGTTAAACAATAATTGACTAACGGATGCAGGCATCCCAATTCACCGTGTTCTGTGCCGAGTAAGACGGTGCGTAATTGCGGCCGCTCCAACAATCGAAGTCAGGCCAACCTGAAATTGCTTTCGTTGAACTAACCAAAATTTTCAATCTAATTTATATTTATAATCTGCTGATTCCACAAAAATTTCAGTAAATGATTTCGGGATTCTAATTTTTTGTAGGAAATCAGTTTGTGATTCGAAGCATGATTGAGGAAAGCAGTCCGACACATGCATGCTAGAACGATTCGCATAAAACCGCGATCCGAATAAGTAACTCGGAAACAATAGTCATTGAGCTATATTTGAGCTAGGTGATGCATAAAACTTTGGTTTCAAGTTAGGCTTAGGCGTGGGCTTCGGTTTAATAAAGCTTGACGCATAATCTGAAACCAAATTATTTGTTCCATCTGCGAAATAGCATGAAGACTTGTGACATTGAGTTGGCCAGGATTAACATAATTTTTTTAATCGAAAACTTTTTTTCTGAGCATTAATTTTTTTACCAACCGCCTGTTTTATTCTTCTGTCCGAGTCCCTCCTCCACGGGCAAGGCCATGCAGCTGCTGACGAGCACGGCAACGCAGAAAACAGCCAACAGCTTCATCATGATTTTATTGTTTCTGGAATGGGGCGGTTAATGAACAGTATAATGGATGTCGCACTGTGCATAATGAAGAAAAGTTCTTGATTTATTGCATCTGTTGACGAATAAAACGGTAAAAAATTAGATGCACATCAACTATTTAGTTTCGATTTGAAAAGTTTTCCAGTTTTTTTCTACAAGTTGTGAAAATAGCCCAGGCGTCCAAATGTAGATTGAAACAAACAGTGATTATGCTAATTCGATGTTATAGTGATCAATACACTTTATAAACATGGGCGAGGATGATTGGTCGGTTGCGTTGTAGCCCAATCATCGTCACGTCCGTTAGCCTACTACATACAGTATGTAGCTCAGAAACGAAAGCTGATGTTTTGCATTCTGACCTCAGTTTGAATGGGTGTTGTTCACTGGAAAATAGAATGCGTCTCAATGGATTGGCACAGCCGTACGCATATTTGTAAACTGCACCCACTTTTTGTCAGAATTCGTGCAACCCAACGACAGCTAATAACCATTTGGTTGTTTGTACGGCTTAGGCTTAGTTTCGAGCATAGACTGTACGTTAGTGAAGGAGATAGCATAGTTTAGCCTTTCCGTGAATCCAAAATGAAAAAGTCGAATTTCGGATTTTGACAAAAAGTGGGTGCAGTTTTCAAATATGCCAGCCGTACGATACGAGGTTACCGCGGTTTGAACACAAGATTTTGGTCAACTTTCATCAATTTCTTCCTCACAATTAAAAACATGACTTAGGGTGGGAAAATGCGATGGAAGCTAATCGAGGGCAAACGGCAGTAAAACTTCATGTGTAACTGATTTTGGTGACAGAAAATTTTGGCGTTTAGTGAAAATTCTAGAAAAATTACTGGGTTTTGTGATTTTGCATGCCAGAAACAGGAGTTTGCAATGAGCAATTCGAGAATTGACGACGAATTTATAGGTTTCGGAACGCCCCAGATAAAAGATAAGCGACAAACAGTTCACCATAATGGACTTACGAAATATACTATCTTTGATGACTCGGTAGAAAAAACGCTGGCCGGGTTGACAACGAGGCCGAGTTTGATGGTCAATAAAGGTAGGTCAAAGATAGCGAAGACCACAGTTGATCATACTGGAATAAACGGAACATCCTTATCAATGATACAACTGGCATAAACTCCGTAAAACGCTGAGTTTATGCACATTAGTATGCATAGTTACGATGGAAACGTCCATAAAAGTGCCACACCCTTTTACAAGCCGATTTTACAAGTGGAGGGGCAAACGTCCGACGATAATGTGCATTGAAAAGGTCAAAAACTTTGTTTTTAGTTCTACCCATTGGTGCCCCGCCCTGATTGTCAACATATTGATAAGACAATCACGAGCACTCACAAAAATCACTTGACTGACTGACTGACTGAAGACAACCAGAAACAGGAGCACGACGCACGGTTCATTGACCCAAGTCCACCTCAAACCACCTGATGGTGAGCCTGAAACTGAATGACTGACTGGCTGACTAACTGACATACTGATTGACTTGATGAATGACTTAATGACTGACTGACTGACTGACTGACTGACTGACTGACTGACTGACTGACTTTTTGACTTACTGATTGACTTAATGACTCACTCACTCACTCACTCACTCACTCACTCACTCACTCACTCACTCACTCACTCACTCACTCACTCACTCACTCACTCACTCACTCACTCACTCACTCACTCACTCACTCACTCACTCACTCACTCACTCACTCACTCACTCACTCACTCACTCACTCACTCACTCACTCACTCACTCACTCACTCACTCACTCACTCACTCACTCACTCACTCACTCACTCACTCACTCACTCACTCACTCACTCACTCACTCACTCACTCACTCACTCACTCACTCACTCACTCACTCACTCACTCACTCACTCACTCACTCACTCACTCACTCACTCACTCACTCACTCACTCACTCACTCTTTCACTCACTCACTGTTCACTCACTCTATCACTATTCATTTTTATGCTTTTTATCAGTATGATTTTGTTTGAGCTCTTCTAGAATCTTCAAGCTGTCTAGCCCAATAAATGAGTTGACCAAAAAAACAGCTGAACCAGAAAAATGAATATCTGCAAACGAAACAAGCGTTAACTATGCAAACGATTTTGAGTTTTATTCCATTTAGTTCAAACAAAAACGGTAAAGAATAAAATCCGATAAACTTGTTTGAAAAATTACAATAAGTAATAAGTACAAATACATGGTAATTGAATAACTGAATTAATTAATTAATTAATACACTAATTAACAATTAATAATCAATTAATAATTAGCTAATTAATAAATACGTTCAACGTTAGTGGTTCGCATATACAGTAAAGTGACATAATCTTGTAAAAATTGTTTGTCATCCAGTTCACACAACCATTTATGTACCAGCAGTCAGTCAGTCAATCAGACGGTCAGTCACAAATTGATCAGTCAGTCAGTCAGTCAGTCAGTCAGTCATTCAGTCAGTCAGTCAGTCAGTCAGTCACAAATTGATCAGTCAGTCCGTCAGTCAGTCAGTCATTCAGTCAGTCAATCGGACAGTCAGTCTCAAATTGATCAGTCAGTCAGTCAGTCAATAAGTCAGTCAGTCAGTCAGTCAGTCAGTCAGTCAGTCATTCAGTCAGTCAATCAGACAGTCAGTCTCAAATTGATCAGTCAGTCAGTCAGTCAGTCAGTCAGTCAGTCAGTCAGTCAGTCAGTCAGTCAGTCAGTCAGTCAGTCATTCAGTCATTCAGTCAGTCAGTGTGTGAGTCAGTCAGTCGGTCAGTCAGTCAATCCGTCAATTAATTAGACTTTCAGTCTGTCAGTCAGTCCCCAGTCAGTCATCAAGTCAATCCGTCAGTTATTTCGACAGTCAGTCAGATTTCTATAAGCTACCCTTTTCCATCTTCAAGTTTTTGTTCAAATTGGTCATATGCCTAAGTCAAAGTTCCTAAGCCTAAGCCTAAGCTCCAGGCTCGGCTTCCCAACCCCGTCCTTTTTTCGTCTATAACAAATACTACTCATATATGTAGTATTTCGGCCCGTCTTTTTGGCCAAAGTCAAATACATAACTGAAAGTTTTTTTCTCAGCCTAAGCCTGACACATAAGCATGTAAAAAAGCCAACGCCTAATTCTGAATTGACTTCAAGCGAGAGAAAATTTATAAAATAGAATAAAAAGTAGTTTTTCTAATTCTGCGTCAGTCAGTCAGTCAGTCAGTCAGTCAGTCAGTCATGATGCAAAGCATGTATGTATGTATGTACGTAGTGTTTTCTTAGATGCAATATTCTCAATACAGTTATCACAGCTAGTCGAAAATAATATAGACAAAATGTAGCTTCTGTAATTCGGCGTCAGTCAGTCAGTCAGTTGGTCAGTCAGTCAGTCAGTCTTGATGCAAGCATGTAGAATACAGTTATAACAGCTAGTCGAAAATAATATAGACAAAAAAATTTATTATAGCGACGCCGAACAAGGTAACGATCAGCATAGAGCACTGGCGGACGAGCCAAACCTCCAAAGGGAGGGGAATTTCCCCAAAGTGGGGGGGGGGGGTTCGCAGAAAAAAGGCCATTTACCTCCACCTTAGGGAAAAATTTCAACTCTTTGAATCTACCAAAGAGGGGGGAATTCCACTATTCTGTTTTATCTCGCCCGCTAGGGGATGAGAAGGGGAGGGAAAAGTGGAATTCCCCCCTCTTTGGCAGTTTCAAAAAGTTAAGTTTGTTTCCTAAGGTGTAGGTAAAATGGTCTGATTTCTGAAAATTCCCCCTCTTTGGGGAAATTCCCCTCCCTTTGGAGGATTAACTCGTCCGCCAGTGATCTCGCCCGCTAGCGGCAGAGAGAAAACCGTACAAGTTGAACAGCATGCACTAGCGAGGACGAGAAGGGGAGGGGAAACGTGGAATTCCCCCCTCTTTGACGATTTGAAAAAAGTGAATTCGTCTCCTAAGATGTAGATGAAATTGATTTCATTTCTGCTGATTCCCCGTCTTTGGAGAAATTCCCCTCCCTTTTGGACTATTGGAGGTTTACCTCATCCGCCACTGTTCACGCGCGTTTTAATTAAGAAAAAATAATATTCATGCACACTAGCGGATGAGAAGGGGAGGGAAAAGTGGAATTCCCCCCTCTTTGGTGGTTTCAAAGACTAGAATTTGTTCCCTACGGTGTAGGTAAAATGGCATAATTTCTGCCGATTGCCCCCTCTTTGACGAAATTCCCCTTCCTTTGGAGGTTTAGCTCGTCCGCCAGTGTTCCTGCACTGTAAGACAAGCTGTTTATACAAAAGTTGCGATCAGAAAAAATAAAACAAAACTTTACAAGAAAATAGTATTTATGATAAAGGTGACTTTTCCATGGTGAGCTTTCAAACACGGCGTCTAAAAAAAAGGTGTATTCTACAGGAGAGGGTGTACCATCCTTTTGTCCCGATGTTGACGGCTCCGCATTCGAGTTGTACTAAACCAATAAGGTCGAAATTTTTATTTGGAATTGAGGAGACTTTGGCAATTTTTTTGATACCTATGTACCTTGTCGTCTATAGCTATTTTTTCAAGCCATCGAAAAGTCAATTTTGGCTAATACTTTTTCATTATCGAGCAAGGCACATAAAAAAGCATCAATCTCACATCCCCGTGAACGAAGAAGAAAAAAAATACCATCCAGATATCGACATGGTTCCCATCAACGACGCACAGCTTTCAGGGTTGCGTGTGTACCCGAGTCGAGAAGTAAACAAGTCTGTAATGTTCTAATCTGTATTAATCTTTTTATGAAATTATTACCTATGATTTTCTGTTCACGGTGCCTTGTGATTAATGCTGTTTTGTTATGTGCCTTGCTCGATAAATAAGAAATATTGAATTTATACATATATGCCAAAATTGACATTTTTATGGCTTGTAAAATTAGCTACATACAGGGTGGGCCAATAAAAACCACACAACTTTGGAGGGTAATAACTCAGTGAATACG
>OZ038446.1:2457763-2472763 GCA_964036265.1 Daptonema setosum | reverse complement strand
TTTAAATCAACTACTGATTGTGAGCAAGAAAAATATTGGTGGCAACATTAACTATCATAATCTGACTTACTAAATCAGCTCCGATTAGCACTACCTACGAGTTACGACAACGCAAACAAGAAAACAAACTGCAAATTACGACCGAAAGCATGAAACTATGTACCCAAAATAACATAACTCACATCAACAACAAGCACTCAGAAAAAACAACTAAGGGAACGGCGTTAGGTCACCCAGCACACTCGACCCGGCTGAACAGTTCAGGGCCTCTTCATCGTCCTTATCCGACTCTTTGCTCGCACTGGTACTCTGTCGATTTGGACAAAAACGGCCTATATGACTGTCTTTCTGGCAGATATGACACGTACGTCGGTCACTCTGAACCTTGCACGACGCGGCAAAGTGTCCCTTTCCATGACATTTGTGACACCGTACGTTCTTAACTTCTTCGTGGGTCAGTTTCGGGCACTCGTGGAATTTATGATTCTGATCACCACATTTGCCGCATCCTCTTGGTTTGTCCCCTGGTTTTGGTTGACTGTCCCTGCCTCGAGGAACGAACACTTGCCTGTCACGACGTTGGGGTGAATATGCCGAACTACGGAGTGGTGATTGTGGTCGGCGGGGAACGCGAAGGGGCGACATCTTGAACACCTGACGCTGACTGGTTTGATACGGAGTGTGTCGTTGTCCGTATCGACTGCCTGACTGCTGGTGACCTGAGCGACGGTGCGGTGAAGGTGACCGTTGAACGACAGTCCGACTGGGAAGGCGCGTCTGACTACGCGGTGTTGCGGACGATTTTGCTGCCGAGACTGACGATGGTGCTGCCGAGACTGGTGGTGGAGGTGGAGGAGGTGATGGAGGAGGTGGCGGACTCACTGCTGTTGGCACCGGCACTGCACCATACGACGGCAACGTAGGCACTGCAATGTCATAAAACATAAGCCAATGTAACACCACTACGTAATACACATCAAAATTACCCGGGAACGAACCCTTATCTAGCATTGGAGTGTAAGCTGAGAACAAAAACTGCAAATTACCCTGGCGCCTGGGCGTACTCAAACAGTAATTACTATGCCACACATATGCTATATATGGAAATAAAAGGGCGTTTCCACCAGATAACCGTAAGTGACTCTTACGTTACTATACCGAAACACTACTTCTATTACAATTACTCTCTGTAATGTAACAACTCAATATACAATTGTGCCATTCAATAATTATTGCCAGTTCTCACCACAAACCTTGATGTGTCCCATCCAACTGCCATGCTTGTCCTAAACAGTCGGCTAGAGAAATAAGTCCAGGGTATTAGACTTGCATCTGGGTGCATTGGCTAGCTTCTGTTTAACCGAAAGGAACTTCCAAACTATACTCAATTACAAACACTTTATTAATTTCTCAAAACACTTTAAGGTAATCAAATATGAATAGGCAAGGAACTCAAGGAATTAGACAAAGAACATCAAGGAATTGCTCTCACTATAATCAACAACAAATGCAATACAGAAAGAACTATAAACCCGTTAGTAGAAGTCAGTTCTACTCAACAACTCATAACCAATAAACACAACCTTTATGCATACGCATACAAACTAATCCCACTCGACACACGTCCACGAGTCGCGCCCAAACGTCACCAACACGACGGCGGCCTTTTCCTACACTTTGACCTTTTTTCAACTTCCGAGACTTTATCTCAATCTACACCGAAACCAAACTCCAAAAACCAGACTCAAAACACGACTCCCGAAAAACACGACTGAATCCACTCGACTTTCGGATCCACAGGAAAAAACCCACAGTAATCACCGTAACACCGTGAAACATTTAGTTAAAATACGGTTTTTCACGATGTAGCTCTGGTCCCAGCGCGAACAAATTACTGTATAAGCGCGCGAATTCAAAATATACATCAACAGTAAATGACCCATTTACTACTTCTCCCCTCCCTTCACGGGGCTTTCTCCCGCGACCGGATTGAGAAGTAAAAAAAAAACTCGCAGAGAACGGAAGTGCATTAATCCTTAACCTACAAAAATCTACGGCACGGAAAAAAACTAATCTACACATTATGATGATAATAAACTCAAATAATCGGCAATCAATCAAATAAGCATCATGACTTGAATAATCTTCAGTTTAGAATATAACAAATCAACCTAGACACACAGAGTAATCAACCACAAGAATATAATGCAACGATACGACTCATCATAACGAAAACACAATAGAATACCTCTAGAATACGTGCCATCTAAAAAACATAAAAAAACTATAAGGCCAGTTCATAAACTTCCGTACAAAAAAACCGAAGACCACACAGAAATCTACAAAACCCCAATGCCAGTTCGTGCAAACGTCAAACCAACGAGGTCCGAACTCAACTGAGCATTCACACAACGACACTCATCACTGAACTCAGTCGCACACGATTTCTGACATACATCAAAAACACGCGCTCCAAACTTTCCACGACACGCATCCACTAATCCAACAACACGACCACGACATGCCTTGCGCACACAAAGACGCGACGTGAGACTGGCATGTCTCTTTCCCCTCGCCTCACGAAGTCTCAAATCATCGGACGCGACCACTGAAAAGTCACACTTGGACTCATCACAACCACTCTGAACAACCATCTGTTTCACGCCCAAGTCACACTTCGAACGTCGCCCGATCGAAACCTTGCGCTTCACACTCCTCAGTAACTGATAATCAGCGTCAACATGCTTGGAATCTGGAATCACACGCTTTGCATTCGGCACTTCAGGTTTACAATGATTCATGCGCAAAACTTCCAGTTTACGCTCCTGTTTGTCACGACATCTCTGAGAGCCTGAATATGCCACGCACTGATTCATCTTGTGTCCGAAATCTTTGCACTGAATGTTAACGCGATTAGTAGCAAACAATGGCGCACGCATAGACTTAACCGTATGCTTACTATCACGCTCTGCGCGCACACATGAACGTTGACTACTGTTCACTGAACGACTTTGGTGGTTGTCGTTCACCTGGCACTGGTTATCGTTCAAAGGCTGACATTGGCTATCGCTGTTTCCAAGCTGGTTATCGTTCACACAGAACTGTGACTGAATCTGATAAAGCTTAACAGGCGGTGTTTCGTAGGCTGACCCACCACAAGCGATAACTCCTTCAAATAACTTCTCAGCCACGTCATCATCAGACTGAGTAAGCGATTTACGATCAGCACGCATAGCAAAGTTATTATACTCCAAATTACGCCGACTCATATGTGACACACCTTCATGAATCAATCGCACGGCTTCACTGGCATTACCTTTGAATGATGGTGTGAGATTGATACCCTTTGGTCCGACCAGTTTTACTTCCCACATAGCCATAGCTGGCATGCCCAGCAAAACCTTATACCCCAGATCCTGTTTGACATGAAATCGAATGTTCTTGGTGATATCGTTCAATGTCACATTCAAATCCACAGATCCGATACATGTAACCTCAGCACTGCTCACAGTAAAAATTCGGGAAGTGTAAGGTAACAATTTAGGTGCGGGTTTCAAAGTCATAAGGAACCAGCTGTCAATCAGGTTCGTGAATGACCCAGTATCTGCACAATAGTCCTCCGGACCTACACGCTCACCGTTAACAAACAGATCTGAACAATCCGGGTCTACTGAGTCAGATTCACGTTTTGCAGGCATCCTTATCACTCCTACAGACATACCATTTTGCTTACACGTCTGCGAATCAGCCTTGAGATGTACAGCTTGTACCAAATGATCTAAACGCTGCATGACACCTCGCATGTTATCCTGTAACTCAGCAAAAGCTTTCGGATCAACGGTTTCATGTGATACTGGTTTAGTGGGTACCACATTATTAGCACTAGCTGCCAATTTTCCCATACTCGTTGCCATAAACTTCGAATTGACAGAACCACCGACGTTAGGTACTGCAGGTTTTGGGTTATGGAAAACGGTACGCACAAACTGTTGATGCTCACGTTGACCGACATCACTCGATTGACTGTTGTTGTTAGGGCAGAAACGAGCTACGTGTCCGACACCTTGACACTGATAGCATTTAATAACATGAGCTCGACCCCCATTTCCGAAATTATTGACGTTGTTATTACCATTGGAAAAATTCGAGCCATGCTGAATCGGTGCTCGAGGAAAATTACCTCCCCGATTTAAAAAACTCTGAGCCTGATTCGAAAAACCCCGCGTCTGATTACCCGAATTGAAGTTATTGGGAAAATTAGACGACCGATCCTTGCCAAACGGACACGCAGAATTGACGTGATCGGTGTTTTTTCGGCAGATAGTACAAAACTGCGATACCGAATAAACATCCGAACGTCGAAAATTACCTTTATCCACTCGACCCTGAGATCTATTACCCGAAAATTCCCGATCGATGTCCTCCTCTAAACCGATTTTGTTTACGATGTCATCGAAAGTAATGGACGGGTCTTGGTCAGCACGCGCTGCCATTCTACGATACTCAAATGAGCGCAGACCCTCCTTCAGACGACCAATAAGGGCCCCCTCCCTTAGATATTCGGCACAATCGGATGCATCCATCGGACAAAGAGCTTTGAGCCGACGGGCGAAATCCTTCGCCGTTTCGTTGGCACGTTGCCTACACGATTGAAAATCTGACATTCTTTTACTACGGCGGAAAGAACTGGTGTATTTTTCAAACAGATGACTCATCGATTGCATGTACGTGGGATCAGGAAGCTGCTCCATGAACTCACGACGTGCATTACCCGATAGACAGTGGGTAACATGATCAACTTTAACGTGATCCGCCACATCACAATTTTCCAGACGATTCCGTAAACCCCTAAACCAACGGGAAAATTCATGATCGTTGACTCCATCGAATGTTTCAAAAGTGCCAGAGCGCAACATTTGTTCAGTAGCACGTCTATCAGAACTCTCATTCCTATTGACCATTTTCTCCCAAAGACCAGTCAATATTTCAGTACTAGTAGTAGAGTTGCTGCGCGAAACATCAGGGTTACGCTCAAAAGCACCCTCAATATTGGGATTATTACCCGAAAACTGGCCAGTGAAATGAACACGAGGCTGACCAGAACAAATATCTAATCTGTCTAAATGATGCATGTTCCCTTGATTCAGCGGATCAGCCATAGCTTGCTGGTAGAATTCTTCCGGGTATCCGGCCTGGGTTTCAGGTCTAGTACCATCCACCACTTGCCTCCGGGTGTTGACAACGGGTGACGTCCCGGCTCCACCTCCGGTGTTTAAGACACCATCCGGCTTTGCCTGCCACCGACTCACAGGGCGCGTACGGACCTGGGATAATGAAGCCGAAACTCCACCATCCACCTGTCCACGCCTACTCAAGTTGCAGTTTACCAGCCCGGGCCCGGAGGCCACTTGCCACTGCTGTTGTAAAGGAATCCTCACCGCCTGGGTATCATTGGGCAATGGGCCCTCAACCACTTGCTGATTCCATCCAAACACACTATTGGGTAGTGTATGCTCACCAGATTGCTGCTGTTGTTGTTGTAGTTGTAATGGAAAAGCTGCCAACTGCTGTTGTTGTTGTAGTTGTGGCTGATTTAGCTGATCAGTAGCCACATAAGGTGTCGCCACAGACACCTTGGGAACAATGCCGACCGTTGACTGACTAAGCTGAGTATGAGACACAACATTATCACGTTTGCTATTTTTCTTCTTTCGTTGCTTCACGCTTGCGGCTGCTTGACCGACTTCTGCACGATGCTGCTCCACCGGCGGCTGTTCGTCTTCTTCGCCATCGTCCATGATCGTCCAGGGGATTTCTGTAACTACAGCAAAAATTAGTTCGATAGCTGTTTCGAGCCAATCAATCGTTTTAACGACCGATCGACCCTTAGGAACTTGTGGTAGAGCGACATAACTGATGGGTGTGTGACACTGTTTTAACACCCTAATCACACCCACCATTGAAAAGAGACCGACTTCGTCTGAGGTTTCCACATACTTTTCCAACAACTTCACCACAAATTCCTTATTAACCGACCCATCTGTGGGTTGAGCGCTACTCCTAGTGTTCACCATGACTCACACCCTACACACTCATAAACAAAGCACACAGAAAAAAAAACACAGAAAAAAATAATAAGCAAGCAAGCAAGCCCACACTCACGAAAAAAAACAAGAGCTAAAAACTACAACTAAAAACTACACTCACAAAATTCCTACTAAACTATAAAACTAAATTCTCAATTGAATGATTCTTTAAGCCAGGAGCGCCAGAAATAAGTCCAGGGTATTAGACTTGCATCTGGGTGCATTGGCTAGCTTCTGTTTAACCGAAAGGAACTTCCAAACTATACTCAATTACAAACACTTTATTAATTTCTCAAAACACTTTAAGGTAATCAAATATGAATAGGCAAGGAACTCAAGGAATTAGACAAAGAACATCAAGGAATTGCTCTCACTATAATCAACAACAAATGCAATACAGAAAGAACTATAAACCCGTTAGTAGAAGTCAGTTCTACCCAACAACTCATAACCAATAAACACAACTTTTATGCATACGCATACAAACTAATCCCACTCGACACACGTCCACGAGTCGCGCCCAAACGTCACCAACACGACGGCGGCCTTTTCCTACACTTTGACCTTTTTTCAACTTCCGAGACTTTATCTCAATCTACACCGAAACCAAACTCCAAAAACCAGACTCAAAACACGACTCCCGAAAAACACGACTGAATCCACTCGACTTTCGGATCCACAGGAAAAAACCCACAGTAATCACCGTAACACCGTGAAACATTTAGTTAAAATACGGTTTTTCACGATGTAGCTCTGGTCCCAGCGCGAACAAATTACTGTATAAGCGCGCGAATTCAAAATATACATCAACAGTAAATGACCCATTTACTCTAGCAACAGCGACTGACCAGCTTGGAAACGAAATAAAGCCAAGAACTCTCTTGCCGATACGGAAGGCAAGTTGCTGCCCGCGTTCCCCTCATTCGTACCACCCGATGCCATTGCTCACTTCTGAAGATAAAACACGGTAACAAATGTGAATACCACCACTGAATATTGACCTGTCACCAAGACCAGAGCATAATTAAATGGACACAGCAATAAAAGCAGACAGTAGGCTTGTAGCAACGTACAAACTCCGTGCACACGGACTCGCAAACAACATAAATAAAAGCAAGCAGGGACAACAGCACACAACTTTATTATACCAACTCAATACCACAATACAAACGGTGCAGTCTAGCAGGCAGGGAAAACAGCAAAATAACTCCGAAATAACATCGTGCAACACATCACAACTGGATAAACATATTGTTAGTAAAAACAAGACCGAATAATAGGTTACGTCGGGAAATCACAGCGACTCGGTTCTCAACTGCAAGAAGCTGAGCGGACGTCGAATGCTGCCACCATCACACAACCGAATCAGCGCCGATCGTCTTCCGATCTCCAAGATACGTCCCGACAACGAGTTCGGCAGCTCAATCTTGGCAGTTCTTTGCGACAATTTCGTCATGTCTCTGATCCATACGGTGTCACCGACCTGAAATTTAGTCGTATTACTGTCCACAAATCGACCAGCAGTGTACTGTGCCTGAGATTTCAAAATATCCTCTCTCACTCGCTCCCAGAACTTCAACATGACTGGCTCAGACTCATATTCCGTGTTCAGTGAGGCATACTTCGAACCAAACATGACCTCAAACGGTGAACGCATACCGAGAGATTTGTGCGGTGAGGCATTATACGCTCCCACAGCAACTTCCAGTCTGGTTTCCCAGCAATTCAGATTGACATTCTCCTCTTTCAGTTTTTTCGCCAAGATGGTTTGTAAAGTCCTATTCACACGCTCCACGAGACCATTGGTGGACTTTGAATATGGCGTACCTACTGAGTGCACAATTCCTTGTTTCTCTAAGTACTCTTGTACTAACCGACTGGTGAAGTGTGTGCCTGCGTCCGAACACAACTCGATCGGACAACCGAATCCCGCGACCAGCGTCTCCAGACCCTTGATGGTGCGCTGACCATCCTGTGACGACGCCGCAAACGCCAGCAGGTATCTGGAAAATGCATCAACAATTACCAGGCAGTACTTAACTCGAGCCGTACGCCGGATTTCCGTAAAATCCATGAACCAGACTTGTCGCGGCTGAGCCGGTGGAGGTTTGGATACAAACGGCAGACGTTCATACCGTATAGACCGAGATTTGCACACATCACACTTGGACACAAACTCTTTCACATCATTCAACAGAGTGGGCCATTTAGCCAGATAAAATGGACGCAAACGGTTGAACATTACCTGTACTCCAGAGTGCGCTGCTGACGGCGCCGAGCAGTGATGCCATTGAAGTACACATTCTCGATCGGCTGCGGTCACCCTGACAGCGCGGATTGACGCTTCACGACTGAGTGCGTCAGCCACAAAGTTTGACTTCCCGGGGCTGTATCTGATCACGATGTCGTACTCCTGCAATAGCAAACTCCACCTGAACAATTTGGCACTGGGTTCATTGCATTTTAACAGAGCGATGAGTGGTCTATGGTCAGTTAGACATTCTACAGCTACTCCCAACACGTACGGACGGAAAGTTTGCAGTGCATACACCAGGGCGCGAAGTTCTAACTCTGACGCGGAGTATCTACTCTCAGCGCTGGAGGTACGCCGACTTGCGTACGCAATAGTTTTGAGGACCCCGACCTGATTTTGTTGTAGGATACCCCCAAATCCCTCCTGACATGCATCCGACGTGACTACATACGGCTGATCGACTAAGGGCATGGCCAAAATGGGCGGGTTTGACAACTCTACTTTCAACGCCTCGAACTGATTCACAGCCTCCTCATTCCACGGCACTACTGAAGACGGTTTGTCTAAGCCTACCAGCAGTTTATGCAACACATGTAATCGAACCGACAGATTACGGAAATAACGATGAATAAAACCGACCATTCCAATGAATCTTTGCAGCTGCTTCTTTGTCGATGGCCGGGTGAACTCTCGGATCGCCTTTGTTTTTGCTGGATCTGCGGAGATGTCACGGCCTTGATCCAACAGATCCTTGACCATCTTGCGGACTTCTTCTCGCTGGTTGAGCGGCAAACGACGTTCCCTCATCCGAAATGGCGCGGCAGTACCCGTATCGATCCGATGGTAGGTATTCACGCACCCAATATCGGAAATATCTTGCACAGTCGACGCCTCGCTCGCTTTGCTGAATGCCCCATGCAGCTCCTGCAACAAATTCAGCATTAGATTTTTCTCATCTGGACCAAATGAATCACCTACTTTCAGGTTCAATGATGACGAAATGGCGCTCATGACTTCCCCCGAGTCTCTCAACTCGCACTCCAAGTCATCGTCCTGCAAATCACTACTATCGAGCGGAACCAGAGCACCGACCTTGGGGCTTCCTTTCTGATCTGAGAACACAAAAAATGCCTCAGAGTCCGAATCTTGAAGTGGCAACACTTTCTTAACTCGTGCCACAACTGAACCAGCAGCACCCACTGGCGTCAGATCTAGTCCAGACTCGTTGACCAACCGCAAACGCCAGAGTTTACAACCAGGCAGACCTAGAAGCATGTCTTCGCCCAAATCACGTTTCACATGGCATGAAACCTCATGAGTTTCCGATCCCAACGTTACAGTCACTATGCAGACTCCCTCACATTTGATACCGTTCTGATTAACATCCATAAGTGGCACCATACAAGGCTTTACTTCAGGTGGCTGTTGCAGACGTTTAATGAACTCTTCATCGATGAGATTCGCCACTGCACCCGTATCAGCGGTGAAGCGGTTTGCTGGTACTGCCACCCCGTGAACAATTGCCGCAATTCCTTTACTATGCGACGACACCCCACTGGAAATCACTGAACCGACTGGCAATCTCACCACACCAATGGTTTTCCCGCTCTCCGGAAACTCAGATTGACTCGCTTTTGGTTGGCTTTTTGCTAAACCCTTCCATTCGGCTAACTGATCACGCAACTCTGACACCACCTCTTGCAATTCAGGCACCGCATGCTCATTCGGTAGGGGTCCGTCTGTGGTTCCATGTAAGACCGTCCTTACATAGCGACGATGATCTTGCTGCGACGAGTGCGCTAGACTCTGATTAACACCGTTACTAACTGGTGGTGGGGCACTCCATTGCTGTCTAGTCCCCGTATACGACACCTGTGGGACATACGACGACTGTGAGATATTTGTAGGCGTGACTGGATGAGACAGGACAGGGGTGTTATTGACGGCCGACGCACCGTAGTTTACCTGTTGGCTAGCAAAATTATTACTCATTCGAGTACAGCGAGCTGCTACATGACCAACCATCCCACACGAGTAACACTTGCTCGGGCCTGGGGCACGATAACGACCCTGTTGAGAGTTTGAATTCACCCCACTCGCTGCATGAAATGGTTGACGCGCATAATAAGAACCCTGACGGCTCTGACGACATGACTGCACTGTGTGATTAGTGTATGCGGCGCAGAAGGTGCACCACTGGTTAGCATTCTCGCCACCAGTTCGCTGATTCAACCCACGATCGAATTTAGACTGCACTTGTCTGCCATTTGGGTACATGCTGTCAATTTCCTCCTCTTTGACAATCTCGGCCACCACTCTATCAAAATCCATCGAAGGATCTTGATCCGCCCTGGCTGCAATCCTCTTATAGTCCACATTCCGTAAACCGTTCAACAAACGCCCGATCAACACACCTCTCCTGTAAACCTCAGGGCAATCCGTACCCAACGGGCAGCTTGCCTTCAACCTGGCAGCAAACTCTTTAGCTGACTCATTTTGTCTTTGACGACATGACTGGAAAGCGATGACACGTTTGCTACAACGTTGCTCACTACTATAGCGGTCCAGCAGCACTTTGACGGCCTCATCCCAGGTGGGTCTATCAACCAACTCAAAAAACTCACGGCGGGCACTGCCTTGTAGACACCCAATGAGATGCTCCAACTTGACTCCGTCGTCCACATTTGCTCGATCCAATCTGTTTCTTAGCGATAAAAACCAGACGCCAAACTCATGCTCATTTGAACCATCGAATCTGTCAAATGAACCCATCCGCAGCATCTGCTCCTGCGCTCGTCGTTCACTGAGTTCAGTCCGCTCGGTCATCTTATCACACAGCTTATCCATCACTTCCAGAACCGAAATCTCTGCTACGCTGGTTGAATGGTAGGCAATCGGGCTCACTTCAGGGGGACCGACTTCCTGTCTTTGACCTGATACCGGGGTAGATGAAAGTGGCTCCTTTGCAGTCGACTTTTCTCGTGAAGCCTTTTTCTTCTTCTGCCGTCGTCTCCATTTCAATGTGCGGGCACTTGCCTTTGACCTAACAGTGCTGTCTGTTTCTTCGCTTGACTCCTGCGTGCGTTCATTACCGAACGAATGTCTCTGTTCGAACGGCCACGTGACTCGCGTAGCACCACTCTGTTGACGATTAGCATGACAGAACGTATGTCCTATGCTCGCAGATGTAGGCGGGGGAACCTGACAGGACACCTGTCCAGGCACCATAGAAGACGGTAAATGAACCTGGCTGGACACCAGCCCAGGAGCATTTAATGAAGAAGGCAGCACATGAACCTGGCTGGACACCATCCCAGGAACATTTGGTGATGGCACACGATTCGATGATGATGTCGCAGGAACCTGGCAGGACACCTGCCCAGGAACCTTTGACCGTGGCAGCGAATGAACCTGGCAGGACACCTGCCCAGGAACATTTGATGATGGCACACGACCCGATGATGATGTCGCAGGAACCTGGCAGGACACCTGCCCAGGAACCTTTGACCGTGGCAGCGAATGAACCTGGCAGGACACCTGCCCAGGAACATTTGATGATGGCACACGACCCGATGATGATGTCGCAGGAACCTGGCAGGACACCTGCCCAGGAACCTTTGACCGTGGCAGCGAATGAACCTGGCAGGACACCTGCCCAGGAACATTTGATGATGGCGTGGGAGCCTGGCTGGACACCAGCCCAGGACTCTTTGATGATGTCTCAGGAACCTGGCAGGACACCTGCCCAGGAACCTTTGACGCCTCGGGCTTCGATCTACTACCTGAACTCATCTGCAAATACTCCCTAACACCAACACCGGAGTCGGCTAACTGCAGGGGAATCACTCCCTGAGTCAGAGCACTTGGACCGACCAACTCACTAAACTGAATCTCAGTGCCTGAAAACCCAACCGACTGCGACTGCACTGACCCGGACGAACGCTCGCTCGCAAATAACGCCTTCAGCCCTTTGTACGTTTCATCTGTTGACTCCTCCCCGCTGATTGAGCTGACCTCCGGATAGTCGACCACCTGCACCATCGACGGATCCCACGGAATTTCTGGAACTATAGAAAATATACGGTCGATGGCTACTAACATCCACTTCACAGATTCAGAATATAGACCAGGTGTTGGCCCACGAGGCAGAGATAAATAGGCTAACTGAGGGAGCAATCTCGGCATCTCCTTCAGAAGCTTCACAGACTTGGACATTAATGCCTCATTAATATTACACACCAGGCCATCGCAAAAGTTATCCATAAACTTACGGTTCACAAAACGGAAATCAGAATCAGAAGTTTCCGCCATTACGAAATTACCGAAAACAAACCGGATCACAAACTAATAACAAAACCGAATACTCAACAAATAACGTGTATGACTGGCTTTTAGGTTTGAGACAGGAAGCGCCAGTAGGAAATCAAGATGCTTGATTACCCGGCGTCAACCCGGCTGTTAGTTGAAAGGAAGGTAGCCAACATACACAATATTTGATCGGTCTTGTTTATTAGTAACGTCAACGAGCACAATAATGTAGAACAGCAGTAGAATCGGCGGCAATAATTATAGCATCAATATATTCACAATATCTTATTAATATTCCAACATATTTAATCAATCATCATTATATAACACACAAATGTTCGTCGCCGAAATAATTTACAAAATCCAGTTCGTGGCCAAGGTAACTTTATGTGTGTCTATGTGTTTTCTGCGCAAATATATATATTTCAATTTTGTATTTTATACAGTATTTAGATGTCGAAACGACCGCGAATTTGACTCCCTTTCACTGTACGACTTCGCAAACTTCAGCTACAAAAATGTCGGTCCACCAGTTGCACCAGGCGTTGCAATGGGGAAAATACGCACCCAGGCGCTCTGAAAATTGACCCATCACCCCTAGCCCCAGACCCCACCCTACTCAATTTTTAATTCTAAGAACGAAGGTGAAAGAATTTTTCCCCGGCCATCATTAAACTGTTGAAAACTTGCACCGAGTGACGGCAAAACATACCAACAGTGCAGTGTCTATCAAATACAGAGGACGGGATAATCCAAGTTGGCCGTACGCAGATAGAGGCCAATTAAATGTAGTATATATACATTCACAACAACAACAACAACAACAACAACAACAACAACAACAACAACTACAACAACAACAACAACAACAACAACAACAACAACAACAACAACAACAACAACAACAACAACAACAACAACAACTACAACAACAACAACGCATCCTAAAATGTAATTTATCTTGAACTGCAGCTAGAGGAATTTAATTTAAATTGGTGACTATATAAATCAGATCATGTGGCTCATCTTCAGTCATTGATTTTTTTTATCTGAACAAAAACAACTCACTCATTCACTCACTCACTCACTCACTCACTCACTCACTGCAGTTGTTCGTGTACAGTGCGCTCAATTGGTTAGGCCCCACAAAGATTCATATCACACGTATCCTAAAAAGTAATTTATCTTGAACTGCAGCTAGAGTATTTTAATTTAAATTGGTGACTATATAAATCAGATCATGTGGCTCATCATCAGTCATTAAATTTTTTTATCTAAACTGAAACATTCTATTTAAACAGAAATAGCCATTTGACGACTATATTATGCTGGGTATAATGTGTCAGTTGAGATTTGAGAATGAACTAGAATGTATGAGAGTTATACTGTGGAGTGGGTGAGTTAGTGAGTGAGTGAGTGAGTGAGTGAGTGAGTGAGTGAGTGAGTGAGTGAGTGAGTGAGTTAGTGAGTTAGTAAGTGAGTGAGTGAGTGAGTGAGTGAGTGAGTGAGTGAGTGAGTGAGTGAGTGAGTGAGTGAGTGAGTGAGTGAGTGAGTGAGTGAGTGAGTGCGTGAGTGAGTGATTGAGTGAGTGAGTGAGTGAGTGAGTGAGTGAGTGAGTGAGTGAGAGAGTGAGTGAGTGAGTGAGTGAGTAAGTTAGTGTGTGAGTGAATGAACATTATCAGTCATTAATTTTTTTTATCTGAACTGAAACATCATATTTAAACAGAAATAGCCATTTGACGACTATATTATGCTGGGTATAATGTGTCAGTTGAGAATGAGGAGTGTGGAGTGGAGTGGAGTGTGGAGTGTGGAGTGGGTGAGTTAGTGAGTGAGTGAGTTAGTGAGTCAATGAATGAGTGGGTGAGTGAGTTAGGGAGTTAGTGAGTGAGTGAGTGAGTGAGTGAGTGAGTGAGTGAGTGAGTGAGTGAGTGAGTGAGTGAGTGAGTGAGTGAGTGAGTGAGTGAGTGAGTGAGTGAGTGAGTGAGTGAGTGAGTGAGTGAGTGAGTGAGTGCGTGAGTGAGTGATTGAGTGAGTGAGTGAGTGAGTGAGTGAGTGAGTGAGTGAGTGAGTGAGTGAGTGAGTGAGAGAGTCAGTGAGTGAGTGAGTGAGTAAGTTAGTGTGTGAGTGAGTGAGTAAGTTAGTGTGTGAGTGAATGAACGAGTGGGTAGCTGAGAAAGTGTGTGAGTTAGTGAGTGAGTGAGTGAGTGAGTGAGTTAGTGAGTTAGTGAGTGAGTGAGTGAGTCAGTTGGTGAGTGAGTGAGTGAGTGAGTGAGTGAGTAAGTGAGTGATTGAGTGAATGAATGAGTGGGTGAGTGAGTTATGGAGTAAGTGAGTGAGTGAGTGATTGAG
>OZ038446.1:2450263-2452763 GCA_964036265.1 Daptonema setosum | reverse complement strand
GAAGTGCGGCGGTAAGCAGGTACATCACTCGGTGGTAAGGGGGATTGTTTGATGGATTTCCCTCGATTAAAAATTATATTAAAACCTATTTAGGTAGAATTTCCACATAGACAAGTAAAATTTATCGGGTAATTTCTTTAAGAACAATACTTTAACACCCGGTAAAGTTGACGGTACAGTTTTGCAGCAAAAAAACGTGAATCGTTACCTAGAAATGTACCACCAATTTATCTTCCTACTTAGCAGGGTAATTAAACACGTAAATCATGCGGTGGTAAGAAGAGGAATGCACGCAAAATTAAAAAACCCAGAATTTTTTTAGAATTTTTACTAAACGCCAAAATTTTCTGTCAACAAAAATGTATTCCATATGAAGTTTTATTGTCCGTTGACCCCCGATTACCTATCGTAAGGCGCGTTAGGCCCGCGCAGCAGTGGTATTTCAGTAGTCACACACCTCATAAAAATTCATGTATGGGAAAATTTCTGGGAAAATTACTGGGGCTGGGAAATATGCGGGGGGGCACTCGTCGGATCACGGGAATTTCCCGGTGGATGAAAAATTAATTAACAAGCTTTTAAATGCAGTTCAGGGGGATTTTTTTCTTAACCACCGAAGCCGAATCAGTTTTAAATTTTATTTCTGCCTCCACTTTTCGTCGAATATTTGCCACGATAAAACTGATCTATCGATTTTTATGCCCATTGTTAACATGAACATGAAATGATCTGTATATACGTACATACGTTGGTGTTTAAAACAGCGAGCTATATTTCAGTTTCGGCCATAGTTGCATGGTGTATACAATGTGGTTTTGAAGGCATATTTGCAAACCAAAAAAAATTCCGAGAGTTTATACGAATCACGAAATTTCATGCGTGCTTATTAAGGTGAGGAACCACTGAAATAGAAGTTGACGTGCATCATTACTTAGGGTGTCTGTCAACTTGATTATAATTCAATTCATTTTGATTGCCTACAATTCAAAGTACCACCCCAATGTGTGATTATTCAAAGTCAGTTCCTGTTAATTACAATAAACATGTCATATCATATTAACGAACAAATACAATAACAATAAAATATAAATGTGTGAGTAAAACAACTTGAGATCACGAATCTTGTCTGTCTGGTCACTCACGGGGTGTATTTAGAATAAATGTACCTGTAGAATGTCTATTTCTGAAGCACCGCAGCCAAATCGTATTTATCCTCTCTCCCTCCACTTTTCGTCAGATATTTGGGAAGCTAAAACGGATTGGATCTATCGACTTTTATGCGCATTATTAACACGCACATGTATGTATGTACAGTATATACGTTGATGTTAAGCTGCCATTAAATCGATATTCCAGTTTCAGCCATAGTTGCATGCCATACGAGATGTGGTTTTGGCGTGAACATAAAGCTTGCCCAAAGTCTATTACTGAAACTTATATTCAACATTTTGTCACCACACACCTGATGAATTGGGCACAAAATTACCATTTTGTCCAAATGTTAAAAACGTTAAAATGATTTTTCCAAATAGTTAACTGCTATCAGTCAGAACTGCGGGGGGTCACGAGATAAGAAACTTAAAAAAGGATAAAGGTCATTTGACGGAGATGGCCGACGCCGTCGGGAATAATCCGATCTATTTCTAATCTCAAATCCAAAATTGTGAATGTACTTGACGTCTGATCACAATCCAACTGCTCAACTTTTACTTTTTTATTATTACATCTCGGTTGCATGTATCTATCGCAATTAATTTTGTGCTCACATGTATCCAGTCTGTTAATTGACCAATAAAGCGATGATGATGAATAGTTCTTAGCATCTACGTTCAGATGATAGCAAGGAGGTCATCCCATACGAGTCTGTGCGGAGCGGCTAACCCGCACATACAAAGTGCCATGTCTTTAATGCTTCTCATCAACAATGTACCTTTGTAGTCACAACTGGCGGTATGAGTTTTGAACTCACGACCAAACGCTACTTTATGAAGCGCGTTAACCAACTGAGCCACGTGACTGAAACTTGTTGGAAGGAGCTTCCGGTTGTTACAATGGAAGCGTACATATGTGCATCGTAATTTAGGATCTCTTTTAACTTGATTACATTTTCATTCATTTCGATTCTGTATACTCATTATAAGTCCCTATCCATTTCCAAGCAGCACGTCACGGGGCTATCAAATACTCAGTATGATTTGAGCTCGTAATATGATTTGTTCCTAGTATCATTTATTCTGTATACTTCATTTATCGAGTTGAGTTTCATTTTCACCTATCAAAGAATTTCTGACATGGGTATTGCAGTGATCACCCACCTTGGTATGCGCCTTCTAATGAACTTCCAAAACACGATTCTAATAATCCAGTACTTGACAATCCGGTTCTGGCTGTGCCGGAACTTGATTCTCTTTTGCATCGGTGTTTGCATTTTTTTAATCATTCCTTATACTTACAATTATTAATGAGGCCTGTACATACATGACTGGTCCCGTTCCATGTC
>OZ038446.1:2422763-2445263 GCA_964036265.1 Daptonema setosum | reverse complement strand
ATTATGATTTCATTTATTAAATGTTTCCAGGTCTCGACATGATACGATTCTTCAAGTACAGTAGCCAACTGGGTGTCGGCGCTGTCTTTGCCACAAGTTCGGAGACACGTGCCGTGGTATGTGGTCACAGATGTGCCGTGCGATTCGCATGTCTCGGTGCCAGGTTCACTTTGTGGTTGTTGTTGTTGTTGTTGTTGTTGTTGTTGTTGTTGTTGTTGTTGTTGTTGTTGTTGTTGTTGTTGTTGTTGTTGTTGTTGTTGTTGTTGTTGTTGTTGTTGTTGTCGTTGTTGTTGTTGTTGTTGTTGTTGTTGTTGTTGTTGTTGTTGTTGTTGTTGTTGTTGTTGTTGTTATCGTTCATCATTCAGCTGGCGAGCGAGTGACGGTACCTGCAGTCTGCACTATACCACCAAAGAAAGCTACAAGATGAACGCGACCCTGACGGCAGACCCGGAAGACGCGTTTTATGAGGTCATCGATTGATTCTGAAGGCCGGTGAAGTTTGCTTCATATAGCTTGGTCAGGGTTTCTTGTAAGTCAAAAACTTTTTGGCGCACAGTTTGAATTCAAATTTGTTTTGGCGCGCTTTCAAAAATTCGAGAATCATAATCTTTTTCACATACTGCATTTCGTCAACATACCAAAAAATAGCGATTAATTGAATACGTGCCGTAAAACCGACCCGCAAAATGAACGTTTGATAACAAGAAACCCTGACCAAGCTATAGTGCTGTCAAACATTTATGAAGTTCATTAGACTAACTAAGAATATGGACGCCGGAGTTCACTCCGGTAATCATGACTGTGAAAGGCGGAGTTCACTCCGGTAATCATAACTGTGAAAGGCGGAGTTCACTCCGGTAATCCTGACTTTGAAAGGCGGAGTTCACTCCGGTAATCATGACTGTGAAGATCGGAGTTCACTCCGGTAATCATAACTGTGAAAGGCGGAGTTCACTCCGGTAATCATGACTGTGAAAGGCGGAGTTCACTCCGGTAATCATAACTGTGAAAGGCGGAGTTCACTCCGGTAATCATGACTGTGAAAGGCGGAGTTCACTTCGGTAATCATACATAACTGTGAAAGGCGGAGTTCACTCTTCTAGTTATGAATGTGGAAGGCTGAGTTGACTTTTTTACTGTTAATGTTGAAGCCCAAGATCACTGTTCTAACTATGATTGTGGAAAGCGAAGCTCACTCTTCTAACTATGAACGAGGAAGGCGGAGTTAACTTTTCTAACTATGAATGTCGACGCGGAGTTCACTCTTCTAACTATGAAAGTGGAAGGCTTAGGTCACTATTTCACGCTCTATAATTAGTCAATCGTCTTGACGTCTTCACCTTGTTTTGAATACTGAAATTATTGGGTTTTTAATTTTTTATAAGTTATATAATAGCACGGAGCTCCTGTAGTTCCTGATGAGTCCAGACTCCGTTAGAACAGGCATATAGGATGTTTCTGAACGAAACGCTTTTAAAAGAAAAATTTTATTAAATTTATTAATTATTAAAAAGTTTTCGTAATTATTTTCTTGATAAGTTATGTATATAGCAAGATAACAATTAAATTTTAATTTTACTCTTCTAAAGTTGTGTAATATAATTTTATGTTCATTTTATTAGAATATAATATAATAAGTGTTTTGTGATGATATATGTCTAATACTGCAGATTAGATTACGCGAATACTCACAATTATTACTTTTCCGCGCGCGAAATGCGTTATAACACTTTTAACCGTATGAAACAGTTGTCTCTCCGTAGTATTCATTTTAAAATCACTTCACGAAGAAACACAGCTCAATGAAAATAATTGCTACGCGCAGGTACCATCAGGTCACGTGACCAGGAAGAAATAACGTGCAAGTTTTTTACGGAAGACAAAATTCTATCATAAAACATTTTATTGAAGACAAATTCTAACTGCATTTGAATATCCATTTCGCACGCGGAAAATTCTTAGTCAAATCTGCAGTCTTTACTCACTCACTAACCATCTTATCCATCGTTGTCGCACTGACTCACTGACTCACTCACTGACTGACTTACTGACTGACTCAATTACTCACTCTTTCACTTACTCACTCACTCACTCACTCACTCACTCACTCACTCACTCACTCACTCACTCACTCACTCACTCACTCACTCACTCACTCACTCACTCACTCACTCACTCACTCACTCACTCACTCACTCACTCACTCACTCACTCACTCACTCACTCACTCACTCACTCACTCACTCACTCACTCACTCACTCACTAACTCACTGTCTCACTCACTCACTCACTCACTCACTCACTCACTCACTCACTCACTCACTCACTCACTCACTCACTCACTCACTCACTCACTCACTCACTCACTCACTCACTCACTCACTCACTCACTCACTCACTCACTCACTCACTCACTCACTCACTCACTCACTCACTCACTCACTCACTCACTCACTCACTCACTCACTCACTCACTCACTCACTCACTCACTCACTCACTCACACACTCACTCACTCACTCACTCACTCTCTCAATCACTCACTCACTCACTCACTCACTCACTCACTCACTCACTCACTCATTCACTCACTCACTCACTCACTCACTCACTCACTCACTCACTCACTCACTCACTCACTCACTCACTCACTCACTCACTCACTCACTCACTCACTCACTCACTCACTCACCCACTCACTCACTCACTCACTCACTCACTCACTCACCGCACTACATACATATGTATCTATTTAGTTCTCATATCAACCATATATTTTTTAATTCATATTTTCTTTTTATTCTGGGTTGCAAATATGACATGTTATGTTAGTCGAATAACCAATCATCGTATAGTTAATACCAACTTAACGGGGGATATTTATAATTTATCAAAAGCTTTCTTATCGCTTTTAAATGCAATCACTGATTTGGCTGTATTTGAGCAACTTCATTCCAATTTTTCTGAGTTTGAATCAAAAATTATAATCGCATTCAGATTATAAAAAAAATCCTGTTACCCACGTTTCTGCGTTTTACCTACATTGTCTTTTTCGCGTGTCTTAAATGAAACTTTTTTACGGGACATTGATGATTGGAATGGGAATTATGTACCTGATATTTCAGAAAATGCTCTCCGATTTGTTTTCAGATGAGTCTGTCACCCACCCACTAACTCACTCACTCACTCACTCACTCATTCACTCACTCACTCGCTCACTCACTCACTCACTCACTCACTCACTCACTCACTCACTCACTCACTCACTCACTCACTCACTCACTCACTCACTCACTCACTCACTAACTCACTCACTCACTCACTCACTCACTCACTCACTCACTCACTCACTCACTCACTCACTCACTCACTCACTCACTCACTCACTCACTCACTCACTCACTCACTCACTCACTCACTCACTCACTTACTCACTAACTCACTCACTCACTCATACTCACTCACTCACTCACTCACTCACTCACTCACTCACTCACTCACTCACTCACTCACTCACTCACTCACTCACTCACTCACTCACTCACTCACTCACTCACTCACTCACTCCGACCAAGTTCATTATATCGTCATTTATTGATCAAAGTGTATCTCACCAACCGGTGCAGTGGCGCTTTTTGTGAACAGGAAAATGGTTACAGAAAATCAAACTCAGAAATATGTCTCCTCATGAACACAATAAATTTTCAAATAGAAACATCAAAAAATGAAATGGTATAACCTATCCAGGGTTTCTTGTTAGCCAAAAACTTTTTGGCGGGCAGTTTGAATTCAAATCTGTTTTGGCGCGCTTTCGAAATTTCGCATTTTTTTTCATCATACGAAAATTGCGCTTGATTTATCGCTTACGTGCGTAACCAGTTCACAAAGTTAGTTTTTGTTAACAAGAAACCCTGACCAAGCTATTAATTTGGTGAGCTGCAAAACGATTCCTCAAAACATCGGATCTTCCCTGAAAAATCAGGGAAGCCAGTCAAATAGCGAAAAATTTATATAGCCGGAAAAATTATTTGTGTCGCATCTTTCGAAGTTTTACACATGTGCTTGTCAGAGAAACTTCTACGGGTCGATGCAGAGTTCGCACGCTTTCGCATTCTTGAACCCAACGACTGCTCAATCGACCCTGCATATGGATAGCGGATGAGCAATCAGATCGGGAAAACTTAAATTTGAAGTTTCATCCTGCATGAAAGTTGTTCCCTAGGTTCAATTATTTACTGTTTAAAATCTTTTTGTCTTAATTAATAATTTTTTCTTACAAGTTGTTCAGTTGAACCAGGGCGGGTTCAGTCAGAGTCATATCAAGAAAGTTTGGATAGCTTAGCGCATGACCAACGTGAAACCTCAAAAATATAATTATAAATTAGCCATACGATTTTTTTAATCATTAAACAGTAAAGAATTGAACCTAGAGAATAACTTTCATGCAGGATGAAACTTCAAATTTGAGTTTTTCCTATTCATTTGATCATCCGCTACCCATACTTTAGTGCTTTACATACACGTTTAAAGGGTCGATTGAGCAGTCGTTGTGTTCAAGAATGCGAAAGCGTGCGAACTCTGCATCGACCCGTAGAAGTTTCTATGACAAGCGCATGTGTAAAACTTCGACACATGCGACACAAATAACTTTTCCGGCTATACGAATATCACATACTATTTGTATTACAAAAATTTGAGTTTTTTTTAAAACGCGCCGTTATTACTTTGTATTCAGCATAGCAGGTGGAAGGAGTTAACGATAATTTAGAGTTTGTAAATAAATGTGAAAATCTGAACTTTTTCAAAAATAATTTGGCTCGATTCAAATCAAATTTTTTGAATATATATTTAGGAATGCCATATAACAATGATAAAGCAAAATCAAGGCCAACAAAGACGAAGTAATAATAATAGAAATAGAAAATCAGTTATGCAAATGGAATGTGGACGAACACATAGTATTACGAATACAGGGTTACCCGAAATCTATATAGCATTCTCAATTAGTTGGGATGGATTGGGATTTTCTCAGATTTTTCCCAGACGTGATTTCAATGCAAAGTGTTATTCGATGTGGGAAAATTTTCCTTCTTGGGGAATTCCAGGAACAACCCAACCCATCCATGCTAACTGAAAAAAAGCCAGAGCGTCAATAGCCTATTCAAAATTTCTTGTTAGTTAAAAAGTTTTTTTGGCGCGCAGTTTGAATTTAAATCAGATTTTGGCGCGCATTCAAATTTTCGTGACAAAAAACTGTTTTTTTCTCGTTTGAAATTTTAGCAACATACGCATTTCATTCATTGCCAATTTCTGTAGCGGGTCCATGGAAAAACTTTTCTTGATAACAAGAAACCTTAGCCAAGCTATGTATGATACCGATTTTTTTACAAATAATCGAATGTTTCCCTAAATTCTCATATGAGAACCTTTTAAACCAAATAAATTCCAAAAAAACGAAAAAAACTGAAGAAAAATTACAAACAAAAATGCGCAGATACCAGTGGGGCCGCGGAAGAGCCCAGCACCCGATGAGTGAAACAAAAACATAAAAAATAAATAAAATGTAATGTTTAACATAATAATCAGTGGATTACTTTGATACAAATTAAAAAAATTTCAGTAATGTTTATTCGAATATGCACATAAATCAGACATCAGAATCGACAACGTAAATGTAATTATGGAATGTATGGGAATGCATACTGTAATGGGAAACTAGACACAAACGCAAAATTAGAGTGCTTTCATAGAGACTTTTGCAATTTTTCAATTTTTGCAATTTTAGGATTTTGGTTAATTTTGGCAATTTTTTGTGAACCTTTTCCATGCCAAAATTTTACGTATTATTCGGCCAAAAAAGGCATGCATGGAAAAGTTTTCCGCAAAAAGAGTCGCAACTGTTTTTGCTACTCACTATGAAGACACCATTATTTAAAATATAAGTATAGAAGATGACAGCTTATATTGAAACAATTATTTGTAAAATTTTTGAAACCACACTGTGGCAGCACGTAAAAAACTTCCATGAAACTACACATTTTTCTGGAACCTTCTTGATCAATATCATAAATGTGAAACACTCTCCTGCCATCCGACCTGTTTACAAAAAAGTTCACTTGCCTTAAAATTAGCAGTCATCTTCTATAAAACAATTTTTTCAAACCTAACAAATTTGCTTCTTCCTTCCTCGAGGCAAAACTCTTCCTTATATTTTTTTCTGCAAAGATTGCAAACAAATGTTAAACTCATTCAACTGCAGAATAGGAAGACTTTTAACATTAATGCCAATTTTATAACAAAAAATTCCCTATAAGTATGATGAAACAATTTCCGCGTTCCATCTGTATAAAGAAAACAGAACACAAAAGCACAATGAAAGATTGACAATAATGATATGTGGAAACAACGAACGAATGTAAGTAAATTGGCGTAATTTTTGACAGATATATCAAATTTCAGGGATATGCAACGCATTTTGTAATCAAAAATTTACAACATATGATTGATATAAACGAATAACAATCAACACAGAAATGGGCAGGCAGCGTGTTTGGAGCAAAGTATCAATTGGCTGGTATGGGGGTTAACGTCACCGATTTTTCGGAATCTTCCCGAAAAAAGTTAGTTTTCGCCGAAAATCTTGTTTTCGCCGAAAATCCTGATTTTTACATGATCGGCTTGCAGTTCGTTTCGGCGGTTAAACGATTGTGACGAGCGCACAGAATGGCTACGGCGCACAAACACGCGATGAGCACTGAGTGAATGAGTGAGTGAGTGAGTGAGTGAGTCAGTCAGTCATTCAGTCAGTAAGCTATAAAGGTCAGTGAGTCAGCCGTTTAGTTATCCATCAGTCAGTCATTCAGTCAGTAAGCTATAAAGGTCAGTGAGTCAGCCGTTTAGTTATCCATCAGTCAGTATTCACTCAATCACTCACTCACTCACTCACTCACTCACTCACTCACTCACTCACTCACTCACTCACTCACTCACTCACTCACTCACTCACTCACTCACTCACTCACTCACTCACTCACTCACTCACTCACTCACTCACCTGATAGGTGTTCTGGACTGGTCATCAGCGGTGACTTCATAAGTGCAACGAGGCATGGGCACATTCTGGGTGATTACCTCCGTCGTAAGTTGACTATAAAAGTAATTAATCAAAAATAAATAAAGAAATTACGCAATTTTTTTTTGAAAATTCCTGTTTTTGTCATTTTGGATAACAAATTTTTTTCTCAGAGCGTCAGAGGTTATTGTCAAACATGGTCCTAAAATTCTGAAATGCCCCTTAAAATAACGTCAATATTTATGTAATAAGGTTTGTTTGTAAGCTGTGTTTTAGTTTTCTTTGGATAGTGAACAATGAACATTCAAAGAAGTTCGGGACAAACACTGAACAAGTATATTCAACAGTTACTGTATGTGACAAAAAGAGCTATAACATTCACCTGGGTTCGTGGGTTTATAACACGTAACATTGAAACAGACAACATGTAACATTAACCGTCTTCGTCCTACACTCCTTGCACCCCTTTCTTTACCGCATCTTTCTGCCCTGAACTGTAGGTACCGCAATCAAGGTGCGCATGCGGGTATGAAACAGACCGCTTCTTGAGTAGCCGTTCGGTAACTCTCCACCACCAACACCACCACCATACACCAAAACTACGTTTTCTAGTTCAACTCGGTAAATACGGCAAATCTTTTCCATATTCGGTGAACACTAAATCACCGAATTTTTTTTCAAAACTTCAAAAAAACACATTTTTACCATATTTCCCGAGTTGAAATTATTTTGCCTTGCAGACGAAAAAACACCGGAAAAAAGTCCACAACCTCAGATCACCCTTAGAGGACATGTTTCGTAGGTCGCCTGTTAGTTGACGCATGTCGCCGTCCGTTCCGCCCATAAGCACGAGGAGTTGCTGGTATTGGTGATTGGCCATGCTTGAAACATTAGGTAAGGCTAACATTGAAACATTAGGTCGAGCTAACATTGAAACATTAGGTTAAGCTAACATTGAAACATTAGGTTAAACTAACTTTGGAGCATTAGGTTAGGCTAACATTGAAACATTCGGTTAAACAAGGATCGGAGTATGTCATTCTAGACCTATTTTGTGCCAGACCAGACAATTTCAGCTAATGTTTCATTCTGTATTCTCTGGTTTTGCATATTACGTTTAAAAAATCTGTTTTTTTTCAATTAAAACGAGTGAAGTTGAAACAGTGAAACATTATGTACGATTGTGACTGTCCTTGCACAAACTGAGTCAATAATGAAATAATCGACTATAACATTGAAACATTGGGTTGCATGACTACAATGTATAACTATAACATTGAAACATTGGGTTGCGTGACTTCAATATTTAACTATAACTATAACATTGAAACATTGGGTTGCATGACTTAAAGTTTTAACTTTAACTATAACATTGAAACATTAGGTTGCATGACTACAATGTATAACTATAAAATTGAAACAGTGGGTTGCATGACTTCAATGTATAACTATAACTATAACATGTATGGGACAGAAATATGGACGTGTATGGGACAGAAATACCATAACCGGGCGAGGGACACACGATAACTACAGTAAGTCGATAATGGGTTTCGGTAGAGTCACATTTCCCTAAACAATTTTCTGTGCACTAACTTTTTGTAAGTTTCATACGCCTGATTCGTGTAAAACTGGAATTTTGATTCACAAAACACAGAAATTTTGTTTTACTATGAGTCTATTCAAAAACGTCGAAAACATTTGAGTCCCAGTGTTTTGCATGGAAAAACTTAGCGGGAAAAGGTGCACAGAATTATTTTTATTGAAATTTCACTCTACAGAAATTGATCATCGACTTTACCATCACCGTTTGATTATACAAAAAATAGCTTGACAGGAATCCCTTCACATTCTAGGGAAATTAGAAAAAAATATTTGTTGTTAGTATCATACCATGGCCAACTAAATATCGAACAATTTACTTCTTAGCTGTCTGTCTGTCTGCCTGTCTGTCTGTCTGTCTGTCTGTCTGTATGTCTGTCTGTCTGTCTGTCTGTCGTTTTGTAAAAAAATTAATAAAACATATCTGGAGGCTGTACTTGGAAATTAGATTTTCTTTGTCACAATAGCTTTGTCTGTCTGTCTGTCTGTCTGTCTGTCTGTCTGTCTGTCTGTCTTTCTGTCTGTCTGTCTGTCTGTCGGTCTGTCTGTCTGTCTGTCTGTCTGTCTGTCTGTCTGTCTGTCTGTCTGTCTGTCTGTCTGTCACGTACCTGACAGCGATCTCGGCGGTAACTTCTTTGTCTGCTTCCATGTAGAAACATTGAACATTGTAGGCGCGGTCAACCATCGTGATGAACATAGGGTGGAAGGTGATGACTATGGTTACTGACAGGTACAGACCTCGAGGATTGGTCTGAAATGAAACATAAGTCAGTCAGTCTGTCAGTTAGTCAGTCAGTCAGTCAGTCAGTCAGTCAGTCAGTCAGTCAGTCAGTCAGTCAGTCAGTCAGTCAGTCAGTCAGTCAGTCAGTCAGTCAGTCGGTGAATTTGTTGCACCAAAATAAGTTCGCACGTATTTACACGCACAGGTTGTGAGGTATACCACTCAATACATATCGTGTGAATTTTATGAACCTTTTACGCACATCAATGTACAGTGAATTAGTCACCATGCTGTTCATGACTCATGTGAATATCTTCCCCACAATTTCGACACGTGCCAAAATTAATTTTGAATTTGAATTGCGCCCCAAATATTTTTCTGATTTTTACACGATATCCTGGATTATTAGAAGCCATCAAGGCACACTGATACCAAATCAGGATGGTGTTTTCGTAGTGACCAGAGGGTTGAATAAACTGGCGGGAAGTAGCAGAAACCCCAGAGCAACGTGTCAGGATCTGCGTCTTGAGTCAGGTTTCGAACTTAGGACCGCCGGTCTCAAGTCAGGTTACGAACTAGACTGACGAACCTGTCTCATTCGTCGAATATCGCACGAGGTCATCGGTACCTCGATCCTGGTATTCTTGGCAAAGGTGGCATCGGTTCGACAGGTCTTGTCCTCATAGAATCCCTTCACGTAAACGTGACCCTCGAACTCCGCTTCCGTATCGAAGTTCACACTGATCGATTTCGTTGAGCATTCCACCTTGGGTTCGCCTACAAAAATAAGTGATAATGATATAAAAAAATCGATGAACTAATATAAAATAATTTGACTTTATATTAGTTTATCAGAAACCATTAATTTTAGTTAATCACTACTGTAGGTAACCAAACTAAACTAACTACTGTAGAAATGTCGTTATAAATAATAGCCTCAATTGATCAATTGCATGTAATACATGTGTACATGTACCAAAATCACCACATTTAGGTTCGATGAACACTAGGCTCAAATTGAAGCTTAACGTTGGGCAAAGCCAGAAGGGTTTTTGTCACGAACCTAAGACTTTGTTTTTAATTGTAGCCGCCTCTGACCACCTCATGAGCAAGCACACTGTCAGTACCTGAAATTAAGAGACACTCACTCACTCGCTCAACCACTCTTTCACTCACTCACTCACTCACTCACTCACTCACTCACTCACTCATTCACTCACTCACTCACTCACTCACTCACTCACTCACTCACTCACTCACTCACTCACTCACTCGCTCACTCACTCACTCGCTCACTCACTCACTCACTCACTCACTTACTCACTCATTCACTCACTCACTCACTCACTCACTCACTCACTCACTCACTCACTCACTCACTCACTCACTCACTCACTCACTCACTCACTCACTCACTCACTCACTCACTCACTCACTCACTCACTCACTCACTCACTCACTCACTGTATTGTTCAGTTCCCCCCGAGAGTTAGTACAGTATCTTTAGAAATCATATATCAAGAAACAACCCCCCCCCCCCCCGCACCTTCATCAAGAGCCCTTCAGTTCAATTGACTTCTGCCAAACAGCAGAAAGTTCAAGTTCCATTATTTTCGTGGCTATTCCGGCTATATTTATTTTAGTACTTAAGTCAGCAATTTCCCATTATCTGGTTAATCTGATCCTGAAAAACCACGATTCCGAGATTTTTTCCGTTTCCCATTTTTTGTCATTTCTAATCGAACTCCGTTTTTTCTAATTCGAATGATACGACCAAGACACGAAACAGCTCCCAGCTCCTGATAAAACCTTTCACATCACATTAATCCATTGATTCCCATCATAAAAATCCAGCTATTTCTCATTATTTGACGATATCTCTCTAAACAAAAACGTCATTTCCGTGATGATTCAAAGGCGGAAATCAGTTGCGGCACTAGCGGACAGGGGAGAACCAAAAAATTTAATTTTCCCCCTCTTTGCGAGGTTTAGAATGTAGAATTTGTTCCAATCGCTTAGTCCCTCTCATCGGAGAAATTCCCCTCCTTTCGGAGGATTGGTTCGTCCGTTAGTGCCCAGCGGTCAGTTTCTTGGTCAGTTCAGTAAGGTATGGTAATTCCCCTCTTTGACGGAAAATCGAAATTTCTAATTTTTCCCCAAGCTTCAGCATTTTTCATTTCTCAAAGAAAACGTCTCTCTATGGGGAAGCCCCCTTTTCGTCTTCTAAGACTATGGAATCCGCTATCACACAAAGTCAACAGAGAAACGTCAGATTTGATTGATTTATTAGGATGTTTAACTTGACCTTGGCTGTGAGTGATAAATTTCGGACAGCGTAATGCTAGAAGTAAATACGGGATGAATTTAACGATCCATTTGGATGTTAAGAACGAAATGATTATCGGATTTGAGATTTCGATGAAAACAGGAAAAATATTTTTTTTAATCTTATTTGATCATTTGGTAAATCCCATGTGTGATTGGAGATTTGGATAATAGAAATTTGAAATCAGATTATGCAACGGCATAATCTTCGATTTGATTTATAGCGTTGTAAAATGACGTCTCTCCCGCGTCCTCAAAACAGTTTCATAGTTCAAAAAACTATTAATTTATAACTATCCATCAAAGGATAATAAATAAATTGTTTTCTGTAGCAGTATTTCACTTCTTTCAAAACCAAACGTTTCAACAGATAATACGAAATTTAACCCAAAAATTCACCACCATGTTTATTTTCCTTATTCGTTTATGGAATTCCGTTCCGTGCTTCAACATGACCCCTGAATTTCATTCCCTTCTTCAGAACTTCTCAGTCAAGTATGTATGAAGTATGATTACATCAAGACTTTAATGTCTCAGGAATTTCGTCTCGCCATAAAAAACCCTTAAATCAGGCATTGACAACTTGTTTTATGAATGGGTTAACGACATCGATTCCAAGGGTTAAGTGCCTTGTCAGATCATGTACGGGAAGACTCATCAAGACTTCCAAAAGTGGTAGGAAGTATGAACATAGCTTGGTAGTAAAACTCGAGGGGTTATTAAATTTTAATTACTCATCGCATTACTCGTCTTCAAAGGGAACTGATTCCTGATTGACTGAGTATGGTTGTATCCGGCTACATTCAATAACATAATTAACAACTTGCATCTTATTGTCAATCAAGATTTTTATGTCAAGACATATTGATGAATTACTACTATGTACATAGGGTTAAGACCGCCGTATCCCCTACTAAGTTGTAAAACTCATCACACTTCAAGGAAAACGAAAAACACGGCTACATATGTAGCTCCTTTGTGATAAGATAATCAAGGGTGAAACATGTCACTTTATGGGTATAGAAGGGTATTATGAAGTATAGAAAGAGTGAGTAGTGAGGTATGTATCCTACATACATATAAAGGTTAATGATTCCAGTTGAGGGGTTAAAATGTGGGTCACGATGATTAGCAGCATGTGAAACGGAAAACAGGAAGTCGTCAATCTTCACCACTCAACTCACTATCGGCTTGAATGACTGGTCGGAAACGTGACGTGACGTGACGTGAGTGAGTGAGTGAGTGAGTGAGTGAGTGAATGAGTGAGTGAGTGAGTAAAGGAGAGCAACTGTATGTATGTAACAGTGATTGAGAGAGATCAATAGAGAAAATATCAGTTAGTGAACACAGTTCAAATTAAAGTGCATTAAAATCAGTTCACACACTCACTCACCTCACTCACTCACTCACTCACTCACTCACTCACTCACTCACTCACTCACTCACTCACTCACTCACTCACTCACTCACTCACTCACTCACTCACTCACTCACTCACTCACTCACTCACTCACTCACTCACTCACTCACTCACTCACTCACTCACTCACTCACTCACTCACTCACTCACTCACTCACTCACTCACCCACTCACTCACTCACTCACTCACTCACTTACTCACTCACTCACTCACTCACTCACTCACTCACTAACTCATTCACTCACTCACCGATAAGGTTTCGAGGAATCGTGGAATCATAATGGCTGATTGGATGAGAATGTCGTCGACCACCCAGAGGTAGAATTTATCACAGATTCTTGATCTGAAATTAATAAATCGTCATAATTTTTCAAGTTTTTTATGAAAAGTATTTTTTAACATCAGATTCTCAGATTTATTCATGGAGCAGGCATGTGGTCATAACTACATGAAGATCATGATAACTAAGTAATCGTGAGCAACCTTCAGGTCTGCACCGAAAAGTCTTTCTAAGGCGAACATGTGCGGGAATTCAAAGTGAGCCTCTAATCAAACGAAAATGCCAATAGTTTACATAACAAAATGTCAAACTCAGTTTTCATGTCAGCTGAATAATTCACAAAAAAATTTTGCTTCGTTGCTATATAGCTCAAACCGGTAATTTATATATAGTCACCATAGGGAATTTCACACAAAAAACGCTTTATATGTGGTGTATAAATATGCAGTACAGACATAAAAACTCTGGGGTAACCGAATAAATAAATTTATGGTGCTAGTTTTTCACATCGAGAACTGACAAAAACAAAATTTATGAACCTGACATGTAAAACAGGTCACAAACCGGAACAAAGAACATTGTCAGAATGACAGTCAGTCAGTCAGTCATTCAGTCAGTCAGTCAGTCAGTCAGTCAGTCAGTCAGTCAGTCAGTCAGTCAGTCAGTCAGTCAGTCAGTCAGTCAGTCAGTCAGTCAGTCAGTCAGTCAGTCAGTCAGTCAGTCAGTCAGTCAGTCAGTCAGTCAGTCAGTCAGTCAGTCAGTCAGTCAGTCAGTCTGTCTGTCTGTCAGTCAGTCTGTCAGTTATGAAATGAAAAACGCTCTGCGTTCAGAATCAGGTGTTTTATCAAAATATGTACGTTATCCATCATGACTCGGCTCATTTAATTCCTTCATAATTTTCAAGTCATTCAGTCCGTCAGTCAGTCAGTCAGTCAGTCATAGTCAGCCAGTCAGTAAGTCAGTCAGTCAGTCAGTCAGTGAGTCAGTCAGTAAGTCAGTCAGTCATGAAATGAAAAAAGGCTCTGGTATTCAGAATCAGGTGAACAATCGAAATACGTAAGCGATCATGACTCGGCTCATCTAATTCAGATGTTCTTCCTGCCCTGTCCTATCATCAAATCAAGGCAATCGACCGAGATAAAATCGTTCAAGGTTAGGTACTTGATGCCGGGTGATTCATGTATTTGACGAAATTAGGCAAACAATCTTATAACCATAAACATATTTATTACCACGCCTTAGGATTGTACCGCTTTCCCGTCAGCGGTGCATCCGCGAGGTAAAAGGTGCATCAGTATGAAATCATTGATACATACGGGAGATCATGAGTGTCGGGGCAGAAACCAACGACTAAAAAGGAACTCTCTGAAATTTTTGGATACCCGCAAGAGCGGAGTCCGTACCTTAGGCTTAGACGTACCGCTGTCAAGGGGCACGCGCAAGTATGAAGTAGCAGGCAAAGTGGGCTAAAATTTGAAGTTAGGCAATAAGAAAGGTATGTATATAGGAATAAATTGAGCACTCCGTAAAGCAAATCACTGCAGCCAAGGAATTGGGTGCTGACTTTTTGATATGCTATAGTGAGAAATGAGAATATTAACTATTCGTTACTATTTTCAGATCATCTAGGTTGTTGGCTGTCCGTGTCATCTATTTTTGATGCTTACTCTCAACCAGTGTCTGTTGTTATACTTACACGAACGAATAAATAAATAAATAAATAAAGGAGAACAAGATCATCTGCAACAACGATGGTAAAAGTAAATTGAGGTAATTTTTCAAAACTACAAAAAGAGCAACACATCAGGTAACTGGGTCATCTTTGGCTTACATAATTAATGTCAGCTAAAGTGATGAGTAATTCGTTATAAATCGGTCATGGTTTCTTGTTATTAAAAATTGTTTTTATAGACTCGTTTCATGAGCAATGAATTAGGCTCATGTTGTCCAAATACCTGGAGAAAAACCCCCTCAAAATTCAAATGCGCGGGAAAATCAGGGTCTAATTCAAATTCAGACTGGAGTTCGAAGCAACCCTGGATACACTAGCGGACGAGAAGGGGTGGGAAAAGTGGAATTCCCCCCTCTTTGGCGGTTTCAAGAAGTGGAATTTGTTCCCTAAGGTGTAGGTAAAATGGCTTTCTTCCTGCTGATTCCCCCCTCTTTAACGAAATTATATTAAAATAAGCTCGTCCGCCAGTGCCTAGATAGGCTACATTGATAAGAAGACACAATTCCTAGGATTAATGATGTAAATACATTGACAGAAAGAAATAAAACAATTTCATTGATTGATGGTATGACCGACATTAGCCGAAACAATGGTCAGGGAAATTGGCCGATTATTCATGATCAGATTTTTTTCCATGATCAAATTTCGTTATCTGAAGAACTGCTCCCACTAGCGAACGAAAAGGGGTGGGGAAAAGTGAAATTTTCCCCCTCTTTGGTGGTTTCAAAAAGTGGAATTTGTCCCTTAAGATGTAGGTAAAAGAGCCTTCTTTGGGAAAATTCCCCTCCCTTTGGGGATTTAGCTCGTCCGCTAGTGACTGTTCCTACGGCCGTTGCATTGGGAAATAATAGAAAAACTTGGATTCTAGTGAATAATCTATTTTTTTATAATTTTTTTTCGAAAAATCAAGTTGCAAGATAAAATACGGATCGGCAAATTGATTGGTTTTTTTTTGATTTATGACACGATGAAAACTAGGCTGAACAAGAGTTCGAAAAACAAATTTATTGACAAATAATAATGCCGAGAAAAAACCTGGGGTTTCTAGAATACGAACTGATAGCAGGACCGAATTTAGAATAAAGCTGCGTTTCCTGAAAATAGATAAGATTCGATTCTACCCGGATATTTATAACCATGCACAACTTCAAGGTCTTTGCTTCGAAAATTATATGATATGAGAATAATGCAAATATTATTAGACAAATATTATTGTATAATTAGAGATGGTTCGATAATTCAAGCGTAAAATAATCGTCGTAAAGTTATCAAAATTTACCATATTTATAGCATATTCAAGAGTTTCTTGTACTCAGAAAAAATTTTGGCGCGCAATTTGAATTCGGAACTGATTTTGGCGCGCAATTTGAATTCGAAACTGATTTTGGCGCGCAATTTGAATTCGGAACTGATTTTGGCGCGCAATTTGAATTCGAAACTGATTTTGGCGCGCAATTTGAATTCGACACTGATTTTGGCGCGCAATTTGAATTCGGAACTGATTTTGGCGCGCAATTTGAATTCGGAACTGATTTTGGCGCGCAATTTGAATTCGAAACTGATTTTGGCGCGCAATTTGAATTCAAAATTGGTTTTGGCGCGCGTTAAAAGTTATGAGAAACAAGGCTTTGTTTCACATGATAATTGTAATAACCTTATTTGTGGAATTTGTTCAATAAAAAAAATTGTGACAAGAAATCCTGATCAAGTCAAAAACATAATTCATGGCAGGAAGTTGAATCTCCCTGCAGGCATAATATTTACATTTATGTACAGGCACTGGCGGACGATCTAATCTTCCAAAGGGAGGGGAATTTCATCAAAGACGGGGGAATTGGCATTTTTAAAGTCCACCTTACCTGCACCTACTTTTTGAAACCACCAAAGAGGGGGGAATTTCACTTTTCCCACCCCTTCTCGTCCGCTAGTGAATACAGGAAAAATCAGGGGTTCAAACATTTTTACGGTAAATATAATTCCACACAGGAAGTGTGAACATTTTCCTTTGACCGCTTCGTACCTGAGGACGATATCACCTAATCACTTACATAAATGTTTTTTTTCGAATCCTTCTAATAACTATGTACTTTCTTCTTGTGCGATAGAAGGTGATGATTTGCCAAGATATTGAACTTAACTCAACTCAACTCAACTCAACTCAACTCAACTCAACTCAACTCAACTTAACTTAACTCAACTCAACTCAACTCAACTCATCGTCTGTACAAAACAACTGTTTCACATTGCTCAGCACGTGATGTTTCATGAGTTGGACAGCAGTAATATAAGTTGCATGAGTTCCAAAATCTCATGATAGTCTTTATGTGTCCAAAAAGTAGCACAGGCGGACGAGTCAATGTTCCAAACGGAGAAATTGGCAGTTTTCAGGTCATTTTATTTCCACCTTAGTGAACAAACTCTTCTTTTTGAAAGTTCCAAAGGTGGGGGAATTCCACTTTTTCCTACCGTTCTCGTCCGCTAGTGCAAGGTATGTATGAAGAGTCCATGGGATAGTGGCGAAACACTGAATAAGCTATAAATAGTAAGGGAAAAAATATGGAGCAGCTTAAAGGTTTTTAGTCTTCCAAGTTGTTTTCTATCGTGACAGGCCATAGCCTTACGACCGATTTCGCATGTAATCTGTGCCGTGAACAACTGCCGGACGAGCTAATCCTCCAAAGGGAGGGGCATTTCCCCAGAGAGGAGGAAATTGGCTAGAAAATAGGACTTTTTATCTACACCTTAGGAAACAAAATCTACTTTTTGAAACTCCCAAAGAGGGGGGAATTCCACTTTTCCGTTCTTCTCTCGTCCGCTAGTGCCGTGAACGGCTGAACTCTGTTCCAAGGTTGCCTGGCAGACTTGACAGAAAATCTTTTTTTGTGCAGTCTAACAAATGAGAAAATCTAGCATCCATGTTAGATTAGTTAGACTCGATTAGGTTAGACTCGATTAGGTTAGACTCGATTAGATTAGACTCAATTTGAATGAATAACAAATTTCTCGAGCTATCAGAATCAAGCTGAAAACTTTTCAGTGTCGGCTTTTCATTTTCACTACTCACTCACTCACTCACTCACTCACCCACTCACTCACTCACTCACTCCCTCACTCACTCACTCACTCACTCACTCACTCACTCACTCACTCACTCACTCACTCACTCACTCACTCACTCACTCACTCACTCACTCACTCACTCACTCACTCACTCACTCACTCACTCACTCACTCACTCACTCACTCACTCACTCACTCACTCACTCACTCACTCACTCACTCACTCACTCACTCACTCACTCACTCACTCACTCACTTACTCACTCACTCACTCACTCACTCACTCACTCACTCACTCACTCACTCACTCACTCACTCACTGACGGATCGAAAATTCTTATTAACTTAGAAAATGGTGGACAAGCTCAGAAAAGATCTAGCGAAGTTGCTACATAATGAACGCTGCTGAACCATCCATATTCTGAAGTGTCAGATGCTTTTGATATTTATTCACAGCATTTAACACGTTTTACTGCGATCTGTAAATCGTACATGACCTGCGAGGAATTCCTGTATCGGTTTGTAATTGCATGTTTGACCACAAATGAACAATACCTTCGGTTATGGTCCGGTTGAACAATGTTCCAAGGTTAGAGTTTACATAGTGGAGACGAAATAACACATCCGTAAAGAGGTAGTAAAAGTAATTGCCGTAACGCTGGGAAGACGAAAACCACATATCGAAACAAGAAATCACATATCGAAACGCGAAAACAGATATCGAAACGAAAAACACCGTATCAAAACATAAAAATGATTATCGAAACACTAAACTTGAGATCTAATTTTTGTGGCAAGCATAGCAGGAAGTGTTATATGGCATCTTTAGTGGATAAGGGAACAAAATCGGAAACCCTGATAATTTCAGGCCTCAAGGACTTTTCCAGAAATGCACGAACATGTTTGTGAGTAGATCCGTATACGACCGTACTATAGGCTTCGGCTAAGCTCAGGCTTAGGTTTCGGTTTAGGCTTAGACTTAGGCTCAGACTTAGGCTTGAATTAGGGCCAGACTCTGCTAGGTTTGGTGTCAAATGGTTTGGTTGAAACGACTTTAAAGAAGTTTTCATATAAGTCAAGCTAATTAAGTAACAATGTTTTTAATATTACACTGTTTGGAATTGATTGTTATGTTGTTTTACTATTTGTTTATTTTATATCTATCCACCAGTCACAGGATTTAGCACAATGACAATGAACTTTGATCAAATACATCACCGAACAGAGGTAGTTAAACTTACTATGTTAATCTTAATCCCGGCATTTTTCTTCCTTTCAATCTCGATTAAGACATTAAAAGTTGCCCGTGGAAAAACGTTTCACCCGAACACCGTTGTTGCATGTTATAGTTAATGTCGACTTGACCTTGACCAAGAAATTATCCACGGTATTTTTTTGGGTCACTGGGTTTGTTTTTTTGGTTGTAAAACACTTAATAATGTTAGAAATTTTGTCTTAGGACAGTTCTATAAACGCGTCTTACCATATTATTAGTTGTCCTTGTTGATGTAACGGTTTACATGAAGCAAAATCTGATTTGAAAATTGTCCTAACCCGATAAATTTACTATAACAGTAAAAACACTGATTTTAGCCATTAATTTTGTGCAAAGTCGATATTCTACTGGAAATACTGAAAAAAAACAGATAAAAAACATCTCTTTATTTTGATGTATGTCCATAAGTTTAACCTTGACTGTTCGTTGAGATGCGCTGCATTAAAACATATAATTTCACGGTTGGTAGGCTATAAAACATTGAACAAACATTGGAACCTGGAAAACAATAAATAAGGACATCGAAAAAAACAAGCAAGATGAGAATTATAATAATAACTGTTGATGACATTCACTTTCCGAAATAAGTAAATGATGCTCAGGAGTTTGGAAGGAAAAAATGAACAAATAACTAAATAATGCCCAGTTTGGGAGGAAAAACATGAACGAGCTTAAATATCGACTACTTAACGAAACTTTTCCGGCGAAACGAAACATACCAGCCTTTTCGTTTCGACTTGACAAATAATTGTCAACCGACCAGAACCAGACAAATCTAACCACAAACCTCTGATCTTCCGAATCGTGTTCAAACCGGCGAAAGAACACCTAATCCTACTGGTAGATGGTGTCGAAAAGCGAATTTGAAATAAACTAGCCGTTTCTTTTCGACATAACGAATATATGTAAGTCCACCAAAAAGACCCAGGCTAATCCATTTTGAAGAAAACATCAAACACCTTGGCCTAAGGTTAGTAAGTGTTTATCTCAGAATACTAGTAGATGGTACTAAATGTTCGACAAGCGACATGATATATGTCAGCCATTTCGTTTCGACATGACAAATATATGTCAAACCATCGAACCGCACTAATCTATATCGCAACTCTCTAATCTTCCTAAATCCGGTTCAAATTGGTGAACGAACACCTAAGCCTAAGATTAGTAATTCCAAAGTCAAGTACTGATATTCCAGCCATCCAGCCATTTCGTTTCGACATAACAATGTTATGTACACAAATAATGTATGTCAACCATCGAACCAGGCTGATCTACATCACAACTCGTCTGATATTTCTAAATCAGGTTCAAATTGGTGAACGAACACCTTAGCCTAAGATTAGTAATTACAAAGATTACTGGAAGGAAGGTACCAAATCCTTAACTCTCCCGGCAACACGAAATAACATAGCCATTTCGTTTCGACATCATAATCGACATCATAACAAATGTATGTCAACTATCGAACCAGGCTATTCTACATCACAACTCGTCTGATCTTCCTTAATCGGGTTCAAATACGACCCGGCAAAAGATCAAACCGAAAAGGAAGATGTCAACCGACAGAATATTAGTCGAAACGAAACGAAAATCACGCGCGAAATTTTTTCCGGATCACGAAATAAGAGTCATCGCTCGCGCATCGTGGCTTTTTCGGTTTCGACGTAAGAGTTCGGGCCGTGATTTCGACGTAAGAGTTCGATGTCCTGATTAAGAATGTGCGCTGACGGTGATTGGGGGGGGGGGGGGGGGGGGGGTAGGAAGGGGCAGGGGTAGAGGGCTAGGTGTGTTAAGGTGGGAAAAGGGTGATCGGTGAATTTTTTCGGGGATCCCCCTCCCCCGTCTTTAACTACAAGGGCAACTACTCTCACTTTTCGGGTTAAATTTGGGCGTTCGGGTTGGGGAGGGGGAAAAGACTAGCGGACAAGAGTGGGTGGGAAAAGTGAAATTCCCCCCTCTTTGGCGTTTTCAAAAACAAAAAAATTGTTCCCTTAGGTGTAGGTAAAACGGCCTTAAATCTGCTGATTCTCCCCTCTTTGGAGAAATTCCCCTCCCTTTCGGGGTTTTGATCGTCCGCCAGTGAAATAGTGTTAGATGCTAGATGTTCGTAAAGAAAGGGGGGATTTTGCCCCCCCCCCCCCGATTTTCAGGCGTGATTTATATTTGTATATAAGCCCGTCGGGTGTTTATATTTGAGAAAAACTTTATTTTATTTTATATTAGTCGGATAAGCCTTAATCTTTATGAAGTAACATCGGATATCGGTGGCTTGACTATAAACATGCTCTTAGTGGGTATGGGAAGAATATTTATTTGAATATGTATTTTAGTTGGGATGTTTCTGATAAATGAGCCAGCGGCCAGAGGGAGATTATAGTGTATGAAATGAAAAAGCACTGATGTATAATTTATGGCATTTTCATATGAAGTATGAAGTAAGAAATATGACGCATGAAGTATGAAGTTTATATGTAAGAAGTATGAAGTATGGAATGAAAAAGTACTGATGGTCAATTAATGGCATTTTCATATGCTTATCAGACTGAAACTTATGGCCCCCTATTGGTTTTCCTTGATAATACTTTTTCATGAATGCTCAATATGAAGTATGAAATATGAAGTATGAAGTATGAAGTATGAAGTATGAAGTATGAAGTATGAAGTATGAAGTATGAAAGTAGGAAGTATGAAGTATGAAGTATGAAGTATGAAGTAAGAAAGTATGCAATGAGATCAAGGCGACACTCATCGAACTTTTTGGCGCGCATTCAAATCCAGTCTACTCCCTAACTGAATGGAAAAGATATACCCTTTCAAGAATAGTGAAACTACAAAATAGATTTTCTTTCGACCAGCTTCCAAAAATTTCAAGAAAAATATAGATAGACACCGACCGAACCATTCCGAAAGGTAATTCGAGAGGAAATTTCGTCGGATTCTCCTCTTTCTCAGCTACTTATCATGGAGATCTGCCATTTGGAATTTCCGTGCAGGTCAACTGAAATGATCAC
>OZ038446.1:2403564-2421064 GCA_964036265.1 Daptonema setosum | reverse complement strand
CCGTATACGACCGTACTATAGGCTTCGGCTAAGCTCAGGCTTAGGTTTCGATTTAGGCTTAGACTTAGGCTCAGACTTAGGCTTGGATTAGGGCCAGACTCTGCTAGGTTTGGTGTCGAATGGTTTAGTCGAAACGACTTTAAATAAGTTTTCATATAAGTCAAGCTAATTAAGTAACAATGTTTTTAATATTACACTGTTTGGAAATGATTGTTATGTTGTTTTACTATTTGTTTATTTTATATCTATCCACCAGTCACAGGATTTAACACAATGACAATGAACTTTGATCAATTACATCACCGAATAGTGGTAGTTAAACTTACTATGTTAATCTTAATCCCGGCATTTTTCTTCCTTTAAATCTCGATTAAGACATTAAAAGTTGCCCGTGGAAAAACTTTCACCCGAACACCGTTGTTGCATGTTAAAGTTAATGTCGACTTGACCTTGACCAAGAAATTATCCACGGTATTTTCACCGGCAACAGTTTTTTGACTGTAAAACAAAAAATATTGTTTTAAGTTTGTCTTAGAACAGCTCTATAATTGCGCCTTACCATAGTATTAGTTGTCCTTGTTGATGGAAAGGTTTACATAAAGCAAAATCGGATTAAAAAAATTGTCTTAGTCCGATAAATTTACTAGAACAATAAAAACACATAGCAAATAAAGAAGCTACTGTTCCATAAAAGCACACATGGAATTTTATTGAAATTTCTGAGGTAAAAAGCTTTTTATTATTAAAAACTTCTATATATTTTTTAAAAATTTCTATAAAATTGGTTGCTTATGTACATTCAATGAACTCACCGCAGCTTTCATAGAGCCAGTAAGTTGTTTCTGCAAGCACAAAAACATCACCCAAAACGTCTGATAATGAAACATCACTAGCCTCAGCTCAACTCGGTTGTCACCATAGTTTAACACAGTATAGCCAGGGGCGATGATGTTTCATCATCAGACATTCTGGGCAATAATTTTGTTTGCAGAAACAACATTCGGGCTTTATATTATCCAAATGTCATGGAAAAAAGCGCGCCAAACGCAGGTTTGAATTCAAACTACGCGCCGAAAACTTTCTGGGTAACAAAAATCGTTGAATAGGCTATAAATTGATTTAGCCATTAATTTTGTGCAAATTCGATATTGTACTGGAAATGCTGAAAAAAATCATCGCAAAAAACAAATAAAAAACATCTCTTTATTTTGATGTCCATAAGTTTAGCCTTGACTGTTCGTTGAGATGCGCTGCATTAAAACATATAATTTCACGGTTGGTAGGCTATAAAAACATTAAACAAACATTTGTACCTGGAAACCAATGTAAAAGAACACCGAAAAAATCAAGCAAGATGAGAGTTATAATAATAACTGTTGATGAAATTCACGTTCCAAACAAGTAAATAATACTCAGTTTCGGAGGAAACAATGGAACAAGCTTAGACGTCGACTACTTAACGAAACTTTTCCAGGCGAAATGAAAAATATCAGTCATTTCGTTTCGACATAGCAAATGTATGTCAACCATCGAACCAAGCTATCAGCAACTTTATGATCTACCGATCGGATTCAAATGCGGCGAACAAACACCTAAGCTTAAGTTTACTACATAGTTCCAAATAATGCGGAATACTGGTAGACGGTACCACCGGCGGACGAGTTAAATCCCCAAAGGGAGGGGGATTTCGTCAAAGAGGGGGGGAATTGGCAGTTTTTAGGCCATTTTACTCATATCTCAGGGAACAAGTTTTACTTTTTGAAAACGCCAAAGAGGGGGGAATTCCACTTCTCCCACCCCTTCTCGTCCGCTAGTGGACGGTACCGAACCGCGCACTTGAAATATACTAGCCTTCTCATTTCGACATAACGAATATATCTATGTCAACCAAAAAGATAGAGGCTAATCTAAAGGAAGAATCCAAGTGAACATCTTAGCCTACGGTTAGTAAGGTTTTATCTCAGATTACTAGTGATTGGACCGAATGTTCGACAAGCGACATGATATATGTCAGCCATTTCGTTTCGACATAACAAATATATGTCGAACCATCGAACCGCGCTAATCTATATCGCAACTCTCTAATCTTCCTAAATCCGGTTCAAATTGGTGAACGAACACCTAAGCCTAAGTTTAGTAATTCCAAAGTCAAGTACTGATATTCCAGCCATTTCGTTTCGACATAACAATGTTATGTACACAAATAATGTATGTCAACCATCGAACCGGGCTAATCTATATCACAACTCGTCTGATCTCTCTAAATTGTGTTCAAATTGGTGAACGAACACCTTAGCCTAAGATTAGTAATTACAAAGATTACTGGAAGGAAGGTACTGAATCACCAACTCTCCCGGCCACACGAAATATATCTGCCATTTCGTTTCGAAATAACAAATGTATGTCAACCATCGAACCATAGGCTAATCTATATCACAACTCGTCTGATCTTCCTTAATCGGGTTCAAATACGGCGAACACCCACCCCGGCAAAAGATCAAACCGAAAAGGAAGATGTCAACCGACAGAATATTAGTCGAAACGAAACGAAACGAAAATCGCGCGCGAAATTTTTTCCGGATCACGAAATAAGAGTCATCGCTCGCGCATCGTGGCTTTTTCGGTTTCGACGTAAGAGTTCGGGCCGTGATTTCGACGTAAGAGTTCGATGTCCTGATTAAGAATGTGCGCTGACGGTGATTGGGGGGAGTAGGGAGGGGTAGGGGTGGGGGACAGGGGCTAGGGGTGTTAAGGTGGGAAAGGGGTGATCGGTGAATTTTTTCGGGGATCCCCCTCCCCCCGTCTTTAACTACAAGGGCAACTGCTCTCACTTTTCGGGTTAAATTTAGGCGTTCGGGGGGGGGGGGGAGACTAGCGGACGAGTATGGGTGGGAAAATTGGAATCCCCCCTCTTTGGCGTTTTCAAAAACTAAAATTTGTTTCCTTAGGTGTAGGTAAGACGGCTTTAAATTTGCTGATTTTCCCCTCTTTGGGAAAATTCCCCTCCCTTTGGAGGTTTGGCTCGTCCGCCAGTGAAATAGTGTTAGATGCTAGATGTTCGTAAAAAGGGTGGATTTTGGCCGATTTTGCAAGGCGTGATTTGATGCCCGTCGGGTGTTTACTTTTGAGAAAAACTTTTATTATTATTTTATATTAGTATTTATGCTACGGATAAGCTTTAATCTTGATGAAGTAACATCGGATATCGGTGGTTTGACTATAAACATGCTCTTAGTGGGTATGGGAAGAATATTTAGTTGAATATGTAGTTGAGATGTTTCTGATAAATAAGTCAGCGGCTGGAGGCAGAATATAGTGTTTGGAATGAAAAAAACACTGTTGTATAATTTATGGCATTTTCATATGAAGTATGAAGTAAGAAGTATGATGCATGAAGTATGAAGTACCTATGTAAGAAGTATGAAGTATGAAGTATGGAATGAAAAAGTACTGATGGTCAATTAATGGCATTTTCATATGCTTATCAGACTGAAACTTATGGCCCCTATTTGTTTTCCTTAATAATACTTTTTCATGAATGCTCAATATGAAGTATGAAATATGAAGTATGAAGTATGAAGTATGAAGTATGAAGTATGAAAGTATGAAGTATGAAGTATGAGGTATAAAGTATGAAGTATGAAGTAAGAAAGTATGCAATAAGAACAAGGCGACATTTATCAAACTTTTTGGCGCGCATTCAAATCCAGTCTACTTCCTAATTGAAAGTAAAAGCTATACGCTTTGAAGAATAGTGAAACTACAAAATAGATTTTCTTTCGATCAGCTTCCAAAAATTTCAAGAAAAATATAGATAGACACCGACCGAACCATTCCCGAAGGTAATTCGACAGAAAATTTCGTCGAGTCGGATTCTCATTCTCAGCTACTTATCATGAATATCTGCCATTTGGAATTTCCGCACAGGTCAACTGAAATGATCACTTGGATCATGGCGATGGGAAGGAGCATCGGCGGACGAGCCAGTCCTCCAAAGGGTGGGGAATTTCCCCAAGGAGAGGGTAATTGGCAGAAATTTGTCCATTTTACCTACACCTTAAGGAACAAATTCCACTTTTTAAAACCGCCAAAGAGGGGGGAATTCCACTTTTCCCCCTTCTCATCCGCAGGTGGGAAGGAGTGGTTCTGTCAGAAAATGCACAGCGCGGCACGGAATTCGGTAGAATTTTTATTCCTTCCCCCGAAAATCAACGATTCGTAATAAGTCAATTTGATGATCGGAAGAGTGAATAAGAGGCAGGTGACTGACTGACTGACTGACTGACTGACTGACTGACTGACTGACTGACTGACTGACTGACTGACTGACTGACTGACTGACTGACTGACTGACTGACTGACTGACTGACTGACTGACTGACTGACTGACTGACTGACTGACTGACACTGACTGACTGACTGACTGACTGACTGACTGACTGTCTGACTGACTGACTGTCTGACTGATTACCAGCAATAACTCAACACAAGGACCACTCCCATCCCAGAGACACGCTGTTTTACGATAAATACCGCCATAATCCTATAAAAATAATTTGAGACAATCTCATAGCGCGCGCAAAATCAATAAAAGTCAAAACAGTCAAACAGATATTTGTTTTTGGTAAACATCAGTTGTACGGCGCTAATATGATAATAACATGCACATTTATCTGCTCCTCGGAGCACGCGACCGCATGCAGCACCGGAGCACGCGTCACCCTTAAAGGTGAAAGGTGACGCGTGTATTAGTGCACGTATGCCGCCGCTTAACACTAGCGGACGAGAAGGGATGGGAAAGTGAAATTTCCCCTTATTGGCTGTTTCAAATGTAGGTAAAATGGCATGAAAACTGCCGATTCCCGCCTCTTTGACCAAGTTACCCTCCCTTTGGGGATTTACAGCTCGTCCGTCAGTGCAGGCCGCCACCTCGTAAGCGCGTGTTATAATGCATGCGCGCTGAGAGCGAGTGCGCTCGGTATTTAGGGAAAGTAGTTCTGGAATCAAACCTTGAGCAAATAATGCGAGATACCAGTAAGAATGGGGCTAAATTCATGGGAATGGAAGTTTTTTTGGTTTGTGGAAAATTTGTCTCTATTCATTTGGGTGAGTGATTTCACATCGGGCAAAGGGGTATTTTTGAAAGAAGAATCAAACATGGACAGTTTTGTTGATCTTGATGGGAAAGTCTGGTTATGACAGATGTTGACTGCAGAATTACTGGAAGATCAAACGTGATTAAGTATTCAATCAGTCAGTCAACCAGCGTGAGCGTAAGTGAGTGATTCAGTGAGTAAATGAGTAAGTGATTAAGCGAGTAAGTGAGTAAGCAAGTAAGTGAGCAAGTGAGAGAAGAAGTGATTCGTTAAATTAGTCAATCCAAATAATCTCACTTCCAAGCTCAGTCGGTCAGTCAGTCAGTGCTCGACGGCAAAGTTCATGTCAGATAATGTTGATATTTACCGGAAGATAATACGTGATTAATGTTATTAATGTGGTTAAAGTACTGATGTTACTTACGATAAGCAACTGCGATTAATCAGTCGTAAAAAACAATCAGTCAGTCAGTCAGTCTGTCTTTCAGTCAGTCAGTCAGTCTGTCAGTCAGTCAGTCAGTCAGTCAGTCAGTCAATCAGTCAGTCAGTCAGTCAGTCAGTCAGTCAGTCAGTCAGTCAGTCAGTCAGTCAGTCAGTCAGTCAGTCAGTCAGTCAGTCAACCCATGATTTTGTCAATCAGTCAGTCTGCCGTTCAGTCAATTAATCAGTCAGAAAAAATAGTTTCAAAACAATTAATCAAAAGTTGTATACGGCAGTTTTGAATATTGCTCTCTCGCATTGTTATATAACTAGACCGAATTTAATTGTTGTTTATATTTTCGGAGAACCGATTAATTAGGTTTTGTGAACAGTGATTAATAACGTTGGATTGGGGCGGGACAAACGTCTAATAACTAACTGTCAGTCAGTCAGTCAGTCAGTCAGTCAGTCAGTCAGTCAGTCAGTCAGTTGAGTCGGTCAGTCTTCCTCGAACAACAATTTTCTGCAAAAAATAAAATCAAAATTACACAATGCTCAAGCAAGGACACCAGAGAAAGTTAATCAAAAACCGTCTCGCTTAGTCAATCAATCAGCCAGTCAGTCAGTCAGTCAATCAATCAGTCAGTTGCTCAGTCTATCTAAAAAACAATTTTTGCAATATGAATCAAAAATACACTACGCTACAGCAAGAACACCAGAGAAAATTAATCAAAAACCATCTCGCTTAGTGAATCAACCAGTCTGTCAGTCAGTCAATCAATCAGTCTGTCAGTCAGTCAATCAATCAGTCAGTCACTCATTCAATCAGTCAGTCAGTCATTCTACAACAACAACGTTTGCAACATAAATCAAAATTACACAATGCTCAAGCAAGGACACCACAGAAAGTTAATCAAAAACCGTCTCCCTAGTCAATCAAAATACAAATCGTATGAAAATTTACTATATAAAGATGTAAAATGTAAAGATGTAAATAAAACGGAAGATGCATGAAATCTAACTAACGGGAAAAAACATTTGTTCTACAAATAATTTTTTAAAGGGCCTCTCTAGATTTGTTTCTGAAATGCTTGAATTTCAGAGGAATTCAAGTTTGGGATATTGATTAAAATTTTATTCAAATTTTAAGCGTAAGAAATGAACTCAGAATCACTAGCGGACGAGAAGGGGAGGGAAAAGTTGAATTCCCCCTCTTTGACGTTTTCAAAAAGTTGAATTTGTTCCTTAAAGTGTAGGTAAAATGGTTTAATTTATGTGAATTCCCCCTCTTTGGGATGATTCCCCTCCCTTTGGAGGATTAGTTCGTCTAGTGTTCAGAATGCAGTCGGAAATTTGATTGCTAATTGACTGTACATGAAAAATAATTCTCGATGAAAATCTCAATGAGCTTCAACCATATTGATGCTTTCTTTTTCAGTATAGTTCATTGGCCGCTGAAGGGTGAAGGGTAGTCGGAGGAAACTCTACCCGAAAATGACCAGAAATGGGAAAATTGTCAGTCGAAGAACGAATTCGGATGACTCAATCGGAAAACGCTTTCCATGAGGGGAATTTTACCACATCAGACTAAATATTTTCTTAGATTTCGTTTCCATTTTTCCTATTTTCATGGAAGAAAATCCATAGAAAGGACCTTTATCTCACTCGTCAGAGGATAAGAGAATAGTCAACTGGAGGAATGCCTAGACGAATTTGAGGACGGGAAGAAAAAGAGCAACCTTCCTCGGCAACAAGTGAGGGATTTATCCCTTCTTACCAGGGAATTTTACCTCCGAAAAATTCTGTGATAAACTTCTCATTTCAGATAAATAGTAAAAACATCTGATTTTTCTTCCGCCATGGTAAAGGGAAATGATCAACCAGCCATTGAATCCCGACGAATGTCGCTGAGAACGTCGTTATTATATTATTACAGGATGGGATATATTTTGTTGTGGGTAAGGCGTTTTTGATGAGCTTGTGAGGATATTTTCAGAATACAGATAAAAATATATAGAAACTCCATTTTTATTAGAAATTTCGAAACGAAAGAAATATTTTTTGAAAGCGCGCCAAACGCAGAATTGAATTTCAATTGCGCGCCAAAAAAGTTGTGAGTCAATGGCGGACGAGCCGATCCCAACAAGGGAGGGGAATTTCTTCGAAGAGGGGGAATTATCAGTTATAACGCCACCTACACCTTAGATACCAATAAAAATTTTTGAAAGTGCCAAAGAGGGGGAATTCCACCGTTTCCCACCCCTTCTTGTCCGCTAGTGTTGTGAGTAAAAAAACCCTGGATTTCTGCTTGCATGGAAGTATCTCACAAAGGGAAAAACCAGCGGGCTTCAAACATTAGTCTTTACATCAGTTGAGCTCACTGGCGGACGAGATAATTTATCAAAGGGAGGGGAATTTCGTCAAAGAAGGGGGAATTGGCACATTTAGGCCGTTTTACCTACACTACATGGAACAAATTCTACTATTTGAAAACGCCAAAGAGGGGGGAATTCCACTTTTCCCACCCCTTCTCGTCCGCTAGTGGTTGAGCTATGATATCAGACTCATTAATGATGAATAAAAATGGCAAACCACATCACATAGGATCACTGGCGGACGAGAAGGGGTGGGAAAAGTGGAATTCTTCTCTCTTTGGCGTAAACAAGTAGAAATTTGCTCCCTAAGGTGTAGGTAAAATTGCCTGAAAACTGCCAATTCCCCCCTCTTTGACAAAATTTCCCTCCTTTGGAGGAGCCAATCCTCTAAAGGCAGGGAAATTCTTCAAATGGGGAGGAGTCGATAGTTATTAGGTCATTCTAACTACACGTTCAGGAACAAACTCTACTTTTTGAAATCACCAAAGAGGGAGAATTCCACGTTTCCCTACTCTTCTCGTCCGTTGGTGCATAGGATATGTAACATCTGGCAGCAAGCAACTGAAATTCCATGATAAGCCATCACGAGGAAGTAGGTACATAAGTTATTCTTGAATCATGACATAATGCGAAAAAACCTCAACTGAAACCATGAAAACGGATTGGCGGCATGTAAGATTATTGGTCGACCTGTATTCGTTATTTACTTCAAGGGAGTACTGTAATCAATTTCATATTGTACATTTAAGACATTTCAGTAAGTCACGGATGATGTCAATGCACATGACCGTTCAGCATGCATGAAAAAATGACAAAATATGGCTAAAAATAACAACAAATGAAAAAATCATTCAAGAATCGCCAAAAAAGGTGATGATTATCCAAAAGGTGTGTGAAATTCATATTCACTAGGGTAAACCCGTTGCTACGCAACTGAGTATTAAGTTTACAAAAAAACTATCAAAGTCAACCCTTCAATGTAAAAAATTAGCTTCGATAACTGTAAAATGATCTCATTGCGATGCAGCTGAAATCATCATTGTTATATAGCTCCAAAACCCGTAAGATGAGATCATTGCTATGTAACTAAAATCATCATTGTTCCATAGCTCCAAGTTGAAACTTCTAACATTTTAACTTCCAGCAGATCAATTAATGCCCTTCCGTTGAAAACCCGCATGATATTTTTCAAGAATTACCCGACACGATATGTCAACACGTTAAACTTACCCGACACATTAAGTTCGGTTTTTTTGTCGAAGTAATTTAAATTTGTTTTAAGATTAGTTTAACTGTGGAATCACACTGGAAAAATTAAATAACCCGTTATTTTCTATCCAGTTCATGTTTTATTTATCTATTCATGTTTTACCCAGCCCTTGGGATATTTGGATATTTCGAAGTCTTCACCCGATATTTTTAACCATTTTTTATTTTTTTACCACAACAATAATAACTTGTGAAATTGATTGGTGGTTCAGTTGAGTTCATGATGATCGGTGGTTCAGTTGAATTATGTCTTGAGGGTATTGATGAATTTGTTGAGAGAGAAATGTTGAGTAATTCAATCAAGTGATCATAAATCAAGATTATCATGACCTCTGGTTGATTGAAGGGTACACGATGATTTTTTCAAGTTTCCTATGAAATAAAGAAAGGTGTTGAAAGTTATTTTGTTACTTTTATACTAAAAAAGCGTGACACACACACAGACATACATTGTCTAATTTATATATAGATATTTGCTGATTTGAGTAAACTGACCTTCACTTCACAGTGAAACCTTTCGCAGGTCACAGGATCACACAGGATGTGGTCATAAAAAATTCCGGGTCATATTTCTCCGTCCAGCTGTCTGAGCATTCCCAGAGGATGTACCGGCCTATTTATAGAGGAGAGGTTGTGCTTGTGGTTGGGGGGGGGGGGTTGATTTTAGGATCAACATGTACAAAAAGGACTGATAATCGAGAAGCTAGTACACACACTTAAATGACGTTGGAATCAACTATTTTGATTATTAAGAGTTAAACGATATAACATCTTGGATAACCGAAAAAGAATGGCTCTTTCCGCTATTCATGCGCTTTTGTATATAATGTTACACACTAGCGGACGAGAAGGGGAAGGAAAAGTGGAATTCCCCCCTCTTTGGCGTTTCCAAAAAGTTTAGTTTGTTCTCTACGGTGTAGGTGGAATGGCCTGAATTCTGAAAGTTCCCCCTCTTTGAGAAGATTCCCCTCCCTTTGGAGGAAGAGCTGGTCCGACAGTGGCTAGTGATCACCTATCTAAGCAAGGATTGCAGTTTGCCATAAAGAGGTGTTAGTCAGTGGCACTGGCGGATGAGCCAAACCTCCAAAGAGAGGGGAAAATAGTCAAAGAGCGGGAATTGGCAGATAAAAGGCCATAATACCTACACCTTAGGGAACAAATTCCACTTCCAAAGAGGGGGGAATTCCACTTTTAGCACCCCTTCAGGTCCGCTATTGGTCAGTGGTATCCATGGCATTATCCTTGTTATAATTGACAAACTGGCGGGCTCTCAATGCATGCACATTTCATATCCGGGGAAGCGGTGGCTAATATGTTAACGATTCAATACATCTGCAATCTGCACGCACTAGCGGACGAGAAAGAGAGGAAAAGGTCAAATTCCTCCTTCTTTGGCAGTTTACAAAACATGGTTTGTTTCTAAAGCTTTAGATAAAATGGCATGAAATCTGCCGTTTCCCGCCTCTTTGACGAAATTCCCCTCTCTTTGGTCTTTGGATGATTGGCTCGTCCGCCAGTGACTGAGTGCGGATTGTCGGATAGAAAAACTAAAAAACGCAATTAACTTCTCAATCCTAGAGTTTGTCAAACTGATTTATCCAAAAAAAAACTATTAGGGTTCAGAACTTGATTTCGGTGATTGAAAAATAATCAACTTTTCAAGTTAACGAGTTTTAGATCCGCCGCAATTATCGCAGCCCATTTGGTCCCAATATTGCATATTTTGAAGGTCATTCAACTGATGCTGAAGGACCACACCTGTATGCATATTGGCGTAGAATCAGAATGTGTTTCATCAATTGGAGTTCCGACAAACTAATTGACTGACTAACTATACTAAGTGGCTGAGTGACTGAGTGACTGAGTGACGGACTGACAAAAGTGAGTAAGATTGACTCACTTTCTCTAGTCTGTTAACCTAATCAATCAGCAATCGGTTTCACTGACATTAGTTGATAATCGACTAATGTATTTTAAGATCACTGGCTAACTGACTGACTGAGAATGATTGACTGAATGATTGACTCACTCATTGATTCATTGATAGATTTATGGACTGACAACCAGTTGGCATTGAAACGAGAAAAACCAGGCTGTCACAACGGATTCAAATAATAAGCAACAAATCTGATGATCGGAAGTCGTCAGAAATCGCAAGCAAGGTTGAAACAATCAGACAATTTTTGAAACTAAAAGGGCAACATCATTGAAGATTCTTCCGCTTTACTAGCGGACAAGAAGGGGAGAGAAAGGTGGAATTCCCCCTCTTTGGCATTTTCGAAAAGTTGAATTTGTTCCCTAAGGTGTAGGTAAAATAGCCTTGAAACTGCCAATTCCCCCTCTTTGGAGAAATTCCCTCCCTTTTGAGGATTAGCTCGTCCGCCATGGCTTCCGCTTATTATCATTATTATTATTTTTGACAGCGACGGCGTACTGATGGATTTATGACTGAAAAGGTTGCTGAAATCATTTTTTGTACATTTTTAGCTGATAAAGGTAGCAAGAAGTTTTTTTGTTTTCGTTTTTTACTCGTAATGACCTCTCTATGTATTTCAATGCCAATGTTGATTATAATTTGAAGACTTACGATTATGTATTGGTCAACTACATATGTATCTGATTGTCAAACTGACTGACGAATGACTGACTGAATGACTGACTGACTGACTGACTGACTGACAGGCAAGAGTTGTAGCAATTAAAAAGTCGAATTCTCCAAGGTTTGACACAGTGGTGTGGCACAAAAACATAGATTGCATACAAATATCCTAATAACTATGTACCTCATACTAGACTTAGTACATGAATGAAAATTAAAAACAGGTACGTCCCAAACGCTTCAAAGTTCAACAAAAATCGCAAGCGTTTGGAGCAGCTCAAGTCAAAACCTCCAAGGTTTAACAGAGTAACATGGCATTGAAATGATCACCACATTCTCAAACCAAAGAATGAAAAAGGTAGAAACGCGACCTATTACAAATAACCTAATAACTACAACTCATCCCAGACTTTAGGACATGAATGAAACTACATATGTACATTTTCCCTTTAATGCTCAACACAAATCGCAAGCATTTAGGCTATTCAAGTCAAAATCTTCAAGCTTTGACACAATGACACGGCATCGAAAGGAACACTACTTTAATTTAAACGAAGGTAACGACGCGACCTATTACACATAATCTAATACCCACCTCGTACTAGACTTGAAGACATGAATAAAATCCATGTTCCCAAGCGCTTTAAAATGCTCAACACAAATCGCAATCATTTAGGCTATTCAATTTCAAAACCCAAGGTTTGACACAGTAACACAATCTTTCAATATGATCGCTGTTTTCCCAGCCTTTTTACAGGAAAGCGCAACACACTTTTCACAAATCGGCATAAATATAAGTAAATATCATCACGTCCTCTTGCCTTGCAAATTCGAGAAAACACCTCTCCGCAAAATCCATAACAATTTTGACGATTTGGAATCACGCGCTTCCCAGAGTAACCCGAAACGAAATGGGGCCGATTTTACCAAAACGAAACCCGAACCGAAATGCGGTAAAGTCGCCGAAATACTGATTTTCGGTTTCGACATGTCGCATTTCACACGATAAAAGGGCAACATGCTCACACTGGGTGGACGAGCTAATCCTCCGAAGGGAGGGTAATTTCCTCAAAGAGGGGGAATCGGCAGTTAGATATAGGCCTCGTAATTGGTTCTAAAAAATTCCAAAACGTGGCACATAAAATTCCTTAATTGAGAATCCGGTTCTGGACTTGAGAATCTGGTTCTAAGAAATAAAAAAAAGTGGCTAAAACGTGGCACTGAAAATTCATCCTTTGAGTATCCGGTTCTGAACTTGAGAATCTGGTTCTGACCATGCCATGGTTTCTCGCAGTTTTAAACCATTTCTTATAATCAATTATGAGGTCTATAACAAGATATACCTTTTTACAAAAGCCAAAGAGGAGGAATTCCACTTTTACCACTCCTTCTCGTCTGCTAGTGCATGTGCATGCTCGCTTGTACCCTCACTTGTACTCATTGGTGGACGAGCTAATTCTCCGATGGGAGCGGAATTTCCTCAAAGAACGGGAATCGGCAGTTTTCAGGTTATTTTACCTAGACGTAAGAGAACAAATCATACTTTTTTAAATCGCCAAAGAGGGGGAATTTCTCTTTTCCCACCCCTTCTCGTCTGCTAGTGCATGCTCACATGCACGATTACAAAGGATTAGACTACTGAATTTAAATACGCGCCATTTTTCTTGGTGAGTTTCAAGATTATTCGTTGAATAATAGTTTGTAGTTATTATACCCTATCCAGAGTTTCCAGTCGTCCGAAAAGATTTTTGTGCGCAATTTTTTGAAAAATAAAAATTTGCTTTGGGCGCGCAAAACTGGAATTCAAATCTGATTTCGGTGACTGTTCTGAATTTTCGGGAAAAGAAACTTCTTCTCCATGGTACTTGAACAAAATAATAATTTATGTATATTTCCCTGTATACATAATAACAGAATACATGAGAATAATTCAGAACAACAAGAAAGCCTGACCGAGCTATACAAATCGGTATAAATGCTCGGATTTGTCATTTCGGTTCGGCGTTATCCACTGGCGGACGAGGGAATATTCCCAAAGAGGGGGGAAATAGCAGAAATTTAGGCATTTTATCCACACTTTTACATTTGAAAACCGCCAAAGAGGGTGGAATTCCGCTTTCCCACCCCTTCTCGTCCGCTAGTGGCGTTATCAAATGGCCGAAAATCGGCTAAAAATCGATAATACTCGACTTGACACACAATTGTGCTATTTGTATGAAACAGGTCAAGCCTGAAATCATCCCTGTTTTCCGCCGTTCTTGAAACACGCGGATAACAAAAGTGGGGTATGACTGACTGACATACTGACTGACTGACTGACTGACTGACTGACTGACTGACTGACTGACTGACTGACTGACTGACTGACTGACTAACTGACTGACTGACTGACTGACTGACTGACTGACTGACTGACTGACTGACTGACTGACTGACTGACTGACTGACTGACTGACTGACTAACTGACTGACTGACTGACTGACTGACTGACTGACTGACCGACTGACTGATTGACTGACTGACTGACTGACATACTGACGGACTTACTGATTGACTGACTGACAAACTAAAAATCGTGAGCGTTTAGGCAATCAAAGTCGAAACCTCAGACTTGATACAATGAAACTTTATCGAGATAATGGCCGCTCTCCCAGCCCCGTTGCTGAAAAAATGCAACTTTTTTAGTATCAGTATACATAAACTTATCTAATTATTTTATATCACTTTTTCACAGATTGACTGACCGACTGGACTGATTAACTGACTGACTGACTGACTGACTGACTGACTGACTGACTGACTGACTGACTGACTGACTGACTGACTTACTGATAAACTGACTGACTGACTGACTGATTGATTGATTAACTGGCTGACTGACTCGCTCATTAATAAAGGTGACTGATTGAATGACTGACAGACCTCCAAAAACGTTTATTGAATCCAGATTCTTGCACTTGATGTAAATGTGGGTAGATGAAAAATTCTATCGTCTGACCAAAGATGACCCAGATGTAAAAAGCCCCCCCCCCCTTATTTCTATTGTTTTATGTTTATTGTGAACCGATAACTGGGGGTTGGTCATCATTTTCACATATAACATCAAAAACCTCACCCTTCAAAACATTAACGTTCGATCTGCACCTTACTTTTCTGTTTTCTTCTATTCATGAATCAAGGGAAAGGGATTTCAGAATCCAAAGGAAAATGAAAAGTAAAGCAAACAAGAAAGGAAAATTAACCTATTCTGCTCTTCGGTTCCTGGAAAATTATTTTCAATCAGATGTTTTGCCAGTTTTTTTACTTTCCTGTGGACTCAGAAAGCGCCTTGGAAGTGGAAGAAAGTAGCTGAATTTGTGAAATCGTCGACCCGAATATATTATTTTAATCCACTATAGATCGTGGTATAGAATTAATTTTGATAACAAGATACATATAAAGCTGTCGGTTCGGTGCACATGCATTTCGTTTCACATAATGGCGGTATAGTTTCATTTTGTTTTAATATGTCCATGATACGTGAATATAAGTGATCACTGGCGGATGAGCCAATCTTTCAAAATTCTAAATTCAGGGGAATTTTGCCAAAGAGGGGGAATCGGCAGTTTTCAGGTCATTTTACTTAAACCTTACCTACACCTTAGGGAACAAATTATATTTTTTCCAAACGCCAAAGAGAGGGGATTTTCACTTTTCCCACCAATTCTCGTCCGCTCGTGCATGAATATAAGCGATTGTCCAATAACCGCCGCTTATTGTAAATGACCGTGAATTCATATATTCTAGTTAATATACCTTTAATATGGTCTTGAAATAATATGAATAGCTTGATCAGGGTATCTTGAAAAAAAAATTTCTTCAAACTCCTCTGCCTCTCCACGGATTTAATGAAGTAGGCACATTGTTAAAAGCTTCTCGGGATTCAAGTGATCAAATGACACGGATTAACAAAGGACAAATGATTCAATAAATCAATAAACTTTTTTAACCGGGTAACACCCACTGAACATGATGATTGCATGTTATAGCATATAATACAGCTGTTGGGTTGAGTTGAGTCGGACAGCCGACTATTATGCGTCACCTTCTCTTACATTTGATGCAGCTAACGATTCAAAGTTGTATTAGTTAACACTAAAACTTTTCACTCAAATCCCAGGTAGCCCCTCAGTAAGTAGTTCAACTTTCATGTGAAAATCGATTAATATGATTTTTTCTCGAAAAATTGAATGCCCGCCAAAATCAGTTTGAATTTGAACTGCGCGCCAAAACTGCTCTGGGAAACAAAAAAATCTGAACAGACTATACAGGGTGTATCATTAAGGCACCCACTGGCGGACGAGCTAAATTCCCAAAGGGAGGGGAATTTCGTCAAAGAGGGGGAATCGGCAGTTTTCAGGTCATTTTTTCTACACCTTAGGAAACAAATTCTACTTTTTGAAACAGCCAAAGAGGGGGGAATTCCACTTTTCCCTCCCCTTCTCGTCCGCTAGTGAAGGCACCAGCGAACGAGATGGGACGGGAAAGTGGATTGCCTTATTCGGATTTCCGAGCCGTTATTGTGTACCTCGAGGTTTAAGTAAAAAGACCTAAAAAACGGCAAATTTAAATTTTTTGTTATTTTTTATGTTCAACAAAAACATGACAGAAAAGTCCCCAATGAAGTTCAAGTGAAATATCGTATCATTTCTAGGAAATTGTGATTCCGATCAGGCTAAAAGAGATGTGAGCAAATGCATGCACAGGGGGTAGTCGTTGGAAAAACTTTTTGTCTCGAATCTCGCCTAAGAACAAGTAAAAGCTTACTGAGTTGGTTGAGACTTAGGCGAACATCGAGAGGACGAATATTCAGAAGAAAACGCGGTAATTTTCATATTCAAATTGCACCTGAGCACTGGCGGACCACTGAAACCTCCAAAGGGAGAGGAATCTCCACAAAGAAAGGGGAATTGGCAAAATAAAGGACTTTTTACCTACACCTTAGGAAACAAATTATACTTTTTGAAGCATCCAAAGAGGGGGGAAATCCACTTTTCCCACCCCTGCTCGTCCGCTAATGCACCTGAGGCCAGAGCTTTTTTACTTGCCGCAGCGCGTGCTTGACGCAATATTAAAGAAAACACCTTGGAAGCGGGTAATGAAATTGGTTCGATAAACATATATTTTTCCAAAATAACATAAATTCGAATCTTAATGGTAATAGATTCCCCTAGCTTACATGACTTTGCATAAATTGAAGCTAGATAGTCTTTTCAGCTCAGTAAGATCATCAGCCATCCACTGGGGGACGAGCCAAACCTCCAAAGGGAGGGGAATTTTTCCAAAGAGGGGGGAATTTGAAGTTTGAGGTTATTTTACTGACACCTTAGGGAACAAATTCTATTTTTTAAAACTGTCAAAGAGGGGGAATTCCACTTTTCCCTCCCCTTCTCGTCCGCTAGTGCCGCCATCCCGTCACCGAAAACTTGAACCATATCAAGGTCGCCGTAACACATTACCATGATGGGCGTTGTTTTTTAATAGCCTAGTGGCGGATTATTTAAAAATATATTTTCAGATTTATAAAAAATGAAAAAAAATGTCGAGAAAACCTGAGAAAAAATCTTCCATATTAGAAATAACGAATGAAAGCGGAGTTCTACAACTTAGAGAAAGATAACCAAACGTTCAATGGAGATTTACAAACGAGAAGAAAAGCCGCGGGTTTGCGTCATCTATATTTTTTTCAAGTAGTAAACTC
>OZ038446.1:2395507-2403364 GCA_964036265.1 Daptonema setosum | reverse complement strand
TTTTTTGTTTTATTTTGAGCTATAATGGTGGATAATGGATAATTAAGCAGTTAGACAGCTCTCCTGAGCAAATTCTGAAAAAGTGCGAAATAACGATTTTTTGATAATAATGGCCCTACCAACGGGTCTCAAGTCATTTCAATACCACATTTAAAAGTTCATAATTGTGGTTCATTGTGTTGAATTTGTAGCCAGCACACCAATAATAAATTTTAACTAGTCGTGTGACGATATCTTTGCATAAATCGTTCACTAAAAGAAATATATGGAAGTTTGACATTAATTCTTTGCAGCTAATATACCCGAGTCCGCAACATTCATTTGCACTTTCAGGTGTTGGAAAATGATCAAATTAACCACTTTTATAGCTCAAAATGAAGCTGAAAATATGACAAAAAGTGCTGTTTAGAATTCAGAAGACTATGACTTACCATAAATTTTTTTTATCATAGATGGAAAAAAATATATAATCTCAATTTTGCCCAACTTCAGAAAATTGAATTTTTCGTTCTAAAAGAAGACGATGTAGGGGGGGTAGCACCAGTAGGTTGTGAAGACAATGTAATGGGCTAACTCGTGGGCTATATGTCATATTCTGAATAGCTAAACCTAAGATAGGCAATCTCCTTGAACATAACCACCTGGATAGGCGATCAAAACCGGAAACTCAATGAAATTTCAAAATAGGATTTTTGGTTAATTGCTGCGTTTTTAGGCTCAAAATGACCGCAATAAACATATAACAAACTTGTAATATGGATAATTAAGCAATTGTACAGCTCTCCTGAGCAAATTCTGAAAAAGTATGAAATAACGATTTTTTGATAACGAAGGGTCTACCAACGGGTCTCAAGTCATTTCAATACCACATTTAAAAGTTCATAATTGTGGTTTCTTAAGTTGAATTTGTAGCCAGCACACCAATAATAAATTTTAACTAGTCGTGTGACGATATCTTTGCATAAATCGTTCACTAAAAGAAACATATGGAAGTTTGACATTAATTCTTTGCAGCTAATATACCCGAGTCCGCAACATTCATTTGCACTTTCAGGTGTTGGAAAATTATCAAATTAACCACTTTTATAGCTCAAAATGAAGCTGAAAATATGACAAAAAGTGCTGTTTAGAATTCAGAAAACTATGACTTACCATAAATTTTTTTTTATTATAGATGGAAAAAATATAAAATCTCAATTTTGCCCAATTTTTCAGAAAATTGAATTTTTCATTCTAAAAGAAGACGATGTAGGGAGGGTAGCACCAGTAGGTTATGAAGACAATGTATTGGGCTAACTCGTGGGCTATATGTCATATTCTGAATAGCTAAACCTAAGATAGGCAATCTTCTTGAACATAACCCCCTGGATAGGCGATCAAAACGGGAAACTCAATGAAATTTCAAAGTAGGATTTTTGGTTAATTGCTGCGTTTTTAGGCTCAAAATGACCGCAATAAACATAAAAACAAACTTGTAATATGGATAATTAAGCAATTGGACAGCTCTCCTGAGCAAATTCTGGAAAAGTGCGAAATAACGATTTTCTGATAACGAAGGGTCTACCAACGGGTCTCAAGTCAATCCAATACCACATTTAAAAGTTCATAACTGTGGTTTCTTGTGTTGAATTTGTAGCCAGCACATCAATAAATAGTTTTGAATAGTCGTGTAACAATATCTGTGCATAAATCGTTTACTAAAAGAAATACATGAAAGTTTGACATTAATTATTCGCAGCTAATATACCCGAGTTCTCAACATTCATTTGCACTTTCAGGTAATGAAAAATGGTCAAATCAACCACTGTTATAGCTCAAAATGAAGCTGAGAATGTGACAAAAAATGCTGTTTAAGTTTCAAAAGACCATAACTGAACATTATTTTTTTTCATAGTTAGAAATGAAAAATGGAAAATCTCAATTTTGACGAAATTACAGAAAATTGAATTTTTCATTCTAAAAGAAGACGATGTAGGGGGGGTAGCACCAGTAGGTTGTGAAGACAATGTATTGGGCTAACTCGTGGGTTATATGTCATATTCTGAATAGCTAAACCTAAGATAGGAAATCTCCTTGAATATAACCACCTGGATAGGCGACCAAACGGTAAAACTCATAAAATATTTATTTAGAAAATTCGGTTAAAATATGCGTTGTAGGGCTCAAAATGACCGCAATAAAACGTAGAACAACTTTGTGAAATTTCAGAACATTATATCTTTGCTACCATTTTATATAGCCGTTCAAAGACAAAAAAAGACAACTTTTTTCAGATTTCCGAAATTTTCAATTTTAAAATTTCAAAGTCCTCGTTCTCAGGATTGAAACATATTTGGACCCTAATACTATGGTCGATTAATACCCACCATATAGTGGTTCGAAAACCGTTAACAGCTCAAAATTTTTTTCGTCGACGCATACCCCCATACAAACCGTAGGTTTTCTCAGGCAAGCCGATTTAAAATCATATTTGTTTTTATTCTGGGTTGCAAATATGACGTGTTAGTCGAATAACCAATCATCGTATCCTCAGTTGAAAAAACAAAAACTCCTGTTACCCACATTTTTGTCTTTTACCCATAATGTCTTTTTCGCGTGTCTTAAATGAAAATTTAATTTTCGGGACATTGATGATCGGAATGGGAATTATGTACCTGATATTTCAGAAAATGTTCTCCGATTTGTTTTCAGATGAGTCTGTCACCCACCCACTAACTCACTCACTCACTCACTCATTCACTCACTCACTCACTCACTCACTCACTCACTCACTCACTCACTCACTCACTCACTCACTCACTCACTCACTCACTCACTCACTAACTCACTCACTCTCTCACTCACTCACTCACTCACTCACTCACTCACTCACTCACTCATTCACCCACTCACTCACTCACTTACTCACTAACTCACTCGGTCACTCATACTCACTCACTCACTCACTCACTCACTCACTCACTCACTCACTCACTCACTCACTCACTCACTCACTCACTCAGTCACTCACTCACTCACTCACTCACTCACTCCGACCAAGTAAATTATATCGTCATTTATTGATCAAAGTGTATCTCACCAACCGGTGCAGTGGCGCTTTTTGTGAACAGGAAAATGGTTACAGAAAATCAAACTCAGAAATATGTCTCCCCATGAACACAATACGTTTTCAAATAAAACATCAAAAAATGAAATGGTATAACCTATCCAGCGTTTCTTGTTAGCCGAAAACTTTTCTGGCGGCAGTTTGAATTCAAATCTGTTTTTGGCGCGCTTTTCAAATTTCGCATTTTTTTTAACATACGAAAATTGCGCTTAATTTATTGCTTACGTACGTAACCGGTTCACAAAATTAGTTTTTGATAATAAGAAACCCTGACCAAGCTATCAATTTTGTGAGCTGCAAAACGATTCCTCAAAACATCGGATCTTCCTTGAAAAATCAGGGAAGCCAGTGAAATAGCGGATGCGAAAACATTTATACGAATATCACATACTACTTGTATTACAAAATTAGAATTTTTTGAAAACGCGCCGTTATTACTTTGTATTCAGCATAGCAAGTGAAAGGAGTTAACGGTAATTTAGAGTTTGTAAAATAATGTGAAAATCAAAGTTTTTTCACAAATAACTTGGCGCGCTTTCAAAGCTAATTTTTTAAATAATTATTTAGGAATGCCATATAACAATGATAAAGCAAAATCAAGGCCAACAAAGACATAATAATAATAATAATAAAACAGAAAATCAGTTATGCAATTGGAATGTGGACGAACACATAGTATTACGAATACAGGGTTACCCGAAATCTATATAGCATTATCAGTTAGTTGGGGTGGGATTGGGAACTTCTCAGATTTTTCCCAGACGTGATTTCAATGCCAAATGTTGTTTGATATGGGAAAATTTTTCCTTCTTGGGGAATTCCATGAACAACCCAACCCATCCATGCTAACTGAAAAATGCCAGAGCGTCAATAGCCTATTCAAAATTTCTTGTTAGTCAAAAAGTTTTTTTGGCGCGCAGTTTGAATTCAAATCAGATTTGGGAGCGCATTCAAATTTTTTCTTGACACAAAATCTTTTTTTCCGTTTGAAAATCTAGCAACCTACGTGTCTACTTCGCAAATTTCTGTTACGGGTCCATGGAAAAAACTTTATTATTAACCAGAAACCTTGGCCAAACTATGTTACCTATTTTTTTGACAAATAATCGAATTTTTTTCTATTTTCTCATATGAGAAACATTTGAATCAAATACGTTCCAAAAAAACAAAAAAATTGAAGAAAAATTACGAACAAAAATGCGCAGATACCAGTGGGGGCCGCGGAAGGCCCAGCACCTGATGAGTGAAAATATAAAATAATAAATAAAATGTAATGTTTAACATAAAATTCAGCGGATTAATTAAATGAAAATTATAATTATTTTAGTAAAGTTTATTCGAATATGCACATAAATCAGACAACAGAATCGTCAACGTAAACGTAATTATGGAATGTGTGGGAATGCATACTGTAATAGGAAACTAGACACAAAAGTAAAATCAGGTTGCTTTCATAGTGATTTTTGCAATTTTACAACTTTTGCAATCCTCGTAATTTTCGCAATTTTGGTATTTTTGTTAATTTTGGCAATTTTTTTGTAAACCTTTTCCATGTAAAATTTTCATGTGTTATTCGGCCAAAAAAGTTATGCATATGGAAAAGTTTCGCGCGAAAAGAGTCGCAACTGTTCTTGCTACTAACTATGGAGACACCCTTAATAAAATATAAGTATAGAAGAAGACAGCTTTTATTGAAACCAACAGACTTTTTTGTAAAATTTTTGAAACCACACTGTGGCAGCACGTAAAAAACTTCCATGAAACTACCCATTTTTCTGAAACTTTTTTGACCAATATCAAAAATTCTAAACATTCTCCTGCCGTCCGACCTGTTTACAAAAAAGTTCACTTGTCTTAAAATTAGCAGTCATCTTCTATAAAATATAATAAAACAATTTTTTCAAACCTAACAAATTTGCTTCTTCCTTCCTCGAGGCAAAACTCTTCCTTATGTTTTTTCTGCAAAGATTGCAAACAAATGTTAAACTCATTCAACTGCAGAATAGGAAGACTTTTAACATTAATGCATATTTTTATAACAAAAAATTTCCTATAAGTATGATGAAACAATTTCCGCGTTACATCTGTTCTGTATAAAGAAAACAGAACACAAAAGCACAATGAAAGATTGACAATAATGATATGTGGAAACAACGAACGAATATAAGTAAATTGGCGTAATTTTTGACAGATATATCAAATTTCAGGGATATGTAACACATTTTGTAATCAAAAATTTACAACATTCGATTGATAAACGAATAACAATCAACACAGAAACGGGCAGGCAGCGTGTTTGGAGCAAAGTATCAATTGGCTGGTATGGGGTATGAGTAACGTCACCGATTTTCGGAATCTTACCGAAAAAAATAGTTTTCGCCGAAAATCGTGTTTTCGCCGAAAATCCTTATTTTTACATGATCGGCTTGCAGTTCGTTTCGGCGGTTAAACGGTTGTGACGAGCGCACAGAATCGCTACGGCGCACAAACACGCGATGAGCACTGAGTGAGTGAGTGAGTGAGTGAGTGAGTGAGTGAGTGAGTGAGTGAGTGAGTGAGTGAGTGAGTGAGTGAGTGAGTGAGTGAGTGAGTGAGTGAGTGAGTGAGTGAGTGAGTGAGTGAGTGAGTGAATGAGTGAGTGAGTGAGTGAGTGAGTGAGTGAGTGAGTGAGTCAGTCAGTCAGTCAGTCAGTCAGTCAGTCAGTAAGCTATAAACGTCAGTGAGTCAGCCGGTTAGTTATCCTTATCCATCAGTCAGTATTCCCTCAATCACTCACTCACTCACTCACTCACTCACTCACTCACTCACTCACTCAATCACGATGGAAGTTTATGTGCGTCGGAACTTAAGGCCTATTCATACTTGGGTGCGGGGCGCACCGGGTACGGCGTACCCGGTGCGCTCCGCACCATTGGGTACGCCTGTAGTATGAACGGCCGGCGCACCTGAATTTCGAGGAAAAGTTTTACAGGAAAATATTTTCCTGAACTTTTTTCCGAAATTAATTAATTAAATCAAAATAAATTAGAAAAACGTTTCTATAAAAGAGTGAGCTTAAAAAAATGTTTCTTAAAAAATTCTCCATTGATTTTTGGGCTAGAGTTCAGGATTTCCGACGCTAAATAACAACTATTCAATGTAATTTATCTTCAGTTAAAATTTCTGAAGTGAAGGACCAGTATCGATTACTGCCGGTCGCTTGCCTTTATTTTAGTGTTGCGACTGTGTTGTGCATTTTATTACACTTCCATGTAGCTGCAAGAACATTTTTTATCGAAATACATATATTTTCAGGCGTATTCTGATAATATGCACTAAAAAGGTGGCCGCATCATGAAGACATTATCAACCAGGGTGGATCAGGATCATATGAACGCCACAAAAAATAAATTTAAAGGTTAATCTGTAGTAAGTTAGCTAGGGTCAGTTCAGGTAGTTCGTTAGAAAATGTTTTTAGTTAGTGGGTAGTTGAGATCGTTTCAAGCATTCAAAATGATGGCTTGCTCGCACTTGCGGACGAGCCGAAGGGAGGGGAATCTCCGAAGAGGGAATCGGAAGATATTACGGCATTTGACCTACATCTTAAAGAACAAAGTCTTTCTTTTTGAACCGTCAAAGAGGGGATTTCACTTTTCCCTCCCCTCTCGTCCGCTAATGCTTGCTCGCGCTCAGCCGGCTGGCCGTCTGCGTTTTCCGTACAGGGAGCTCCGTTTATCGTATAATACTCCCTCGCTCAAACTTTCAATTTATATCTTTTAATATGTATAAAAATAGGCATGATCGTTCGTGGGAGTTCGAAAGTTTTGTATTTATCCTGCACTTCTTTTTCACAAAAGTTTTTGACTTTGTTTTATGTTTACAAAACTGTCCAATATTGAGAGAGTATGCTGTGCTGTTTTTAGTCTATTCTTGTGATAAAGAAATTAGAGTTCAAGGAATAAAATATGTAAGGCAATTATCGTGTCTATAGGGTAGGATATTCATCGGTTCTTTTTAAATGGTTGCTGATTGCAGATTTTCAAACGTGTACGTCATCGGCTGATGCCCGACAACAGGGGAACCGTCTGAAGGTTGCCGAGGAGCGTGACAGACGTGTTCAGGCCAACAACAAGAAGAAGTGAAGTGAAGTGGAAGGCTAACCACATTGATTTATGGCAGATTGCTCGCCACCTTTGTGGACTTTTATTCTATCTCGTGATTGTGATGTGATTTCACCGTTCTGCTGCAACCGAGAATCGTTTTTAATTAAAGTGTTTTCAAATGAGGTGATCACCTTATGTGAGCTTATGCAACTCAGTTCAAAAAGAGATCCCAGTTCTCGAATGCTAGCTCACCACTGGATTATTTTGTTTTTAGTTAACTTTTTTTATCTTACTGAAACGTGTGTTATTTTGGTGTGTGCGGCAACCAGAATTTCTTGATAGGCTATTGTCAATTGTCATTACACGTCAATACACAGATTATACATAGAAAATGAATATATTAAACTTCACTGATGTGTGGTATCGTTTTGTGGCTTTGACTTTGATTGTGTTTGCATATGTAAAAAACATCGGACGTTTAATGTATAGTTTCAATAAAATCAGGAGCTTCAATGAACATTGGCGGACGAGCCAAACCTCCAAAGGGAGGGGAATTTCGTCAAAGAGGGGTGGGGGAATTGGCAGTTTTCAGACCATTTTAATTACATCTTAGGGAACAAATGCAACTTTTTGAAATCTCCAAAGAGGGGGAATTCCACTTTCCATCCC
>OZ038446.1:2388007-2390507 GCA_964036265.1 Daptonema setosum | reverse complement strand
GAACTTTTTCATTAATTGAAGCCATTAGGAACACTAATACCATTATTAGAATGGTATTTTCGTAGTCGCCACGGCCCGAGAGTTGGATAAACTGACGGGCGATGGCAAAAACCCCAGAGCGACTTTTGAATTTTTGTTTTTCTATCCTGTGCTTTTTAAAAACGTTTGATTCCATTCGAATCTCAAATACCGCCATCAAAATTCAAGACTCAAGTTCGTCAGGGGAAACCGGCCAAACGAACCTGGTCATTCTAATAACCAATTGTCTACATGATATTCTTATTATCCGCTGATATTTTTAGTCGGAAACTATTGACAGCGGTTAAAATTTTCTCAAAAGATCATATTATTGATTCGTTTTTGGTTCGTGACCGGTATTAACGTATTATGATTTCATTTACTAAATGTTTCTAGGTCTGGATATTATACGATTCTACAAGTCCAATAGCCAACTTGGTGTCGGCGCTGTTTTTGCCACGAGTTCGGAGACACGTGCCGTGGTATGTGGTCATAGATGTGCCGTGCGATTCGCATGTCTCGGTGCCAGGTTCGCGATGGTGTTGTTGTTGTTGTTGTTGTTGTTGTTGTTGTTGTTGTTGTTGTTGTTGTTGTTGTTGTTGTTGTTGTTGTTGTTGTTGTTGTTGTTGTTGTTGTTGTTGTTGTTGTTGTTGTTGTTGTTGTTGTTGTTGTTGTTGTTGTTGTTGTTGTTAGTGTTGTTGTTGTTGTTGTTGTTGTTGTTGTTGTTGTTGTTGTTGTTGTTGTTGTTGTTGTTGTTGTTGTTGTTGTTGTTGTTGTTGTTGTTGTTGTTGTTGTTGTTGTTGTTGTTGTTGTTGTTGTTGTTGTTGTTGTTGTTGTTGTTGTTGTTGTTGTTGTTGTTGTTGTTGTTGTTGTTGTTGTTGTTGTTGTTGTTGTTGTTGTTGTTGTTGTTGTTGTTGTTGTTGTTGTTGTTGTTGTTGTTGTTGTTGTTGTTGTTGTTGTTGTTGTTGTTGTTGTTGTTGTTGTTGTTGTTGTTGTTGTTGTTGTTGTTGTTGTTGTTGTTGTTGTTGTTGTTGTTGTTGTTGTTGTTGTTGTTGTTGTTGTTGTTGTTGTTGTTGTTGTTGTTGTTGTTGTTGTTGTTGTTGTTGTTGTTGTTGTTGTTGTTGTTGTTGTTGTTGTTGTTGTTGTTGTTGTTGTTGTTGTTGTTGTTGTTGTTGTTGTTGTTGTTGTTGTTGTTGTTGTTGTTGTTGTTGTTGTTGTTGTTGTTGTTGTTGTTGTTGTTGTTGTTGTTGTTGTTGTTGTTGTTGTTGTTGTTGTTGTTGTTGTTGTTGTTGTTGTTGTTGTTGTTGTTGTTGTTGTTGTTGTTGTTGTTGTTGTTGTTGTTGTTGTTGTTGTTGTTGTTATCGTTCATCATTCAGCTGGCGAGCGAGTGACGGTACCTGCAGCCTGCACTATACCACCAAAGAAAGCTACAAGATGAACGCGACCCTGACGGCCGACCCGGAAGACGCGTTTTATGAGGTCATCGATTGATTCTGAAGGCCGGCGAAGTTTGCTTTATATAGCTTGGTCAGGGTTTCTTGTAAGTCAAAAACTTTTTGGCGCGCAGTTTGAATTCAAATTTGTTTTTGGCGCGCTTTCAAAAATTCGAGAATTATAATCTTTTTCACATACTGCATTTCGTCAACATACCAAAAAATAGCGATCAATTGAATACGTGCCGTAAAACCGACCCGCAAAATGAACGTTTGATAACAAGAAACCCTGACCAAGCTATAGTGCTGTCAAACATTTATGAAGTTCATTAGACTAACTAAGAATATGGACGCCGGAGTTCACTCCGGTAATCATGACTGTGAAAGGCGGAGTTCACTCCGGTAATCATAACTGTGAAAGGCGCTGTGAAAGGCGGAGTTCACTCCGGTAATCCTGACTTTGAAAGGCGGAGTTCACTCCGGTAATCATGACTGTGAAGATCGGAGTTCACTCCGGTAATCATAACTGTGAAAGGCGGAGTTCACTCCGGTAATCATGACTGTGAAAGGCGGAGTTCACTCCGGTAATCATAACTGTGAAAGGCGGAGTTCACTCCGGTAATCATGACTGTGAAAGGCGGAGTTCACTTCGGTAATCATACATAACTGTGAAAGGCGGAGTTCACTCTTCTAGTTATGAATGTGGAAGGCTGAGTTGACTTTTTTACTGTTAATGTTGAAGCCCAAGATCACTGTTCTAACTATGATTGTGGAAAGCGAAGCTCACTCTTCTAACTATGAACGAGGAAGGCGGAGTTAACTTTTCTAACTATGAATGTCGACGCGGAGTTCACTCTTCTAACTATGAAAGTGGAAGGCTTAGGTCACTATTTCACGCTCTATAATTAGTCAATCGTCTTGACGTCTTCACCTTGTTTTGAATACTGAAATTATTGGGTTTTTAATTTTTTATAAGTTATATAATAGCACGGAGCTCCTGTAGTTCCTGATGAGTCCAGACTCCGTTAGAACAGGCATATAGGATGTTT
>OZ038446.1:2379827-2382607 GCA_964036265.1 Daptonema setosum | reverse complement strand
AAAACTCACCGTGCTTCGACGAGTCGTCCGAATGACGAACAGTACGTACTTACCGTAATCCAGGATGGGCCGATAGCCCCAATGCCTCCGATAGACTTTATTCACACATTTCTGATTCATTGTTAATGTATTCGTTTGTTAATAAAATATGATATTCGGCTTTAAAATGAACAGGGACTGTTATTGAATACACAGAATCGAAATGAATGAAAATGAAATCTATGTAGTTAAAAAAGACCCTAAGTCATGTACGCTTACATTGTAACAACTGGAAGCTCCTTCCAACAAGTTCCAGTCACGTGGCTCAGTTGGTTAACGCGCTTCATAAAGTAGCATGGGGTCGTGAGTTCAAAACTCATACCGCCACTTGTTACTACAAAGGTACATTATAGATGCGATGCGTTAAAGACATGGCACTTTGTCTGTGAGGGTTAGCCGCTCCGCACAGACTCGTATGGGATGACCTCCTTGCTATCATCTGAACGTAGATGCTAAGAACTATTCATCATCATCGCTTTATTGGTCAATTAACAGACTGGATACATGTGAGCACAAAATTAATTGCGATAGATACATGCAACCGAGATGTAATAATAAAAAAGTAAAAGTTGAGCAGTTGGATTGTGATCAGACGTCAAGTACATTCACAATTTTGGATTTGAGATTAGAAATAGATCGGATTATTCTCGACGGCGTCGGCCATCTTCGTCAAATGACCTTTATCCTTTTTTAAGTTTCTTATCTCGTGTCATCCCGCAGTTCTGACTGATAGCAGTTAACTATTTGGAAGAATCATTTTGACGTATTTAACATTTTGACAAAATGGTATTGTTGCGCCCAATTCATCAGGTGTGTGGTGACAAAGTTTTCTTATATAAATTTCAGTGATAGGCTTTGGACAAGCTTTATGTTCACGCCAAAACCACATTTCGTACGGCATGCAACTATGGCTGAAACTGGAATATCGATTTAATGGCAGCTTAACATCAACGTATATACTGTACATATGTACATGTTAATAATGCGCATAAAAGTCGATAGATCCGTTTTATCGTCCCAAATATTTAACGAAAAGTGGAGGGAGAGAGGATAAATACGATTTGGCTGCGGTGCTTCAGACATTCTACAGGTACATTTCTTCTAAATACACCCCGTTAGTGACCTGACAGACAAGATTCGTGATCTAAAGTTATTGTACTCACACATATATATTTTATTGTTATTGTATTTGTTCGTTAATATGATATGACATGTTTATTGTAATTAACTGGAACTGACTTTGAATAATCACACATTGGGGTGGTACTTTGAATTGTAGGCAATCGAAATGAATTGAAATGTAATCAAGTTGACAGACACCCTAAGTAATCCACGTCAACTTCTATTTCAGTGGTTGGTTACCCATCTTAATATGCGCGCATTAAGTTTCGTCATTCGTAAAAATTAGCGGAAAATTTTTGGGTTCGCAAATATGCCTCCAAAACCCCATTGCATACATCATGCAACTATGGCCGAAACTGAAATATAGCTCGCTGTTTTTAACACCAACGTATGTACATACAGATCATTTCATGTTCGTGTTAATAATGGGCATAAAAATCGATAGATCAGTTTTATCGTGGCAAATATTCGACGAAAAGTGGAGGGAGAAATAAAATTTAAAACTGATCTGGCTTCGGTGGTTAAGAAAAAAAAACCCTGGAGTGGATTTAAAAGCTTCTTAATTAATTTTTCATCCACCGGCAAATTCCCCGTGATCCGACGACTGACCCCCCCTTTACAACCGCATGATTTATGTGTTTAATTACCCTACTCTATAGGAAGATAAATTGGTGGTATGATTCAAGGTAATGCTTCACGTTTTTGCAGCAAATATGTGCACCTTTACTGTGTACTTTACCGGATGGTAAAGTTTTGTTCTTAAAGAATTTACCCGGTAAATTTTACTTGTCTATGTGGAAACTCTACCTAAATAGGTTTTAATATAATTTTTAATCGAGGGAAATCCAACAAACAATCCCCCTTACCACCGAGTGATGTACCTGCTTACCGCCGCACTTCGTTTAAAGTTTGTTCACTAAGGCGTAGGTAAAATGGCCTAATTTCCGCAAATTCCTCCCCCTTTGGACAAATTCCTCTCCTTTTGGAGGTTTGGCTCATCTGCCAGCGCTGGGCACCGTTTGACCAGTTTGTGACTTTGGATGTGTCGAGCATGAATCCAGGGTTTCTCGTTAGCCAAGAACTTTTTGGCGCGCAGTTTGAATTCGAATGTTTTTGGCGCGCTTTCAAATTTTCGAAAAATTAATTCTTTTTCACTTGAAATTCAGATGACATACAAAAATTGCACCTAATTCATTGTATACCCGACCCAAAAAGTTTATTTTTGTTTGAATGTTTGACGCATGAGCCCAAACGATGAGCTGTTTTGAAGTGGTTACATGGTTACGCCGATAACATCCCCATCGTCCCATTGTTCCAGCAGGACGAGTGATGTACGCATTATAGCTACCGACTGTCATAATACTCCGTATATTTGATTACGATACCACTGTTTTCTAGGAATTTTTATCTTAAAAATTTCTCTCATTCCCAAATCAATGCCTGTTTACGTAAAAATGCTTAAAATGCCTTGAAATGCTTGTTTACTTGAAATATTTTTTTTTTCAATGGCTGAAGAAACAAGTTGGCATCATGCCGAATTACGTGGTATTTTTTAAGGTATGTAGTTTAATTTACTCTACCCTTTTGAAGGTAGTTCAATTTACCCTCCCTTTTTAAGG
>OZ038446.1:2367327-2377327 GCA_964036265.1 Daptonema setosum | reverse complement strand
GTGACTGAGTGAGTGAATGAGTAAGTGAGTGAGGGGAAAACTCTTGGCTATCCTACAGGGTGGGCCGAAAAAACGAAAAAAACTTTGATCTGTTATAAAAATGACTGTGTAGATATGTAACAATTGTCATTCTCAACAATTGTTAGCATCTAATAAACTTAATTATTTTAAGAATTTCATTACGATCGGTTCGGGTTTTTGAGTGGCACGGGTTCGTTTCCCAGACTTTTGATAAAAACTGTAAACTTTCAAAAATCTGTGGGGTCTGGAAAATTGCACCAATGGGTCATAACTTGATATTGTCATATCGTGATGTATGATGCGCGAATGCGTTTCAATTACAATCGTAATCAATTTTCATATTGCTTATCAGAAAGAGGCTGATACATTTCCCTCCATTGTTACCAATCAATCTTCAGCAGCGGATCTTTTTAGCCAAACTAAAAAATTCAAAACCAGAGGCAGCAGCACAGAGAAGGGTTTTCAAGAATACTTTAGGAGGATAAAACAATTTTCATCCTATAGAAAGTCTAACATTTATCCGATAACTGCTCATCTTCACCACTACACAGCTGACAAGTTGTCACTTTCTATAGAATTTGGTTTCGTCACCAAAAATCAGAGTGTGCTTATGATCATTCGTATCAACATCCAAGTGTAACAACATCCATCCGTAACAACATCCAATCGTAACAACATGCGTTCGCATCAACTGTGTTTGGCTGTTCTCATGGTGGCGGGCATTGTCAACGCATGGCCGGCAGGCGGTCCCTATCTTAGCCGATATAATCAGCAGATATATGGTTATGGCGATCTGCGTTACGGCAGAATTAACAGAACTTATATGGTGACAACAGCGTGATATCGCATGACTATGGCAGGAACAACCTCAACAACATCAACAGCTACAACAACAACAACAACAACAATGACAACAACAATGGCAACGGCAACCACAACGGCAACTACAACGGCAACCACAACGGCAACTACATTGGCGCAGCTGCAGTTCCCTGGGGTCACTATCCGTTACTTGGCAGCGGGATCACTTACAGGGCTACACCTTACTAGACGGATTCGTTGATCACATCTGGTTGGTGAAGTATGTATGTTTACAAACCCTCCGATTTTTTTTGTTTTTTTTTTTATTACTCGAGCAGTCTCGCATTGAAGTCACCGCCAACTGACATCACATTCCGGCCGTAGGGACGCGTCCGTGGGCCCGGTTAAATTTCTGACCCCATATTTGATGTCCCAGCCCCACAATACATACCCCTATACCGACTTTTGTATTACATATTGCATGCACGAAGCTCTCACAAAGACTACTGGCGCTTATCGACTCATGTTGTTGTTGTTGTTGTTGAGGGTCGGTCGCTCGGCTAGTAGTCGGCGGCCGTCGCGCAGCTCCATAATTGCAGGTGCTATTGCGGATTACCCTGGGTTTGGTTAGTTATTGAGTTAACCTCTCACTTGCCCTCGTAGAGGGTTCTTCTTGGCCCATATATACAGTATATCTAGGATTTTGTACATTGCAGGGTATCTTATTGAAATCTACCCATGCTTTTAATGTATTTTATTAGGTTGGATATGGACTGTTTGGTCTCAATTTCCTTCCTGTGCTTATGCTATATTTAGCATTTTGTTTCCTAAAGGCCGAGCAATCGAAAAGGAAGTGTTCCGAGGTTTCCTCAGCCGGTCGCATGAGGGGTCATCCCTCCTTAACATCTTTGATAGGTGTTTGTTTAGGGTTGAATGTCCAGTGGTTATTCCCACTAGTAACCTCAACTCTTTCTTGGGGAGCTTGATAATGCGTTTTATCGCAGTTTTTCCAGGCTTGCCTATTAGCAGCCTAGATTGTCTGGTTAGGCTTGTGCCTTTCCACTGATTAACCCACAGCACTTCCATATGGGAGGTTATGAGTTTGCCTAGGTAGTCTTTCGATGGATTGATTCTCCATCTGACCATCCCCTTATTTCTGCATGCCTCTTTAGCAAGTCGGTCTGCAGTTTCATTACCTGGGTACCCTGCGTGAGCGGGTATCCATTCTATGGTGACTTCATTTTTTGAAGCCAGTTCGTTTAGTTCCAGTATGCACATTTCTATGCACTTGCTGGAGATCGTTTCACCAATTAGTGAGTATATGACCTTTGAGCTATCAGTATATATGGTGATCTTTTTACTGACCACCCTATTTTCTAAAAGCTGTCGTATCATAATATATATGCCAGCCGTTTCAGCCTGCAAAACACTGCACCAGGGTTCGAGATTTGTGCACAATTCGTCCCCGTTGTTCAGTATTATAGCGGCCGCTCCGGCCTTTCCCTCTTTATTTTTGGCTCCGTCTGTGTAACAGACTAGATTCAAGTCAGAGGGTTGTTCCGGGGAGTGGTGTTCCCACCATTCTCTGGATCTTATGGATGCTTGAAACCTACGGGTTACGGGCAGCCTTTTACCGTCGTCTAGTACGGTTCTTGTGTTCGTCAGCGCACTATCGGTCCACTGTTTTATTTTAGTGTGTCCAATTGTGCGTGTAGAGTTTTTCCACTCTCCATTAGCCACCAGTCTTAGGTAGGCTTTAGAAGCCTCTCTCTTGATTAGTAGGTCTAAGGGTAGTGTGTTTGTGAGTCTTTCCAAGCTTGAGCATGGAGTTGATTTCATACAGCCTGTAATTGAATACAGGTTTTTGTGCTGTATTTTGGTGATTGCCTTGTTGGCTTTCACTCCTTCTATCTTGTGCCACCAGACTATCGCCGCATAAACAATTGTGGGGATAATCATGGTTTTGTAAATCCATAGGCAGGATTTGGGTGATAGTCCCCATGTTCTGCCTATGGCTCGTTGACACATTTTCCAGATTGTTTCAGCCTTTGCGGCTTTCTGGTTTATGTGGTTAATAAAGTTGAGTCTGTTGTCTAGGATGACACCTAGATATTTGACTTCTTTTTGTTCTTGCCTACGGGTTGTGGGCAGGCATTTACCGTCATCCAAGACGGTTGTTGTGTTCGCCAGAGCACTTCTGGTCCACTTTTTTAAAGTGTGCCCAGTTGTGCCTGTCAAGTTCCTTGGTATGTGTCTATGTCCTTAGGATAGGAAAGGAGACCATATGATAGGTATGTCCAATCTTATCCCTAGGTCACCAACACAAAACCTCTTATTGGGTTCGGCGGGGCTCGGTGGCCTCAGGCTGGTTAGCCGGGTCACACCTTACCTTACCTTGCCATCACTTCTATCGTTAAACCTTTCTTTTGCTTTAAACAGTTCACAGACCGTATCAGCAACGCTTCAAGCAGATAGATCAGATCTGCAATCTTAATCTTGAGACATGGGTATGTGTTCTTATGGTAGACAGTGGAAGATCTTAACCTACAAGATCAATTACCTCTAGCTACCTTCTTGCAAGGTGGTTTAGCCGCTAGCCAGGTGCCAGGTAGGAGGTTTATAAAGCGGAGCTATTTTGAGCTTCTCCCGGACCACCGATGAACTGATTGCGTCAGTCCGATCGGTTCCACCTCGTTTGACACCCGCTTATCGACTCATATACCAATAAGTGTTGTAGCATAGGCACACAATTAAATTCAAAACTGCGTTTAGTGCGCATTAAAATTGTAAGTTCTTTTCACATTACACTTTTTTTCAATTGTTACATTACATTTTTATAGCATACGAACGGTGCTAGTTGTTGTTGTTGTTGTTGTTGTTGTTGTTGTTGTTGTTGTTGTTGTTGTTGTTGTTGTTGTTGTTGTTGTTGTTGTTGTTGTTGTTGTTGTTGTTGTTGTGCATCAAATTCAATTGGTAATTGGTTCAGGTAATCATCAATCTCAGTAACATAATGACCTGACCAAGCTCATATTAACTAAACTCTTTTATTTACAGGTATCGATGGCGGTGTTCATTCGAAAGCTAGGCTGACTTCATGTACTTCGCTATTCGATAGTTTCAATCATCTTTTCTTTGTACCTTACCTTACCTTCTCTTTGTGTCTTAGCTTTTTTATTGTTTTCAATGATCATAACTTTATATACATCGTTATTTGATAGTTGATCATCATATCTTTGTTCCTTAACTTCTATTGCTTTCAATGATCATATAAATATACATTTTCATCTCGCAAACATTCATTTTATACAAAAATCCTCACGTAATGAAGTTCACTTAAATATTACATTGCCCTGTTAAAACTTTATCAACCTTGACAGTTCTATAAAAAAAAGGTATTCACAACTAAAAGCGTCTAATAAAAAAAAAATTCAAGAAATGCCGTTAGTGAACTGTAGAACAGCTAAATAATTTGGTCGAAAATTTTACAAAGGTACAAACAATACAAATTTTAATAACAAGTAATTCTTAATTTTAATAACTTCAATTTTAGTAACAATTTAACAAGCAACACAATTTTTTTTAATTTACACCAACTTTTTATACTTTCGTTCGTGAATATTCATTTTTGTATGAATATTCTATTACGTTGCCCTGTTTACACTTAATCAAACTTTCAAAATGTTTTATTCACAACCAAAAGCATCTAATAAAAATGTTAACCAGATGAAAAAAAGTTTTTTTGATATCAATAAATTACGTTAGCTTAGGAATAAGGGGAGTTTGTGAAAAAATTCGACGAAGGCACAAACTAAATTATGAAAATCAAGTTCGCTTATAAATGTCGTTTGTTCTTTTTTTACACACAAATATTTAACATTAAGAGTAACAGTCACAATAGGTTAAAGCCCCGTTTATACTTGAGCGCAGGCGCAGCGCAGATTTGGGTGCAGTCTACGGGTGCAGATCTACGGGTGCAGATCTACGGGCGCAGCTGTTTAGCGACTATAAACGCACGAGCGCAGCCAAAATTCCAGTTTTTGAGCGATTTTATTTGATATAAAACCAAAGTTTTTGTGTGACTTCTTTTAGATATTTTTGATCACTGATTTTTTTCATGAATTTTGAGACCAAAAAGAGCCGAAACTAAGGTGAACATTTTTTCGGTCGAGATTTTGGGCGATCTGATTTGATATAAAACCGAAATTTTTGTGTGACTTCTCTTACATATTCTTGATCACAGATTTTTTTCACGAATTTTGAGACCAAAAAGAGCCGAAAAGGAGCTGAAAAATTTTTGGTCGATTTTTGGCATCCGGGTAGGATCCGGTCGATTATGCATACCGTGTTATGTGAGCTGTGGTTGATTAACGTTGATCAAATCAAAATTACAGTTATTTTAGAGCTCTTGGGGACAGTATTCAATCAGCAAGGGTCATTGACGTAAAAAAAACTGTGAGTTTTCCGTTAAAAATGTTGAGGGAAACTCAAAAACTCTTATAAGGTGATTTGAGGAAATCGCACAAAGCAGGCAGAGTTATATATAACACATCCCTATGTGAAACATGAACGATTCATTAGCGGCTCTGCATGGTTTTGCGTGCTTTGTTAGTGCTATAGTGGCTGTCGTTTTACACCACATTTTGGAGCTTGAAATCCGATGAAATAACGGGTTATAAACTGAAATAATTTCATAAAACTATCTAGAAAGAGTGTTTTGACCTTTTTATAGAAATATTCAATTTTTATTGAATGTAAAACAACAATCTGCACCATCCAATATCAATTCAATTTGATATTGGGTGCAGCCATACAAATCTGCACCCGTAGATCTGCAGCATAGATCTACGGTGCAGCCCAGTGCAGCGAGTATAAATGCAAACATGCCGTAGATCTATGCCGTAGACACTTTTGTATGGCTGCGCTGCGTCTGCGCTCGAGTATAAACGGGGCTTAATAGCAATGACGAACCGAAAAGCAAAAGTTTCCCGCGAGACCAGAGAAAGAAAGAAGAAGAAATTTCTGCAAACGATTTTTGGTTAGACCGCAACTTTCTAATAAAAGTAAAGGACATATAAGCCTTGTGGTTCATTATACATATAGGCCTACGTGGCTCGCAGACAGTAAAACGTTACATGGACTAGTAATGTTGTTCGAGAAAAACCAAATTCAAAAAATCTGTGGGGTTTGTAATCATGCTGTAGTGACACAGGGTTTTAATCAATAATGAGCACAAAGGAATAATGTATCAATAATGTACATTTGTGTAACAAAATACAACTTGATTCATTTGTTCGGTAAGTCAATTGACGTTTGATAGGCCTTGTGAACTGATTACGAATGTATGTTTTAAGTAAAAGTAAAAGTTCACATGAAATATATTTTTGGTGACAGAAAATTTTGGCGATTAAGAAAAATTCTGGGAAAGTTTTTGGGTTTTTGAAAATCGCAACCGGAGTTTTCTACTTCTTGATCGTATGCATCCTCCACAGGGTGATCGTAAGGCTTCGTCAACTGATTATCGTGATATCGTCATATCGTGGCATCACCATATCGTCATATCGTCATATCGTCATATCGTCATACCGTGACATCGCCATATTGTGATGGATGATGCGTGAACGCGTTTCAATTACAATCGTAATCAATTTTCATATTGCTGCTCAGAAAAGGTTGAATCATTTCCCTTCATGCCAATCAATCATCAGCAGCGATTCAACCAAACTAGATAACTAAAAAATAGAGGCAACAGCACAGAGCATGGGATTTCAAGAATATTAGGAGGATGAAACGTACGTCATCCTATGAAAAGTCTCACATTTGATCCGATAACTGATCATCTTCACCGTTACACAGCTTACCAGTTGCCACTTTTTTATAGAATTAGGTTTCGTCACGCTTAAAAGCGAATATTCGATTATGTGAAAAACATGCTTACAGTTGCATCTTTCATGGGACAATTTATGGTTCCCTTAATGGTTTAAGTGAACCGGTTCAGCATTCGGCAGCATATATATAGGAAATCAAAACGTGGTTATGATCATTCGGTCCGATTTCCATTTGTAACAACATTCATCCGTAACAACATCCAACCGTAACAACATCCATCCGTAACCACATCCATCCGTAACAACATTCAACCGTAACAACATCCAAGTGTAACAACATCCATCCGTAACAACAGCCAATCGTAACAACATGCGTTCGCATCAACTATGTTTGGCTGTTCTCATGGTGGCGGGCATTGTCAACGCATGGCCGGCAGGCGGTCCCTATCTTAGCCGATATAATCAGCAGATATATGGTTATGGCGATCTGCGTTACGGCAGAATTAATCAAGATAACATATATGGTGACAACAGTGTGACGTCGCTTCACTATGGCAGGAACAACCTCAACAACATCAACAGCTACAACAACAACAACAACAACAACAACAATGACAACAACAATGGCAACGGCAACCACAACGGCAACTACAACGGCAACCACAACGGCAACTACATTGGCGCAGCTGCAGTTCCCTGGGGTCACTATTCGGTACTTGGCAGCGGAATTGCTTACAGGGCTACATCTTACTAGGCAGGCTGAATCTTTGATCACATCCGGTTGGTGCCGTGAGTTTACAAATTCCTTTTTTTGGTTATTGTATTCGTCGAGCAGGCCCCGGATCGGAGTTGTTGTTGTTGTTGTTGTTGTTGTTGTTGTTGTTGTTGTTGTTGTTGTTGTTGTTGTTGTTGTTGTTGTTGTTGTTATTGTTGTTGTTGTTGTTGTGCATCAAATTCATTGCGGTAATTGGTTCAGGTAATCATCAATCTCAGTAACCTGACCAAGCTCATATTGACTATACTCTTTTATTTACAGGAATCGATGGCGGTTTTCAATCGAAAGCCAGGCTGACTTCATGTACTTCGCTATTTGATAGTTTCAATCATCTTTTCTTTGTACCATGTCTTAGCTTTTTTAATGTTTCCAATGATCATAACTTTATATACAGGGTGGGGCAAAAGTAACTATACACTTGTTGGAGGCTAATTTCTCAAAAAAATTATATAGAGTGTATATGATGTTATGAGCAATATATACGTTATGATACCTGAAAAAACCGATTCTGATGTCTATTTGACCGTATCTTGAGTTATTTTCAATTTAAAACAGGATTTTCTGTATTTTCATGGTTTTTCCTTTTTAACGTCTTTAAGTGACCTCATGGTCTAATCAAAATCCGCAATAAAGGATAAGAAGTGTATAAAACGTTTCACTTGATGTATCTGAATGAGAATCGAATGATTTCAACTTCAGAATATCCCTATGGTTCAAGTTGATACGGATAATATGGTAAGGCCCGTGTTGAAGATGCCTCAACCAATTTTCGCGGTTTTTGGATTATTGACAAAACAATTCAAGTTAAATGTTTTAATGGACCCTATGGTACTAAAATAAGTCAACAAACATGAAATATAGTTGTTTTTAGTTGTTTTAAGCTGAAAAATAAGATTTTTGAATTTTACTATTTTCAGGCTGAAATCGGTGACTTTCGTGGAAAAAGAAGCAATTATACTATTTATTATGCATGAATGTAAACTTACTCTCCTGTCAAACGTTTAAGAATATTTTTCTACATTCTATATTACATACCAACATCAATTTTCGACAAATAACAGTTGATATTGCGAGATAACTGACAAAAATGACAAAAATCACTGAAAAAAACCGAAAATATGGCGAATTTCGAGAAAAAGACGCATAACTCATGAAATAAATTGTCGTAAGTTAAAATAAATAGCAGAATCAAAATTTTCAGGTGTTTTAGCATCTTTTTGAATTGTTTAATCATATTGATGCAATATAATTTTTTGGAGAAATTTTGCGTCAACAAGTGTATAGTTACTTTTGCCCCACCCTGTACATCGTTATTTGATAGTTGATCATCATCTCTTTGTTCCTTAACTTCTATTGCTTTCAATGATCATATAACTTAATATTTTCATCTCGCAAACATTCATTTTATACAAAAATCCTCACGTAATGAAGTTCACTTAAATATTACATTGACCTGTTAGAATTTAATCCACCTTCACATTAAAAAAAAAATTTTTCACAACTAAAAGCGTGTAATAAAAAAATTTCAAGAAATGCCGTTAGTGAACTGTAGAACAGCTAAATAATTTGGTCGAAAATTAAACAATACTAAATTTAATAACAAACAATTCTAATTTTTAATAACAACAATTTTAGTAACAATTTAACTAGCAACACAAATTTTTTTAAATTTACGCCAACATTTTATACACATCACGAAACGAACTTTCGTTCGTGAATATTCATTTTTGCATGAATATTCTATTACGTTGCCCTTAATCAAACTTTCAAAATGTTTTATTCACAACCAAAAGCATCTAATGTTAACCAGATGAAAAAAAGTTTTTTGATATCAATAAATTACGTTAGCTTAGGAATAAGGGGAGTTTGTGAAAAAATTCGACGAAGGCACAAACTAAATTACGGAAGTCCAGTACGCTTATAAATGTCGTTTGTTCTTTCCTTACACACGAATATTTAACATTAACAGTAACAGCCACAATAGGTTAATAGCAATGACGAACCGAAAAGCAAAAGTTTCCCGCGAGACCAGAGAAAGAAAGAAGAAGAAATTTCTGCAAACGATTTTTGGTTAGACCGCAACTCTCTAATAAAAGTGAAGCACATAGGCCTCGTGGTTCATTATGCAAATAGGCCTACGTGGCTCGCAGACAGTAAAACGTTACATGGAATAGTACTGTTGTTCGAGAAAAACCAAATTCAAAAAATCTGTGGGGTTTGTAATCATGCTGTAGTGACACAGGGTTTTAATCAATAATGAGCACAAAGCAACATAACGGGTACATTTGTGTAACAAAATACAATTTTATTAATTTGTTCGGTAAGTCAATTGACGTTTGATAGGCCTTGTGAACTGATTACGAATGTATGTTTTAAGTAAAAGTAAAAGTTCACATGAAATATACTTTTGGTGACAGAAAATTTTGACGATTAAGAAAAATTCTAGGAAAGTTTTTGGGTTTTTGAAAATCGCAACCGGAGTTTTCTTCTTCTTGATCGTCCGCATCCTTCATAGGGTGATCGTAAAGTTTCGTCAACTGATTATCGTGATATCGTCATATCGTGGCATCGCCATATC
>OZ038446.1:2334827-2362327 GCA_964036265.1 Daptonema setosum | reverse complement strand
GGACTGGAATCCATGATGAAAGACTTCAAAATCGTTTATGTTATGTAGCTGTAGTTTTTTTTGCAATTGTAAATTGATTTATCAATTACATTATCTATTCAACTCTATAACGTCAATTCGGAATATTTCAGAAAAGCCGAAAACGGTAATGAACGGAACAGCAATATACATATACAGCATAATCTTGCACGATAATAATATTACACGATTTTTTTTGTCGTAATATATTATATTATACTATATTATATTAGACTATATTACATTATATTACATTATATCCAAGCTTACCAATTGTAAAGCGGGTACAGTGCGTTTATCCGGTTACGACTTTTTCTGGGATATTTCATGTAAAACCTTTTCCTCAATCCCAAATTGTATGCACGTCTATCATCTTGATAGGGGAAAAATGTCGAAGAAAAAGTCATAATCAAATGAACGTATATTCGATAGACTCAAATATACTCGCAAACTATAAATTAAAAATGATCGGTAATTTTTCAATTTTTCTTTATTAAGAGCTCAGCTATCATCATCAACATTATTCTTCTTCACTCACTCACTCACTCAACTTCTGCCAACAACGAAGTGTCATGCCATGTGATTCCATCCGGACCCAGTCCAAGACACCGCCAACGATTGATTGGCAAATTTGAAGGAACAAAAAGTAGAGCACCATCATTAAAGTCTTCGTTATCTAAATATCTGACACGTAAAGCATTATACAAAACAAAAATCGTGACAGAGTTTTCAAAAAATAATGTTACCTACTATCCGACATGTTTACAAACAACACAAGTTCACTTGTCTTAATTTAAAAAAATTAGCCGTCATCACCAATGCATAGGGTAAATTGGGAATTAATACGACAAAAACGAATTGAAAATTCCGTAAAATGTTGTCAGGTGCGTAATGTTAAATTCACAATTTAACGGGGAAAACACAAGAACAATGATTTCGGCCGGTCGTATTTTTATCTGCCATGATTGTTTCTTCGCGCCAAAATGTAATTTCAAAATTTCGTACTCGACGAATCTTTCGCAATAAATTCCAACTCATCGTACGGCGGACGAGCTTATCCTCCAATGGAAGGATAATCTTTCCAAAAGGGGGGGGGGGCATTGCCAGAAATTGGGCCATTTTACCTACACATTGGGGAACAAATCAAGTTGTTTAAAAATGCCAAAGAGGGGGGAATTCTTTTTTTCCCTCCCCTTCTCGTCCGCTAGTGCCCTATATGTAAGGATGCTGGTTTCTCCCTCGTCTGACGCTTGACGAACTGCTCGGAGATGCGGGAACTCTGTAAAAAAATAAATGTTTAACTGCGTTGAAGAAAAAAGAAAAACTAGAATAACCAACGTGGTTGACGCAATCTGAAAAACGGTTCTCCGAAATTATTTAGAGCTGATAATGAGGCTAGAGGCTTATAGATTCTATAAGCCTTCAAAGAGCGGGGGGAATTGGCAGTTTTCAAGCCGATTTACCTACACCTTAGGGAACAAATTCCACTTTTTGAAAACGCCAAAGAGGGGGAATTCCACTTTTCCCACTCCTTACCGTACGCTAGTGAATGACTGCATAAAAATGAATTTATTTTTTTGTACAAAAAATACCGCACTGATCTCGGTGAGCACTTAGCGAACGAACTAATCTCCAAAAAGGGAGGGGAATTTTGTCAAAGAGGGCGGAATTCGCAGTTTTCAGGTCATTTTACCTAAATCTTAGGGAATAAATTCTACTTTGTGAAAACGCCAAAGGAGGAATTCCACTTTTCCCACTCCTTACCGTACGCTAGTGTCAGTGAGTGGTGTGGTATGGCTTGTTTATTGTTACTGCGTGTGGCCTTGCATTGTCCCTGCGCGCATGTGAAAGATTATGCCCCGTTTTATTAAGGCTTTTCCTCATCAATTTCAAAACTTAACCAGTTCAGTTTTCGAAACTAATTTCACCTATGCATCTTGAAAGTTCTAAACAAGAAATTAAAATAGTTCTTAGCTGCAAAGTTGTTGTAACACTACTGCCAAAGTTTTTAAAATAATGTTTCACATGCGCGCAGGGACAATGCACGTTCAAATGCAGTAATAATAAACCAGCCACAGTGATCTGATGGGTGAGCATGTATGGAAAAGTCTTACAATGAAAAAAACGAAGGATTTTCTACTTAGTTTCCTAATCACTTGAGGATCCAACCTATAATCCACTCTACCGTCAAGCTATCGTGTTATCATAAACTATATCTAAATTTTATGTACGATCGAAGCAAATCTGAATTCAAACGACATAACCAAAACTTTGTGATATGTAATGTTTACCTAACGTGACTTTAATATTTACCTTACTTGACTAATGTTTACCTAACGTGATTTTAATCTTTACTTAGCCCAACTTTTATGATGCCAAATGTTTACCTTCGCTTGGATGAATTTCTCCCTGGTACCATAAAACTCGTCATATTATGGGATAAATAAACGTTGAACGCACCAGCGGACGAGGGAAGAACGGAAAGTGGAATCCCTCCTCTTTGACAGGTTTGAGTGGTTGAATTTATTGCTTAAGGTGTAGGTAAAATAGTCTCAAAACTGCGTATTCCCCCCTCTCTTTGAAGAAATTCCCCTCTCTTTGGAAGATTGGCCAGTGTCTGAAAGTACATGTACATTTGTACATGTAACGCATTCGTGTTTTCCTACAGTATGCAAACACATCTGCTACACCTATGTACATACACACTGGGTGGTCCGAAAAAGGTTGCGTGTTAAAAGCTTATCTGAAAGGTGCAAACAAGCTGTGAGACTGCGGTATAGCGCATTCGATTGGGGAATTTTTACCATACAGTCGGTGCAGCGGGTTATGTCTTGTAAAACTTTTGCCATTCACATCCTAAAATTGCATTTTTCTCTGATTATAACGGTAATATGGTCATGAAAATTGGTGGGGATATGGAATAGGATCTGGCGCACCTTTTCAGTTCGACATAGAATTTAAAAAATTATTTCAAAGGCTGAAAAAATGTCGAGAATATACATGGACCGTAAACTTGTAGTAACGGTGATGTTTCATGAGTACGAACGACTTTTTTTTAATAATCTTGCTGACTGAAAAGGTGCGCCAGACCCTATTACACAGTCCCACCAAATTTTATCGTCATATTCCCGTTATAATCGGAGAAAAACGCAATTTTAGGATGTGAACGGCAACAGTTTTACAAGACATAACCCGCTGCACCGACTGTATGTACAAAATTATGTCATATACATATGAAAAAGTTTACAAGCTTAAAGCAGCCGTGACATGCACTTATTTTAAATGCGCGCCCAACGGAACAGATGGGTTAGAAAGAAAAATCTGAAAATTATTGAATTAAACCTTATTCCCACATCATTTTGTAGGCGAAAACATACCCATTCGAATGCGCTATACCGCTACCCTACAGCATTTCTAAAACGTTCACAGTACACGGGCCACCCTGTATACCACGCCAACCCACTACGAGGGGGGAACAAAGAACTGAAGTTCCTTTCATTTTACCATGCATGGTAATGGTACAGCTTATACAGGGTGTCTTGTTACTCACGAATTTTTGACGCGCATTTTTAAATAAAATCTGCTCTGGCGCGCGTGTCCATTTTTTTAGAAAAAATCTGGTTGTCAGACATGACGTAATAGTTTTTTTTCACTCAGTTCTGTTTTAAAAAGTTAGCGAGAATTAATATTATTATAATATATCGTATGTATTTATTATTATGTATTTCATGTTTATTCAGCACAACACTTGAACATATAGTCGAATTTTTTGAGTACGACTTTTTCTAGGAACTTTTTTGTGTGTGACACCTTTTCCAAACCCCAAATCGCTGCTTCCTACCACGCGATAGGTAACTCGGATCGGCGAAAACTCAACTCCATCGTGTAGAGTGTGTTCGAATTGACCTAGACACGTCTTCAAAGTGCCGATTAACCTTTTTAATGAAAACCATATGGCGGTCGGAAGCCGCAATTTGGGGTTGGGGAAAAGTTTTACAAACAAAAAAGTTCCCAAACAAAGTCGTAACCAAAAAATTCGACTATAGTAGTTTTCAATGAATATCGGTGCACTGGCGGACGAGATAATCCTCCAAAGGGTGGGAATATGTCAAAAGAGGGGGGAATCAGAAGTTTTCAAACCTTTTTTCCTGCACATTGGGGAACAAATTCCACTCTTTGAAAAAACATGGGGGGAATCCCACTTTTCCCTCCCCTTCTCGTCCGCTAGTGATATTAGTGCTTCAAGTTTATACAAATAAATTTTGATTTTATAATAACACGATAACTTAACCGAGTTATTGTTTGTTTAAAGGCCAGGTTCAGATGACTGTGTGATTATGTAGTGACATTTCTTCGGGAAAATTCCTCTCTGTGGGTTATAGCGTACTATTTACTCATAAATTTAGTATACTTTAATTATCCTAAAAGAAATAACTATATTCCTCGTTGAATATGACTGTTCGCTATTATGTAGTTACAGTAATTTTAGTAAAACCATTAAAAGTCCCGGAAAAAAGATTTTTTATAGGCGAGGATTCAGTAGTATTTAGCTCATTTGACTTTCATCGTGCGGAAAAATATACGTTTCTAAACCGCATATAAGCGAGAGTGAGTTGTTTTATGCGGTTTGTTAAAAATATACTTGATCCGAGCACCTCCAAGTAGATAATTTTATTTTGTCAACAAATATAATGGAAGGACTATTGCCTAACAACAAAAAAGCTGTATGAATAAAGGCAGAATGTCATGATATATTTATTACACATTGCAATTTTTAATGCACAAAAAAATCTTTATATTTCCTATTGGTTGTAGAGGGGAAGTAAATCAAACAGTCCAAACTAAACACATTAAAGAAACAAAATTTAATATCCGATAAGTTTTTGAGCTTTGATAACAAGTTACCATGTCCAAAAATCTCGGTTGTTAAAATAAAAAAATAGTTGAGCAAATAAAACGCAGAAGATAAAAATTTCAACGGGAATAATTAATTATAAAAGATATTTATAATATTATAGTATCAAATCAATTAGTCATCAAAATTATTGAAATTCTACAACCAAATTTCAAAACTCCATCAAATTTTTAGCTGTTCCACTATTCACTATTATCATTTATTTGTAAAACCACAGATTTAGTCTTTCCTCTGGATATAATTAGACGTTTTCGGTTGTGAATAAAACTTTTTGTAACCTGTTTGAAATATTCATGCAAAGTTCATTGAAGTCAAAAAGTTTCTTAAAAGTAATATTTGTTTGTCAGATAACAATGGCAAATTATATATGATCATTGAAAGCAATAAAAAACTAAATCATGGAACAAAGAATGATTGAAATTATCAAATAACGAAGTACATAAAAAGTTAAATATAATCATGGAAAGCAATGGAAAGGGGTAAGTTAAGAAACCAATAAATGATGATTGATGATGATTGATTGATTATGATGATGATGATCAAACAACGAAGGACATAAAGTCAGCCTTGCAATCGATTGGACACTACCATCGATTCCTAAAAATAAAAGAGTTTAGTTATTTTTGAGCTTGGTCAGGTTAGTGTAACTGAAATTGGTTTCCCTCAATCAATAACCGCACGAGATGCTTTAGATGGAAAACAACAACAACAACAACAACTACAACAACAACAACTACAAGAACTACAACAACAACAACAACAACAACAACCAACAACAACAACAACAACAACAACAACAACAACAACAACAACAACAACAACAACAACAACAACAACAACAACAACAACAACAACAACAACAACAACAACAACAACAACAACAACAACAACAACAACAACAACAACAACAACAACAACAACAACAACAACAACAACAACAACAACAACAACAACAACAACAACAACAACAACAACAACAACAACAACAACATTGTGTGCCTATGCTACAACACGGCCAGGTACTGATATTGATTTCCGTGCTAGACCTGTTCGAACAATAAAAAAACTAAAAAACCTGATGGTTTGTTAACTTACGTCACCAACCCGATGTGATCCACGATTCAGTTTCTCTAGTAAGGTGTAGCCCTGTAAGCATACCCGCTGCCATGTATCGGATAGTGGCCCCAGGGGACTGCAGCTGCGCCAATGTAATTGCCGTTGTAGTTGCGGTTGTAGTTGTTGTTGTTGTTGTTATTGTTGTAGTTGTGGCTGTTGAAGTTGTTGAAGTTGTTCTTGTTTAAGTAATACCATTCCATATTGTTGTCACCATACGCGTTCTGCTGAATATTTTTGCCGTTAAGCGAACCGCTGATCGGCCATGCCTTGACAATGCCGGCCACCAAGAGAACAGCCAAGCACAGTTGATACGAACGCGTTGTTACGGATGGATGTTGTTACGGATGGATGTTGTTACGAATGAAGATCAGATCGAATGATCATAACCACGTTCTGATTTCCTTTATATATGCTGCTGAATGCTGAACCGGTTTACGTAAACCGTTAAGGAAATCATTAATTTTATGTACACCATTAAGGGAACTATCAATTGTCCGATGAAAGATGCAACTGTAAGCATGTTTTTTCACCTAATCGAATATTCGCTTTTAAGCGTGACGAAACCTAATTCTATAGAAAAGTTGCAACTGGTTAGCCGTGTAGCGGTGAAGATGATCCGTTATCGGATCAAATGTGAGACTTTTCATAGAAAGAAGTATGTTTCATCCTCTTAATATCCTTGAAATCCCTCATTTTTGTCCCTGTTTTTGGGATTTCTAGTTTGGCTAAAAAGAACCGCTGCTGATGATTGATTGCTAACAATGGATTGCAATGTATCAGCCTTTTTCTGAGAAGCAATATAAAAATTGATTACGACTGTAATTGAAACGCGTTCACGCAACATCCATCACGTTACGATATTACGATGTCACGATAATCAGTTAGCGTCTCCCACTCACTCACTCACTCACTCACTCACTCACTCACTCACTCACTCACTCACTCACTCACTCACTCACTCACTCACTCACTCACTCGCTAACTCACTCACTCACTCACTCACTCACTCACTCACTCACTCACTCACTCACTCACTCACTCACTCACTCACTCACTCACTCACTCACTCACTCACTCACTCACTCACTCACTCACCCGCTCGCTCACTCACTCGCTCACTCACTCACTCATTCACTCACTCACTAACTCACTCACTCACTCACTCACTCACTCACTCACTCACTCACTCACTCACTCACTCACTCACTCACTCACTCACTCTACAGGCACTCACTCACTCATTCACTCGCTCAATTACTTACTGGCTCGCTGGCTCACTCACTCACACACTCACTCACTCACTCACTCACTCACTCACTCACTCACTCACTCACTCACTCACTCACTCACTCACTCACTCACTCACTCACTCACTCACTCACTCACTCACTCACTCACTCACTCACTCACTCACTCACTCACTCACTCACTCACTCACTCACTCACTCACTCACTCACTCACTCACTCACTCACTCACTCACTCACTCACTCACTCACACTCACTCACTCACTCACTCACTCACTCACTCACTCACTCACTCACTCACTCACTCACTCACTCACTCACTCACTCACTCACTCACTCACTCACTCACTCACTCACTCACTCACTCACTCACTCACTCACTCACTCACTCACTCACTCACTCACTCACTCACTCACTCACTCACTCACTCACTCACTCACTCACTCACTCACTCACTCACTCACTCACTCACTCACTCACTCCCTCACTCATTTACAAACTCGCTGTCTCACTTACTCACTGTCTCTCTCACTCACTCACTCATGTGAACATGTGAATAAATGAGTCACGGCACAGAAGAATAAATGAGAAATCGCATTCCTCATGTTCGAATTAGTCTTTATACTGTTTTTTATACTAACAATGTTTGTATTATTGAAATTTTCAAACTTTGTGATTTTCAAGTTAAGTTTCAAATGAGGTACTTTTGTATACATACATACGTATTCTATGTCATCTCATGAAATGATAATTAAAACGCACTGACAAATGGATGCCGCTTTGGGTTACGGTATTCCGAGTGGCAAACTTGTCTCATAGATTTAGGTTCGCGATGTGGGACAGGTTTGCTCTTTTTCTTCTGAGGCAGGTGGACCACTCATTTACAGTAATTTCAGTAGCGAACATGTCTCGTGAAACACCGAGACATGTTGTCCACTTTTCAGTTTGAAACTAATGACCCCCAAAAAGCGGCAAACCTATCTCGAGTTTGAGTGGGTGGTGGCGAGGCGAAGATGACCGATTCCCTCGGAGAAGGTAGTGGAGTGGCGGTGGGATCTTTTTCAGAAGTATTTTTCTATCCCAATGCTAGTAAACCGCATCCGACCTATCGTTGATTGCATTAATCATTATTTATTGATTCAATGAATTTTTCTTCTTTTATTCCGTTGCGTCAGTTGCCTCAGTCAACTGACGCCACTTTCAGCTAGACAACGGCAGTCAGAGAATTCCAAAATTGTGTGGCTGCAGTTGACATACGACAACTGAAGCCACTTTCCGGCAAATATACTGTAGCCGGTAAATAAAAAAGTGACAGTTGACTTGAATTGTCGTGGCAGTTGGCAGTGGATGCAGTTGGTGAACAATCAGTTGACATACAATCCAGCGATTTAGGTGATCCGAGTTCATTGATTTCCAACATTTTTAATTTTTCTTTCGATTGAATCAAAAGCAAACAATGTCAAATATTCGCAAAAATAATAAAGTAATACAATACTTATTTTGAAAATCTCAACCGTTGAAAATAAAAATAAAATCCCGTAAACATTCCACGTTAAATCTTTTCTCATGTGGATCGCGAAACGTTTAGAAACTTAATTTCTCATTTAAAAACAATTAATTGAGGAATAATATACAAAATTGATAAAAACTCGCAGTGATCCCATGATGATGGGACTTTTTGTTATGTAAAACTAAATATGAAGATAAAAATATCATTTTATTTTCGTGGTCTCATATATATCATATTACACAAATCATATTATATCATATTATATCATATCATATTATTTGATAGTTCGGAGCTTCATTTTCTTCTCCTGAGATAGATAAGACGAGTTGCGAAACGTCTGAAAGTATGAAAATAATACTTAAAAGTTGTTTGAGATATAATAAAGTACATGTATATAACATACACCTGATCGTATTATTTCATGACTATTATTAATTATTGATTTTATTTGAATCTTTTGAATTTATCAGTTAAAAATTATTATCACATTTGAATGTTGAAAGCTCAGCTGAAAGATAACCGGAAATGTTCCTACATCAATTTTTTTCTAGTTTTATTAAATATAGTTGCAATCTAATTGTAGTTTTCAATTGTTAGTTAATTTATCAATCAAATTATCAATTCAACTTTATAACGTCAGTTTCGAATGTTTCAGAAAAGCGAAAATTGTTGTGAACGGAACAGGAATATACATATACAGCATATTCTTGCACGGAAATAATATTACAATAAATAATATGCAATAATTAATAGTATTACGATATACACATAACATAAAATAATAAATAATATTACGATATATATTATACAATATTAATAAAAAATATTACAATACATAAAAGACTATAATAAGTAATATTACAATATATAATATACAATAATAATTAATATTTCAATATATAATACACAATAATAAATAATATCACAATATATAATATACAATAATAAATAATATCACAATATATAATATACAATAAAACATAATATTATAAAATTATATTCAAGCTTATCAAATGTACAATCCGTTCATCCGGTTATGACTTTTTCTGGGACATTTCATGTAAAACCTTTCCCTCACACCCAAAACATCTGTTCCTCTGTCCTTTTTTATCGACTTATAACGATAGTCCTAACTCACTTTAAACAAAAGTCCCCTCATTCGGCATGATCCCAACCAGCTGGTTCAGTCATTGAAAAATATTATTGTTCATTCAAAAATGCATTTTGATGGCATTGATTAGAGAGTGAGGGAAAGGTTTTACGAAAAAAATGCCCCAAAACGTCGTAATCAAATAAACGTATATGCGATACACTCAAATATACTCGCAAACTATAATTAAAAAATTATCGGTAATTTTTTCACAACATTTTTTAAAGCTCTCCTTTGTTGTGCTTTTATTCCGCTCCATCCATATGATTCAGCCTCCTTAGTTGTGCCTTAAAGCCGCTGTTCGTTCGACCATGTTTGAGGTGAAAATCGGGATCCCATCGCGATCACACAAAGGAATTTCAAAGCAATTTTTGCAGCGTCCACTGGCGCCGGGCTCATCTAAATCTCAATTTTCATGATTGACTTTTTTGACTTTTTTATGTTTTTGATTTGTTTTGAAATTTCATGGCCATGTTGCCTATTGTTATCGGAATCATCTCAATTGAAACTTCAGAGCTGCATCAATGAAGTGTAGCTCTTCAATCAAGAGGAGAGTTCTCTTCACTTTTTCTCGGCATCCAATCCATGTCTATCTCGCCACCATCATCTTGCTGACCTTCTTACTCTCGGAAGCATTAAATAGAATCCATTCGCTCCATCCCGCCGGGAGCAAAGGCCAAGGAATGATTGGCAAGTTTGAAGGAACACATAGTAGAGCACTTTGATTAAAATCGTCGTTATTTAAATTTCTGATAGGTGAATAAATAATTTTACATGAAAAGTTTTCGTGACCGAGTTTTCAAACAAATTCACTTACTATCCGACATGTTTACAAGCAACACAAGTTCACTTGTCCCATCCCAATATCATACAATGTAAATAGCCATCATATCCAATATCATAGCCATCACGACAAAAACGAATTGAGAATTCCGTAAAACCATGTAAAGTGCAAAATTGTGAACTCACATTTTGGAGGAAAAATACAAAATCATGATTTTGGCCGTTCGTATTTTTTATCTGCCATAATTTTTATCTTAGCACCAAAATATGAGATCAAAATTGTATACTCGACGAAGTTTTACAAAATTTACTCTCATTTTTGTCGCAATAAATTCCAACTTACTCTATATCACTGGCGGACGAGCTTATCCTCCAATGGAAGGATAATCTTTCCAAAAGGGGGGGGGGGTAATTGCCAGAAATAAGGCCATTCTACTTACACATTGTTGAACAAATTAAATTGTTAAAAAATTGTAAACGCCAAAGAGGGGGGAAATCCCACTTTTCCCTCTCCTTCTCGTCCGCTAGTGCCCTATATGTAAGGCTCAATTGTCGGCCACGTGGCTCAATTGGTTAACGCGCTACGCTCAAGTGCGTTAAGTCGAGTCGTGGGTTCGATTCCCGCGGTCACTGATTGAGACTGGCTGCCCTGGTGGTGAGGGGCGTTAAAGACATCGCACTATAAGCTGGTGTGTTGAAGATAGAAGTATGCACACCAAGCCAGGATCACTCATCCTCCATCCCTTCGGGGTCGCAAAATGAGGAGCAGGGCTTTCTTCCTGCGTTACTCGGTTCAACCGGGACGGTATGGCGCCTATCAAATTATCGGTAGCTTGCTACTGCTCGATAGCACCTGGTGGCCGTTATCACTCAAACCCTGATGATGATGATGATGAAGGCTGCTGGTTGCTCCCTCGCTTGACAAGCTGCTCGGAGATCCGTGAACTCTGTAAAACATAAATGTTTAACTTTTGAGAAGAGAAAAGAAAAACGAAAATAACCAACGGGGTTGACGCAATCTGAAAGAATGTTCTTCGAAATTATTTATAGCTGATAATGAGGCTTTTAGATTCTACTTTCATCTGGGTGACTGCACTGGCGGACGAGCTAACTCTCCAAAAGGAGGGCAATTTCGTCAAAGAGGGTGAATTTGCAGTTTTCAAGCCAATTTACCTCTACATCTTAGGGAACAAATTCAACTTTTTGAAAACGCCAAAGAGGGGGAATTCCACTTTTCCCACTCCTTCCCGCCCGCTAGTGGGTGACTTATTAAATTTAATTTTTTTCGTACAAAAAATATTGCTTTGATCTCGGTGAGCACTGGCGGACGAACTAATCTCCCAAAGAGAGGGGAATTTCTTTGGCGGGAATTTTTCAATACGATTTACCTACACCTTAGGGAGCAAACTCAACTTTTGCATGCGCGCAGGGACAATGCACGTTCAAATGCAGTAACAATAAATAAGCCACAGTGATCCGATGGGTGAGTACGTATGGAAAAGACTTTTAATGAAAAAAACGAAGGATTTTCTACTTAGTTTTCTAATCACCTAAAGATCCAACCTATAATCCACTTTACAATGAAATCAAGCTATCGTGTTATCATAAACTATTTCTAAAATCTATGTACGCTAGAAGCAAATCTGAATTCAAACGACATAACCAAAACTTTGGTGATGTGTAATGTTTACCTAACTTGACTAATGTTTACCTAACGTGACTTTAATGTTTACCCAACTTGACTTTAATGTTTACCTAATGTGACTTTAAAATTTACCTAACCCAACTTTTATGATGCCAAATGTTTACCTTCGCTTGGATTTAATTCTTTCTGGTATCATAAAACTCGTCATATTATGGGATAAATAAACGTTGAATGCACTAGCGGACGAGGGAAGTACGGAAAAGTGGAATCCCCCATTTTTACAGTGTTAAGTAGTAGAATTTGTTGCGTGTAGTTAAAAAGGTCTCAAAACTGCCAATTCCCCCCTCTTTGGGAAAATTCCCCTCCCTTTGGAGGATTAGCTCGTTCCGCCAGTGCTTCCTTTTACCATACATTGTAATGGTATAGCTTATTGTTTCTTGTTACTGACGAATTTTTGGCGCGAAATTTGAATTTAAATCTGCTTTGGCGCGCGTGCAAATTTTTTGAGTAAAAAATCTTTTCCAACATGGCATTCAGCACAACAATGATAGTAGATTTCATTGGATAACGGTCACAGGCGTATGAGCTGAACTTCCAAAGGGAGGGAAATTTCTCCAAAGAGAGGGGAATCGGCAGACATAAGGCTGTTTTACATACACCATAAGGAACAAACTCTACTTTTCGAAACAGTCAAAGAGGGGTAATTCCACTTTTCTCTCCCCTTCTCGTCCGCCAGTGATAATAGTGCATCAGGTTTTATATACAGGGTGGCCCAAAAGTTTATGTACACTTTTTGGCCGTCTTTTTCGCGTGTGTGAAATCATAAAGTTACAACGGGACGCTAATGGCTAGACTCGAAATTGCATGAACTTTTCAAAATTGCCCTCCGTTTTGTTCTCAGATGAGTATTTCACGAGTTATACATAGGAACGTACAAGAACACGTTTTTTAATACTTTTTACGCTTGTTTTCCCCTCATTCATGATTTAAATCTTGTGTGATTCATATTTATTGCGATATTTCAGCGTAAGTGCTACAAATAAAGTAGAAAAAACTGCTGAGTAGTAATTCACGCTAATTCAGATTACCCAGATAAGGCAAGACCGTCAAAACATGAAACATCAGCGTCAAATGCGATATCAGCCTTTTTAAGGGCATTTGCACTGCAATAGGCTTGCATCAGGGCTATTTTCAATGAAATGGTTAATACTACCGATAAAGTAGTTTTAAAAATGATGAATGGATAAATTTATAGCATAATTTCCAAGTTTTACTTCTAAAATAGCCCTGATGCAAGACGATTGTAGTCAATGCATGTGCACTTGCACAGGGCTGGTATCGCATAACGCTAATGTTTCATGTTTTGACGGTTTTGCGTGATCTGGGTAATCTGAAGTAGCGTTATATACTAGTTAGCATTTTTTTCTACTTTATTTGCAGTAATTACGCTGAAATACTCACAGTCAATATGAATAACACATGATTATAATCGTGAGTAAGAGGGGAATAAGCGTAAAAAAGTAAAAAAAACGTGTTTTTGTACGTTTGTGTGTATAACTCGTGAAATACTCATCTGAGAACAAAACGGAGGGCATTTTTGGAAATTTCAGGTAATTTCCAGTCCGGCCATTACAGTCCCGTTGTAATATTTTGATTTTACACACGCGAAAAAAATGGCCAAAAAGTGTACATAAACTTTTGGGCCACCCTGTATAGAAACATGTTTTGACATAATAACATGATAACTTAACCGAGTTATTGTTTGTTAAAAAGCCAGGTTCAGTTGACTCTGTGATTATTTAGTGCTATTTCTTTGGGAAAATTCCTCTATGTGGGTTATAGCGTATATTTTACTCATAAATTTAGTATACTTTAATTATCCTAAAAGAAATAACTATATTCCTCGTTGATTATGGTGGTTGGCTATTATGTCTATTATTTCGAAACCGCATATAAGCAAGAGTGAGTTGTTTTATGCAGTTTGTTTAAAATATACTTGATCCGAGCACCTCCAAGTAGATAATTTTAATTTGTCAACAAATATAATGAAAGGACTATTGCCTAACAACAAGAAAGCTGTATGAATGAAGGCAGAATGTCATGATACATTTATTACACGTTGCAAATTTTAATGCACAAAAAAATATGTATATTTCCTATTGGTTGTAGAGGGGAAGTAAATCATACAGTACAAACTAAACATCTCGAAGAAACACAATTTAACATCCGATAAGTTTTGAGCCTTGATAACATGTTTTCATGTCAAAAACTCTCGTACTAAGTAGTTAAAATAAAATATAAGTTTATCAAATAAAACGCTATGAGATGAGAAAAATTTCAACGGGAATAATTAGTTATAAAAGATATACAGGGTGGGCCAAAAAAATTTACACGATTTCATTCGTGTATAACTTTTTCTTGAAACAACCGATTTCATCGGGTTGAGCAGCATTTGAATAACAAAATATCAACTTAAATATCCTGAAATTTTCGTCAACCTCACTTTTTCCAAGCTCTCAAAATAGAGGAAAATCTGAAAAATTAAATTTTCTAAATTTACTTCTAAATTTACAAAAAAAATTCAGTACTAGATTATTTATCACCATTTACGTAGATTGATTGTTACAATCAACTAATTTAACATACTTAACCAGTTATTTACGGCTTTTTAGCTGTTTCAAAGTTGTCTTGTTAAAAAAATAATGATAACTTTCATAAAAATCCAAATTGCTCTTCTGATCTTTTGAGACTCGATTTTTCGTACCACAGAGTTAGGAAGAGAATTTCACATACAAATCTTTTTTTCTGAAACAGCCCCGTTAGAGTTGATCAACTGGTTTTAAATACTATTTTTATTGTGTAGACAACTAAAAATTAACAAAAATGCGGTTCCGTGGAATTGTGATACTGAACACAATTTTTTTTCAAATTGGAAAACTGATCGATTTGGTAATTTGGTCATACCAAGAGCTAGGATATACGGATCTTATCAAAAAATTCAGAAACTTTAAGTTTATATGTTGTTATTAAAATGCTTCTTACCGCATGAAAATCTGTCGATGCATGAAAAAGTTATTAACGGATAAAATCGTGTCATTTTTTTGGCCCACCCTGTATATATAATATTATGGTATCAAATCAATTAGTCATCAAAATCATTGAAATTCTACATAAACTCCACCAAATTTTTAGCTGTTCCACTATTCACTAATACCATTTATTTGTAAAAACACAGATTTAGTCTTTCCTCTGGATACAATTAGGTGTTTTCGGTTGTGAATAAAACTTTTGAAACCTGTTTGAAATATTCATGCAAAGTTCATTAAAGTCAAAATGAAGTTTATTAAAAGTTATATTTGTTTGTCAGTTAACAATGGGAAACTAATTATGATCATTGAAAGCAATAAGAAATCTATGCTATGGAACAGAGAGACGATGATTGAAATTATCAAATCACGAAGTACATACATATAAAGTTGCATATAATCATGGAAAGCAATAAAAAAGCTAAGTTAAGGAATCACGATATGATGATTGATTATGATGATGATGATTGATTGATTATGATGATGATTGATTGATTATGATGATGATGATCAAACAACGAAGTACACAAAGTCAGCCTTGCAATCGATTGGACACAACCATCGATTCCTGAAAATAAAATAGTATAGTTAGTATGAGCTTGGTCAGATCATTATGTTACTGAGATTGATGATTATCTGTACAACACCAACAACAACAACAACAACAACAACAACAACAACAACAACAACAACAACAACAACAACAACAACAACAACAACAACAACAGCAGGTACGAATATTGACTCCCATCCCATGCGAGGCCTGCTCGACCATAAAAAAACCAAAAAAATAAATAAAAGGGTTTGTAAACTAACGTCACCAACCCGACGTGATCCACGATTCAGTCTACCTAGTAAGGTGTAGCCCTGTAAGCATACCCACTGCCAAGTACCGAATAGTGGCCCCAAGGGGCTGCAGCTGTGCCAATGTAGTTGCCGTTGTAGTTGCGGTTGTAGTTGCCGTTGTTGTTGTGGTTGTTGTTGTTGTTGTCGTTGTTGTTGTGGCTGTTGATGTTGTTGATGTTGTTCTTGTTTGAGTAATACCATTCCAAATTGTTGTCACCATACGCGTTCTGCTGATTATTTCTGCCGTAAAGCGAACCGCTGATCGGCCATGCCTTGACAATGCCGGCCACCAAGAGAACAGCCAAACACAGTTGATACGAACGCATGTTGTTACGGATAGATGTTGTTACGGATAGATGTTGTTACGGTTGGATGTTGTTACGGATGGATGTTGTTACGGTTGGATGTTGTTACGGATGAAGATCAGACCGAATGATCATAACCACGTTTTGATTTCCTTTATATATGCTGCCAATTGCTAAACCGGTATAACGTAAACCGTTAAGGGAATCATCAATTCTACGTAAACCATTAAGGGAACCGTGTTTTTTATTTAATCGAATATTCGTTTCTAAGCGTGACGAAACATAATTCTATAGAACAGTTGCAACTGGTTAGCCGTGTAGCGGTGAAGATGATCCGTTATCGGTTCAAATGTGAGACTTTTCATAGGATGAAGTACAATTTATTCTCCTAATAACCCTGAAATCCCTCATCCGTGCTGCTGCCTCTGTTTTTGAGATTTCTAGTTTGGCTAAAGAGAACCGCTGCTGATGATTGATTGGTAACAATGGAGGGAAATGTATCTGCCTTTTTCGGGGAAGCAATATGAAAATTGATTACGTTTGTAATTGAAACACGGTCACGCATCATTCATCACGTTACGATATGACGATGTTACGATAATCAATTGACATCTCCCTCTTACTGACTCTACAGGCGCTCACTCACTCATTCACTCACTCACTCACTCACTCACTCACTCACTCACTCACTCACTCACTAACTCACTCACTCACTCACTCACTCACTCACTCACTCACTCACTCACTCACTCACTCACTCACTCACTCACTCACTCACTCACTCACTCACTCACTCACTCACTCACTCACTCACTCACTCACTCACTCACTCACTCACTCACTCACTCACTCACTCACTCACTCACTCACTCACTCACTCACTCACTCACTCACTCACTCACTCACTCACTCACTCACTCACTCACTCACTCACTCACTCACTCACTCACTCACTCACTCACTCACTCACTCACTCACTCACTCACTCACTCACTCACTCACTCACTCACTCACTCACTCACTCACTCACTCACTCACTCACTCACTCACTCACTCACTCACTCACTCACTCACTCACTCACTCACTCACTCACTCACTCACTCACTCACTCACTCACTCACTCACTCACTCACTCACACACTCACTCACTCTACAGGTGCTCACTCACTCATTCACTCGCTCATTTACTTACTGGCTCGCTCGCTCACTCACTCACTCACTCACTGACTACCTTATTCATTTCCAAACTCGCTCTCTCACTCATTCACTCACTCATTTGAATACGTGATTAAATGAGTCACAGACAGCACAGAAGAATAAATGAGAAATCGCATTCCTCATGTTCGAATTAGTCTTTATATCCTTTCTATATCAACAACGTCTGTTTTATCAAAATTTTCAAACTGTTTGATTTACTAGTTCAGTTTCAAATGAGGTGCTTTTGTATGCATACATATTCCATGTCATCTCATGGGAGGATAATTAAGACTCACTGACAAAGGGATGCCGCCTTGGGTTACGGTATTCAGAGTGGCAAACTTGTCTCATAGATTTATGTTCGCGATGTGGGAAATGTTTGCCCCTTTTAGTCTGAAACAGGTTGCGCATTCATTTCCAGAATTTTGAGTAGCAAACATGTCTCGTGAAACACCGTCCACTTTTCGGGTGATACAAGTTTTCAAAAGTAATGACCCCAAAAAAGTGGCAAACCTATCTCGAGTTTGAGTGGGTGTTGGCAAAGATGACCGATTCCCCTGGAGAAGGTCGTGGAGCGGAGTTGGGATATGTTTCAATAGTATTTTCTTATCCCAATGCAAGTAAACCGCATCCGACTTATCATTTTGACTGCATGGATTGTTCAGTATTGATTACATGAACTTTTCTATTTTGATTCCGAGGCGTCAGTTGTCTCAATCAACAGAAAATTTCAAAATTTTGTGGCTGAAGTTGACATACGACAATTGACGCCACTTTCCGACAAATTAACTGTTGTAGCCGGTAAGATTCGAAAAATTGGCGGCAGTCGACTTGATAATTGTGGCGGTAGTTGGCAGTGGCGGCAGTTGATGCACAGTCAGTTGACTTACGGGTATCCAGCGATTTAGGTGATCCGAGTTCATTGATTTCCAACATTTATAATTTTTCTTTCGATTGAATCAAAAAGCAAACAATGACAATTATTCGCAAAAATAATAGAGTTATACAATACTTGTATTTAATATCTTAAGTGTCAAAAACAAAAAAATAATTCCCATGGAAATTCCACGTTCAATCTCCTTTCATGTGGATCGCAAAACGTTTAGAAACACAATTTCTCATTTAAAAAATAAAAAGTAAATTGAAAAAAAATTTCAAAAGTGATAAGAACTTGCAGTGATCCCATGATGAGGAGACAATTGTTACGTAAAATTGAATAAGAAGAAGAAAATATCTTTTTATATTCGTGGTCTACTTTACATATATCTTATCATGTCGTTTTATATGATATTATATCATATTATACTTTATTATATGATATTATATCATTTTAAATCATATCATATTAGTCGAAGGTCGTTAGATTATAGTTTGGAGCAAAATATTTGACATGTAATAAATTGTTTAATACACACATGATATCACAACCATATTATTTTATAACTATTATTTGGAACTTTAGGATTTTATTGGTAATTAAATATTATCACACTTGAATGTGGTGTGGAGTTCCGCTGACAGATAACTGGAAAGGTCAGAATCTTGCACGGAAATAATATTACAATATATAATATAAAATAATAAATAATATTACAATTAATGTATATTTGTTTATAATATACAATAATAAATATTATAACAATAATATGTTCAAGCGTACCAAATGTACAGTGCGTTTATCCGGATATGACTTTTTCTGAAGCATTTCATGTAAAACCATTTTCTCGCACCCAAAATATCTGCACGTCCATCCATTTTGATAGGGACTTATAACGATAGTCCTAACTGGCTTTACACAAAACCCACTCATTTGGCATGATCCCAACTAGCTGGTTCAGTCATTGAAAAGTAATATTTGTCATTCAAACATTTTGATATGGGAGTGAGGGACAATTTCTACGAGAAAAAAATTTAGCAGAAAAAAGTCGTAAAAAATATGCAGAAAATATCTTCGATACACTCAATATTCTCGCAAACTATAAACTACAAATGATCGGTATTTTTTTCAAAATTTTTTTCGATCAATCCTCTGTTTGTTCGATGATCGAATGATAATCGTGTTCGTAAAAATCGAATTCGGAATCCCATCGTGACCACACAAATGAATTTCAAAGCAATTTTTGCAGCGTCCACTGGCGCCGGGCTCATCTAAATCTCAATTTTCATGTTTGACTTTTTTGACTTGTTTGGATATTTTTGATTTAATTAAACTTCGTAAAATTCACTGGACTTCGGCATCAGCATTTGTGTATTCAATAACGTCCATCCTTGTCATCTCGTGCAGTCCTTGTATGTATGCAAGAGGAGAGTCCGTCTCCCTTTTTTTCGGGATGCAAATCGACTTTCCAATCGGCATTTCGCCCTACCATCGTTCTGACCGCCCCACCATCGGTATTGTAGTGTATTATTTTCTCTTTCGACGGATCATGCCACCGGGAGCAAAGGACAAGACAAGTGCCAAGGAATGATTGGCAAATTTGAGGGAACAAATAGTAGAGCACTACCATTAGAGTCGTCGTTATTTGAATTTCTGACAGATGAATAAATAATTGTACACTAAAAAATTCGTGACCGAGTTTTCAAATAAACTCACGTACTATCCGACATGTTTACAAGCAACACAAGTCCCAAGTTCACTTGTCCCATCCCAATATCATACAATGTAAATAGCCATCATATCCAATATCATAGCCATCACGACAAAAACGAATTGAGAATTCCGTAAAACCATGTAAAGTGCAAAATTGTGAACTCACATTTTGGTAAGAAAAGACAAAAACATGATTTCGGCCGTTCGGATTTTCTTATCTGCCATAATTTCTATCTGCCCACCAAAATATGAGAACAAAATTTTAAACTCTTTGAAGTTTTAGAAAATTTACTCTCATTTTTGTCGCAATAATTTCTAACTCACCCTAAAAAACTACCACGCACTGCTCCCTCGCTTGACGAACTGCTCGGAGATCCGGGAACTCTGTAAAAAAATTAATGTTTAACTGCGTTGAAGAAAAAAGAAAAACGAAAATAACCAACGTGGTTGACGCAATCTGAAAGAATGTTCTTCGGAATTATTTAAAACTGATTATGAGGCTTATAGGTTTTACTTTCATCCGGGTGACTGCACTGGCGGACTATCTAATCTCCCAAAGAGAGGGGAATTTCATCAAAGAGAGGGGAATTAGCAGTTTTCAAGCCAGTTTACCTCTACACCTTAGGGAACAAATTCAACTTTTTGAAAACGCCAAAGAGGGGGAATTCCACTTTTCCCACTCCTTCCCGTCCGCTAGGGGGTGACTGCATAAGAATGGATTATCTCTTTCTTGCAAAAAGGAACCGCACTCATTTCAGTGAGCACTGGCGGACGAGCTAATCTCCAAAGGGAGGTGAATTTTGTCAAAGAGGGGGGCATTGGCAGTTTTTAGGTCATTTTACCTACACCTAAAGGAGCAAACGCAACTTTAAAAAAACGCCAAAGAGGGGGGAATTCCACTTTTCCCACCCCTTCCCGTTCGCTAGGGGGTGACTGCATAAGAATGGATTATTTCTTTCTTGCAAAAAGGAACCGCACTGATCTCAGTGAGCACTGGCGGACGACCTAATTTCCCAAAGAGAGGGGAATTTCGTCAATGATGGGCGGAATTCGCAGTATTCAGGTCATTTTATCTACACCTTTTAGGAGCAAACTCAACCTTTTGAAAACGCCAAAGAAGGGGGAATTCCACTTTTCCCACCCCTTTTGTCCGCTTGTGTCGGTGAGTGATTACGGTATGGCTTGTTTATTGTTACTGCGTGTGGGCTGGCATTGTCCCTGCGCACATGTGAAACATTATGCCCCGTTTTATTGCAGCTTTTCCCCATCAATTTTAAAACCTAACCAGTTCAGTTTTTGAAAATTTTTTCACCGATGCATCTTGAAAGTTCTAAACAAGAAAGTAAAATAGTTCTTAGCCGCAAAGTTGTTGTAACACAACTGCCAAAGTTGTTAATAATGTTTCACATGCGCGCAGGGACAATACGCGTTCACGCATATTTCCGAAACCCAGAAATTTTCCTAGAATTTCTCCCATACACAAACTTCAATACAGGTGGGTAATAACTGGAATACCACCGCTGCGCGGGCCTAACGCGCTTGTCCTCGCTCCCGCTCGGACAAGCCAGCCTTACGATAGGTAATCGGGGGTTAACGGACAGTAAAACTTCATATGAAATATAATTTTGGTGACAGAAAAATTTGGTGTTTGGCAAAAATTCTAGAAGAATTTCTGGGTTTTATAATTTTGCCGCGTTCACACGCAGTAACAATAAACCAGCCACAGTGATCTGATAGGTGGGCATGTATGGAAAAGTCTTACAACAAAATAACGGAGGATTTTCTACTTAAGTTTCGTAATCACTATAGGATCTAACCTATCATCCACTCTACCGTCAAGCTATCGTGTTATCATAAACTATTTCTAAAATCTATGTATGTACGCTCGAAGCAAATCTGAAATCAGATGACACAACCAATACTTTGGTGATGTTTAATATTTACCAAAAATCAAGTTTACCCAACGTGACTTTAATGTTTACCTAACTTAACTTTTATGATGCCAATTGTTCACCTTCGCTTGGATGTATTTCTTTCTGGTATCATAAAACTCGTCATATTATGGGATAAATAAACGTTAAACGCACCAGCGGACGAGAGAAATACGAAAAAGTGGAATCACCCCTCTTTGACAGTTTTATGTAGTATAATTTTTTGCTTAAGGTGAAGGTAAAACGGTCTCAAAACTGCGTATTCCCCCTCTCTTTGAAGTAATTCCCCTCTCTTTGGAAAATTGGCTCGTCCGCCAGTGGTTGCGGTTTGCGGTCATATCAACAGGCACGCAGCGATTGCGGAGTTTTCTGACGTTCAGCGTCGTACGTCAAACTATGAAATGTATGTATGTCTCACTAGCGGACGAGAAGGGTGGGAAAAGTGGAATTCCCCCCTCTTTAGCGTTTTCAAAAAGTAAAATTTATTCCCTAAGAAGTAGGAAAATGACTTGAAAACTGTCAATTCCCCCTCTTTGGTAAAATTCCCCTCCCTTTGGAGGATTAGCTCGTCCGTCAGTGTCTGAAAGTACATGTAACGGATTCATGTTTTTTCTACAGTATGCAAACACATCTACTACACCTACATACATACACACTGGGTGGTCCGAAAAAGGTTGCGTGTTAAAAGTTTATCTGAAAGGTGCATACAAGCTGTGAGACTGCGGTATAGCGCATTCGATTGGGGATTTTTCACCATATGTACAATATTATGTCATTTACATATGGTAAAGTTTACAAGCTTAAAGCAGCAGTGACATGCACTTATTTTACATGCGCGCCCAACGGAACAGATGGGTTAGAAAGGAAAATCAGAAAATTATTGATTTGAACCTTATTCCCACATCATTTTGTAGGCGAAAACATAAGTATTCGAATGCGCTATACCGCTATCCTACAGCATTTCAAAACTTTCATAGTACACGCCCAAACGGGCCACCCTGTAAATCACGCCACTGGCGAGCTAAACCCCCAAAGAGAGGGGAATTTCGTCAAAGAGGGGGGAATTGGCAGTTTTCAGGTCGTTTTACCTACGCCTTAAAGAACAAATTCAACTTTTTGAAAATGCCAACGAGGGGGGAATTCCATTTTTCCCACCCCTTCTCGTCCGCTAGTGTGTCACGCCAACCCACTACGAGGGAGGAACAAAGAACTGGAATTCCTCCCCTTCACTGGCGGACGCGTGAACTCTCCGAACGGAGGGGAATTTCTTCAAAGAGAGGGGAATCGGCACCTTTGAGCCTGTTTCACCTACACATTAAGGAACAAATTTAACTCATAAGAACTGCTAAGCTAAAGAGTGGGGAATTCCACTTTTTCGTTCTTCCCTCGTCCGCCAGTGCTTCCTTTTACCATACCTGGTAATGGTATATGTAGCTTACTATCTCACTCACTCACTAGGAAGCAAGAAGGAGCATGAGATTTAACTTGAATAATAAGACTTTTCTCAGTTCTTGATGGTTTTTGTATAGCACCCTATCATAATACGTGGTTTGTACTTCAAAAAAACATGTGAAAGCGCAAGAATTTTAGATGTATATACTATGTTTCTTCTTGTCTACTTATAGCCTTATTAGTTCAGTTGTGCCGTTATATTTATTTGCATTCGAAATTCCCTTCTTGGCCCCCTATAACATTTAATGGCACCCTAAGACAATTGCACTTTTTGTACGTTAACATACACTGAATTGCAAGATTTTATGATTTTACTGTACATTTTAACATTATACATCTATATCCCGAGGTTACTTGATTTCAGTTCGGTTTTTCGCCTTTGAAATACAGGGTGTCCCATTTAAAAGTTACGTTTTGTTTTTACTTTAGTTTTTGGAAACATTAACCGATTTTGAAATCTTATGCGGCATATGATGGAGAATTTAAGACAAATGTTTTTGGCGCATAAAATTTTGAAAACGCTTGATTATACCAATTTAAATGCTAAATCTACAAAAGTCCCTTATTTTCACCAAAAGTCGTTGATTTATTCTTGTTTTTTTTGCACATTAATAACCGTTTATGGGAATCTACTGATTAATGTTATCACAATCAGGTAACCGACACCTGAAATACAAGCGAAACATACCAGAATAAGCCTTTTAAATCATCAACATGATCACCACCCCTTCAGATGCACAGTTTTCCACCATGCGTATGCTCTGAATGTGATTCCTCACATTTGGCCGAACTTGATTGAAATGATGATGACTTAGTCAAAATTCTTCATAATCTGCAAAGACATATTGCCATTTAGTTCCTTTTTAGATAAATATTAGCGTTTTTAAAACAATGGATCTCAGGATTTTGAGTTTCGATAAGCTCCGGGCTGCCGACCACTGAGCTGAGGGCCAATGTGAAGAATCACATCCAGAGCACGCGTTTTGTTGGGAACTGTGCATCTGAAGGGGTGGTGATCATGTTAAGGATTTAATGGGCATATTCTGGTATGTTTCACCTGCATTTTCAAGTATATGTTACTTGATTGTGATAACATTAACCAGTAGATTTCAATAAACAGTTATTTATGTGCGAAATAAACAGGAATAAATCGACGATTTTTTGATGAAAATATGCGCCAAAAAAAATTGTCTTATTCTCCATCATATGCCGCATAAAACTTCAAAATCGGTTAATTTTTCAAAAAATTACAGCAAAAACAAAACGTAACTTTTAAATGGGACACCCTGTACACCTTTTTGATTTTTTGTATGGCACCCTAGAACAGGTCATTTTTGTATGGCACCCAAAGACAATTGAACTTTTTTGTACGTTAACATACACTAAGTTGCAAGATTTTATGATTTTACTATACATTTAACTGTATACATCTATATCCCGAGGTTATTTGAATGCAGTTTGGTTTTTTCCTTTGAAATACGTATTTTTGATTTCTTGTATGGCACCCTAAGACAATTGCACTTGTTAGTACGTAACGTACACCAAATTGCAAGATATTATGATTTTACTATACATTTTAATATTATCCATCTATATCCCGTTGTTATTTGAATGCAATTCGTTTTTTCCTTTGAAATACACCGTTTTGATCCTTTTCTATGGCACCCTAAGAGAGGTCATTTTTGAATGGCACCCTAAGACAACATCCTTTTCACTCAACACCAAATAAACGTATATTCGATACACTCAAATATACTCGCAAACTATTAATAAAAAATTATCGGTAATTTTTTCACAAAAAATTATAAAGCTCTCCTTTGTTGTGCTCTTATTCCGCTCCGTCCTTCCGATTCTGCCTCCACAGTTGTGCCTTAAAGCCGCTGTTCGTTCGACCATGTTTGAGGTGAAAATCGGGTTTGCAAAATCGGTTCCCGTAAACCATGTAAAGTGCAAACTTTTGAGCTCACATTTTGGAGGGAAAATACAAAAACATGATTTCAGCCGTTCGGTTTTTCTTATCTTCGTGTAAAAACATAATTTCACATTTTTATACTCGACGAAGTTTTACAAATTTAACTTTAATTTTTTGTCGCAATGAATTCCAACTCACCCTTCATGTAAAAAAGTTACGACGCACTGCTCCCTCGCTTGACGAACTGCTCGGGGACCCGGAAACTCTGTAAAACATAAAATTTTAGTTTTTGAGAAGAGAAAAGAAAACCCAAAATAACCAACGTGGTTGACGCAATCTGAAAGAATGTTCTTCGAAATTATTTAGAGCTGCTAATGAGACTTATAAATTCTACTTTCATCTGGTTGACTGCACTGGCAAACTATCTAATCTCCCAAAGAGAGGGGAATTTCGTCAATTTCGGGAATGTGGTGGGAATTTTTCAAGCCGATTTACCAACACCGTAGGGAACAAATTCCACTTTTTGAAACGCCAATGAGGGGGGAATTCCACTTTTCCCACTCCTTACCATACGCTAGTGGATGACTGCATAAAAATGAATTCTTTTCGTACAAAAAATACCGCACTAATCTCGGTGAGCGCTCATCTCCCAAAGAGAGGGGAATTTCTTCAAAGAGCGGGGGAATTCGCAGTTTTCAAGCTGATTTACCTACACCTTAGGGAACAAATTCAACTTTTTGAAAATGCCAAAGAGGGGGATTCCACTTTTCCCACTCGTTCCCGTACGCTAGTGGATGACTGCATAAGAATGGATTTTCTCTTTCTTGCATAAAAGTACCGCACTGATCTCAGTGAGCACTGGCGGACGAACTAATCTCCAGAGGAAGGGGAATTTTGTCAAAGAGGGGGGAATTGACAGTTTTTAGGTCATTTTACCTAAACCTTAGGGAACAAATTCCACTTTTTGAAAACGCCAAAGAGGGGGAAATATACTTTTCCCACCCCTTCCCGTTCGCTAGTGGGTGACTGCATGAGAATAAATTTATTTTTTTTCGTAAAAAAATACCGCACTGATCTCGGTGAGCACTGGCGAACTATTTAATCTCCCAAAGAGAGGGGAATTTCGTCGATGTGGGGAGAATTGGCAGTTTTCAGGTCATTTTACCTACACCCTAGGGAACAAATTCAATTTTTTTTAAACTTCAAAGAGGGGGAAGTCCACTTTTCCCACTCGTTCCTGTACGCTAGTGGATGACTGCATAAGAATGGATTATCTCTTTCTTGCAAAAAGGAACCGCACTGATTTCAGTGAGCACTGGCGGACCAGCTAATCTCCCAAAGAGAAGGGAATTTCGTCGATGTGGGGGAATTGGCAGTTTTCAGGTCATTTTACCTACACCTAGGGAACAAGTTATACTTATTGAAGACGCCAAAGAGGGGGAATTCCACTTTTCCCACGTCTTCCCGTCCGCTAGTGGGTGAGAATAAATTTTTTTGTAAAAAAAATACCGCACTGATCTCGGTGAGCACTGGCGGACTATCTAATCTCCCAAAGAGAGGGGAATTTCTTTGGCGGGAATTTTTCAATATGATTTACCTACACCTTAGGGAGCAAACTCAACTTTTTGAAAACCCCAAAGAGGGGGAATTCCACCTTTCTCACCCTTTCGTCCGCTAGTGTCGGTGAGTGGTTGTGGTATGGCTTGTTTATTGTTACTGCGTGTGACCCTTCATTGTCCCTGTCCCTGCGCACATGTGAAACATTATGCCCCGTTTTATTAAGGCTTTTCCCCAT
>OZ038446.1:2322472-2329972 GCA_964036265.1 Daptonema setosum | reverse complement strand
GTCAACCGGGTTGAGTTGAAGCTAGTGATGTTTCATTATTATACGTTTGTGGCATTACTTTTGCTGACAGAAACAACATATGGGCTTTAGAGTCGGTAATCCAAACTGAATCATAATGCAGAAGTGAGATTTGTTAAAGCCCGTATGTAGTTTCTGCGAATCAAAATTATTGCCCCAAAAATCTGATAATGAAAAATCACTTGCCCCAACTCAACTCGGTTGACACCATAGTTTAACACATTAGCATGGGGTGATGATGATTGATGTGCTTGTTAACACTGATTGTCTGATGTTTCATTATCAGACATTTTGGGCAATGAAAAAGCAAAAGCAGCATACGGACTTTAGACATATTACAAGTATTTTACTGTCACACTTGACCTGAAAGACAAGCTTCGTGTTCTCAAATGATTGTATTCACACATTTCTATTTTATTGTTAATGAATTTGTTTGTTAATATGATATGACATGCGGCCTGTAATAAACAGGGACTGACATTGACATTGGGTGGTACATTGGATTTTGGGCAGTCGAAAAGAATTAAAATGTAATCAAGTTGAAGAGACCCCAAGTTCCGATGCACATAAACTTCCGTTGTGTCAGGGTACGGGACCAGTCATGTATGTACAGACCTCATAAATAATTTTAATTAAAAGGAATGATTAAAAAAAATGCAAACACCGATGCAAAAGAGAATCAAGTTCCGGCACAGCCAGAACCGGATTGTCAAGTACTGGATTATTAGAAGTTCATTAGAAGGCGCATACCAAGGTGGGTGACCACTGCAATACCACCGCTGCGCGGGCCTAATGCGCCTGTCCTCGCTCCCGCTCGGACACGCCAGCCTCACGATAGGTAATCGGGGGTTAACGGACAGTAAAACATCCTATGGAATATATTTTGATGACAGAAAATTTGAGTCGTTTGAATTTTTTTGAGGTTTGGAATTTAGCGTTGAGAACCGAGTTTGTTTTTTTCCTTATAACCAACGAGGCCTATAGTTCAGTTGTGGCTCTGCCGCATACATCTCAATATAAAAAGTAGTGAGTTTATAATATCAGGATCAAGGCATATTAGGAGGCAATTTTACAAACCCCACAGATTTTTCCAAAGTTTATAGTTTTTATCAAAAATCTGAGAAACGAACCAGGGCCACTCGCATGCTAGGCAAGTGCTCTTGCGCTATGTGCTACTGAGCCGATGCAACTAAGCTGCATATACCCAATTATAACTGGCTCGCTACGCTCGCATACTTTCTACAGCACAGTGCCTATGCTACAACACGTGCAGGAACAAATATTGAAATCTCCCCTGTGGGGCCTGACACGCATGTCCTCGCTCCGCTCGGACAAGCCAGCCTTACGATAGGTTATCGGAGGCTCGCAGACAGTAAAACTTTACATGGAATAGTAATGTTGCTTGAGAATAACCGAATTTGAAAAATCTGTGGGGTTTGTAATCATGCTATTAGAAGCTCAAACCATAGTGAGTATATGATATTAGGATCAAATGATGTTAAGGGCCCAACTATTGTGAGTATATGCAATTAGGATCGAGTGATAATAAGAGCTAATCATATAGTTTATTTATCGAGTTAAGTTTCATTTTCAACTGTCCGAAAATTTCTGTCACGGATTTTTTTTCAATTCGGCTCAGCGCAATAAAAAAAAATTTGAATGTATAATTTTCTGTCAGAGTGAACCCGTTGTAAGTAAGATTTACTTTTTGACAAAGGAAAACTCAAATATGGAATTATTGTTCTATTTAAGCCAGCTTTCAGTTAACTTATTTATCAAAACAGTCGTAGTAATTTAATTATTTATACTCCGGATTTTTTTCACTTTACACGGGTTCTCACCGAAAAAAATTGCACGCTAGAAAACAAACTTTCATTTGTGCTGAGTCGAGTCAGTTCGCCTTGATTGTGCAGGAAAGCCCGCCAAGTTGAAAAAACTTCCGTGTCAGAAACTCTTCGATAGGTGAAAATGAAATTTAACTCGATAAATGAGCTATACTGAATAAATGATACTAGGAACAAATAATATTACGAGCTCAAATCATACTGAGTATAAGATACTAAAACTCCCCGTGCTCCGATGAGTCGTCCTGTCCCACCGAATGACAAACAGTACGTGCTTACCGTAATCCAGGATGGGCCGATAGCTTCAATGCTCACACATTTCTGTTTTATAGTTAATGTAATCGTTTGTTAAAAAGATATGACATGCTGCTTGAAAATGAGCAGGGACTGATATTGAATACACAGAATCGAAACGAATGAAAATGTAATCAAGTTAAAAGAGACCCTAAGTTTTAGAATATGTACGCTCACATTGTAACAACTGGAAGCTCCTTCCAACAGGTTTCAGTCACGTGGCTCAGTTGGTTAACGCGCTTCATAAAGTAGGGGTCGTGAGTGCAAAACTCACACCGCCAGCTGTGACTACAAAGCTGCCTTGTTGGTGAGGGGCGTTAAAGACATCGCACTTTGTCTGTGAGGGTTAGCCGCTCCGCACAGACTCGTATGGGATGACATCCTTGCTATCATCTCAACGTAGATGCTAAGAACTATTCATCATCATCGCTTTATTGGTCAATTAACAGACTGGATACATGTGAGCACAAAATTAATTGCGATAGATACATGCAACCGAGATGTAATAATAAAAAAGTAAAGGTTGAGCAGTTGGATTGTGATCAGACGTCAAGCACATTCACAATTTTGGATTTGAGATTAGAAATAGATCGGATTATTCCCGACGGCGTCGGCCATCTCCGTCAAATGACCTTTATCCTTTTTTAAGTTTCTTATCTCGTGACCTCCCGCAGTTCTGACTGATAGCAGTTAACTATTTGGAAAAATCATTTTACGTTTTTAACATTTGGACAAAATGGTAATTTTGCGCCCAATTCATCAGGTGTGTGGTGACAAAGTTTTCAATATAAGTTTTAGTAATAGACATTGGGCAAGCTTTATGTTCACGCCAAAACCACATCTCGTATGGCATGCAACTATGGCCGAAACGGGAATATCGATTAGATGTGAGCTTAACATCAACGTACATACATACATGAAAGTCGATAGATCCGTTTCAGCTTCCCAAATATTTGACGAAAAGTGGAGGGAGAGAGGATAAATACGATTTGGCTGCGGTGCTTCAGAAATAGACATTCTACAGGTACATTTATTCTAAATACACCCCGTGAGTGACCAGACAGACAAGATTCGTGATCTCAAGTTATTGCACTCACACATATATATTTTATTGTTAATGTATTTGTTCGTTAATATTATATGACATATTTATTGTAATTAACTGGAACTGACTTTGAACTGTAGGCAATCGAAATGAATTGAATTGTAATCAAGTTGACAGACACCCTAAGTAATGATGCACGTCAACTTCTATTTCAGTGGTTCCTCACCTTAATAAGCGCGCATAAAATTTCGTGATTTGTATAAACTCTCGGAATTTTTTTTGGTTTGCAAATATGCCTCCAAAACCCCATTGCATACATCATGCAACTATGGCCGAAACTGAAATATAGCTCGCTGTTTTTAAAACACCAACGTATGTACATACAGATCATTTCATGTTCATGTTAATAATGGGCATAAAAATCGATAGATCAGTTTTATCGTGGCAAATATTGGACGAAAAGTGGAGGGAGAAATATAATTTTAAAGTGACCTGGCTTCGGTGGTTTGGAAGAAAGGTTTCTCCATGGAGTGGATTAAATAGCTTCTGAACTATTTTTCATCCACGGGGATTATTTTTCATCCCTTACAATACAACCGCATGATTTACGTGTTTAATTACCCTGCTATATAGGGAGATAAATTGGTGGTATATTTCAGGGCAATGTTTCACGTTTTTGCAGCAAATATGTGCACCTTTACCGTCAACTTTACCGGATGGTAGAGTTTTGTTCTTAAAGAAATTACCCGGTAAATTTTACTTGTCTATGTGGAAAGTTTACCTTTACCTTTACCGCTCGATAAATCTTAGGAACTGGGCACTGTAGTGGATTAAATGGGTTTTAATATAATTTTTAATCGAGGGAAATTCAACAAACAATCCCCCCTTACCACCGAGTGATGTACCTGCTTACCGCCGCACTTCGTTTAAAGTTTGTTCACTAAGGCGTAGGTAAAATGACTTAATTCCGGTAAACTCCCCCTCTCTGGACAGATTGCTCATCCTTTGGAGCTTTGGCTACTCCGCCAGTGCTGGACACCGTTTGACCAGTTTGTGACTTTGAATGTGTCGAGCATGCATCCAGGGTTTCTCGTTAGCCAAGAACTTTTTGGCGCGCAGTTTGAATTCGAATGTTTTTGGCGCGCTTTCAAATTTTCGAAAAATTAATTCTTATTCACTTGAAATACAGATGACATACAAAAATGTCACCTAATTCATTGCATACAGTTGGTGCAGCGGGTTATGTCTTGTAAAACTGTTACCATTCCCATCCTAAAAATCCGTTTTTCTCTGATTATAACGGGAATATGATGATGAAAATTGGTGGGGATATGGAATAGGGTCTGGCGCACCTTTTCAGCCAGCAAGAATATTTAAAAAGTCGTTCCTACTCATGAAACATCACCTTTACTACAAGTTTATGGCCCGTGTACGTTCTCATTATTTTTTCTGCCTGTGAAATAATTTTTTTAACTATATGTCGAATTGAAAAGGTGCGTTAGATCCTATTCCATATCCCCACCAATTTTCATCACCATATTCCCGTTATAATCAGAGAAAAACTCATTTTTAGGATGTGAATGGCAAAAGTTTTACAAGACATAACCCGCTGCACCGACTGTACGTGCGTAACCGACCCAAAAAATTTATTTTTGACCAAGCTATAGTGTTTGACGCATGAGCCCAAACGATGAGCTGTTTTGAAGTGGTTACATGGTTACGTCGGAAACATCCCCATTGTCCCATTGTCCCAGTAGGACGAGTGATGTACGCATTATATTTACCCACTGTCATAATACTCCGTATATTTGCTTACGACTGTTTTCTAGGATATTTTATCTTAAAAATTTCTCTCACTCCCAAATTGATGCCATTGAAATGTTTGTTTACATGAAAATTATTTTTTTCAATGACTGAAGAATCAAGTTGGCAACATGCAGATTTACGTGGTAATATTAAGGTAGTTTAATTTACTCTACCCTTTTTAAGGTAGTTCAATTTACCCTCCCTTTTTAAGGTAGTTTAATTTACTCTACCCTTTTTAAGGTAGTTCAATTTACCCTCCCTTTTTAAGGTAGTTTAATTTACCCTACCCTTTTTTAAGGTAGTTTAATTTACCCTACCCATTTTTAAGGTAGTTTATCTTACCCTTTCGAACGGACAGACGTGCACAATGTTTGGGCGTGAGGGAAAGGATTTACATGAAACGTCCTAGAAAAAGTCGTGACCCAACAAACGCACTGTACATTCGAATCAAAATCAAAGTGATTAAGTTGATTTACCATAAGTTGGATGCTATCATGGTCGTCACAACTAGTGAAACGACGACTTACTGACTGACCGACTGACTGACTGACTGAATGACTGAATGACTGACTGACTGTTGGACTGATACTTGCCCAAATGTTATTTTCATACATTCTGCATTTTTATAATACCAATCAGGTCAACCTGGTGTGAAAATTACGTTTGTAGTTACAGTAAATTACAAAACCAGTTTTTTGAATGTCGTAAACCTATGTCTTAAAAAGGGATAGAAAAGGGATTCGAAAAAATCAAACGATCATGAAACGATGGGTCAATACTCTAGAAAGTAATGTTATAGGGCAAGTATTTTTCCCTAACCAAAGCTACCTTCAAACTTATCACTTAATTATTTTCAAATTCAAACAAAAATTCAGTGGCGGATGGGATGATTTCGCACCTAGGCGGATATTAAACTGATACCTTTGGTAGGCGGGTGAGGGTATTCAATCGTAATTAGACTACATAACTGACTGAGGGGTTGACTAATATTTACTCAGTCCGGCAGTCAGTCAGTCAGTCAGTCAGTCAGTCAGTCAGTCTGTCCGTCAGTCAGTCATGTATTTATTCAGTCAGTTAGTGGACTGACTGACTGAAGACTGACTGACATGACCAACTAACTAACTGTTTGACTAATTTACTGACTGACTGACTGATCGTCTCATTGACTGACTAATTGAAAGACTAACTGACTGACTGATTGACTGACTTACTGACTGACTGACTGACTGACTGAAACAACAACAAAACCAACAACAACAACAACAACAACAACAACAAAACCAACAACAACAACAACAACAACAACAACAACAACAACAACAACAACAACAACAACAACAACAACAACAACAACAACAACAACAACAACAACAACAACAACAACAACAACAACAACAACAACAACATTAACAACAACAACAACAACAACAACAACAACAACAACAATCAAAATCACAGTCAAAATGTTACAAGCAAAATTTTTCTGATAGAAGTTTGACAGCACAATATCGTCATATCGTGATGGATCATGCGTGTACGCGTTTAAATTACAATCGTAATTAATATTCATACTCAGCAGCGGTTTTTCTTAATCAAACTAGATATCTGATAAACAGAGACACAAGCACAGAGGAGGCTTTTCAAGAATATATTAGGAAGATAAAACAATCTTCATCTTATAAAAAGTCTCATATTTATCCGATAACTGCTCATCTTCACCGCTTCACAGCTAACAAGTTGCCACTTTTTAAGGAATTTGGTTTCGTCACGCTTAAAAGCAAATATTCAATTATGTGAAAAAAACCGCACCTCCAGTTGCATCTTTCATCGGACAATTGATGGTTCCCTTAATGGTTTACGTGAACCGGTTAAGCATTCGACAGCATATATAAAGGAAATCAGAGTACGGTTATGATCATTCGGTCCGATTTCCATATGTTAATACATCCATCCGTAACAACATCCAATCGTAACAACATGCGTTCGCATCAACTGTGTTTGGCTGTTCTCATGGTGGCGGGCATTGTCAACGCATGGCCGGCAGGCGGTCCCTATCTTAGCCGATATAATCAGCAGATATATGGTTATGGCGATCTGCGTTACGGCAGAATTAATCAACAGAACTTATATGGTGACAACAGTGTGACGTCACTTAACTATGGCAGGAACAACCTCAACAACATCAACAGCTACAACAACAACAACAACGACAACAACAACAACAACGGCAACTACAATGGCAACCACAACGGCAACTACATTGGCGCAGCTGCAGTTCCCTGGGGTCACTATCCGATACTTGGCAGCGGGATTGCTTACAGGGCTACACCTTACTAGGTAGACTGAATCTTGGATCATATTCGGTTGGTGACGCAAGTTTACAAACCCTCTGATTTATTTAGTTTTTGTATCGGTCGATGAGACCCCGCATCGGAGTTGATATTCGATCCTGCAAGTGTTGTAGCATATGCACACGTTACGACCTGACCAAGC
>OZ038446.1:2292472-2319972 GCA_964036265.1 Daptonema setosum | reverse complement strand
GATAACCTACCTGCGAAGGTTTACTGTCTGCGAGCCCCCGATAACCTATCGTAAGGCTGGCTTGTCCGAGCGAAGCGAGCAGGGACAAATTCAATATTTCCTCCTACACGTGTTATATTATTGGCACTGCACTGTGGAAGCATGCGAGCGTAGCAAGCCAGTTATAGTCGGGTATTTGCAGCTTAGTTGCATTGGCTGAGTAGTACAGCGCAAGAGCGCTGCATAGCATGCGAGTGGCCCGGGTTCGTTTCTCAGATTTTTGATAAAAATTAAAAAATTTCAAAAATCTTTGGGGGTCTGGAAAATTGGTTCAATGGGTGATCGTAAGGTTTCGTCAACTGAATTTCGTGATATCGTCATATCGTGATGGATGATGCGTGAACGCGTTTCAATTACAATCGTAATCAATTTTCATATAGCTTATCAGAAAAAAGGCTGGTACGTTTCCCTCCATTGTTACCAATCAATCATCAGCAGCGGTTTTTCTTAGCCAAACTAGAAATCTGATAAACAGAGACACAAGCACAGATTTAGTTTTTCTTGGATACTATGAGGAAGAAACATTCTTCATCCTATGAAAAGTCTAACGTTTGATCCGATAACCATTGACGTTTGACCCATCTTCACCACTACCCAGCTGAAAAGTTGCCACTTTTTCATGGAATTTGTTTTCGTCACGCTTAAAAGCAAATATTCAATTATGTGAAAAACCGCGCTTTCAGTTGCATCTTTCATCGGACAATTGATGGTTCCCTTAACGGTTTACGACAACCGGTTCAGCATTCGACAGCATATATAAAGGAAATCAAAATGTGGTTATGATCATTCGGTCCGATTTCCATTTGTAACAACATCCAACCGTAACAACATGCTTTCGCATCAACTGGCTTTGGCTGTTCTCTTGGTGGCAGGCATTGTCAAGGCCTGGCCGGCAGGCGGTCTCTATCTTAGCCGATATAATCATCAGAACACGTATGGTTATGGCGATCTGCGTTACGGCAGAATTAATCAAGATAACATATATGGTGACAACAGCGTGACATCGCTTCACTATGGCAGGAACAACCTCAACAACATCAACAGCTACAACAACAACAACAACGACAACAACAACGGCAACGGCAACAACAACAACAACAACAACAACAACAACAACAACATTGTGTGCCTATGCTACAACACGGCCAGGTACTGATATTGATTTCCGTGTTGGACCTGTTCGAACAATAAAAAAACTAAAAAACCTGATGGTTTGTTAACTTACATCACCAACCCGATGTGATCCACGATTCAGCCTATCTAGTAAGGTGTAGCCCTGTAAGCATACCCGCTGCTAAGTACTGGATAGTGGCCCCAGGGGGCTGCAGCTGCGCCAATGTAGTTGCGGTTGTAGTTGCCGTTGTTGTTGTGGTTGTAGTTGTTGTTGTTGTTGTGGTTGTTGTTGTAGTTGTAGTTGTGGCTGTTGATGTTGTTGATGTTGTTCTTGTTTAAGTAATACCATTCCAAATTGTTGTCACCATACGCGTTCTGCTGATAATTTCTGCCGTAAAGCGGATCACCAAACGGATATGCATTGACAATGCCTGCCACCAAGAGAACAGCCAAACACAGTTGATGCGAACGCATGTTGTTACGGTTGGATGTTGTTACGGATGGATATTGTTACGGATGAAGATCAGATCGAATGATCATAACCCCACACTGATATCCTTTATATATGCGGCCGAATGCTAAACTGGTTCACGTAAACCCTTAAGGGAATCATCAATTCTACGTAAACCATTAAGGGAACCATCAATTGTGCAATGAAAGATGCAACTGTAGGCATGTTTTTTCACCTAATCGAATATTCGCTTTTAAGCGTGACGAAACCTGATTCTATAGAAAAGTTGCAACTGGTTAGCCGTGTAGCGGTGAAAATGATCCGTTATCGGATCAAATGTGAGACTTTTCATAGGATGAAATACATTTCATTCTCCTAATAACCCTGAAATCCCTCATCCGCGCTGCTGCCTCTGTTTTTTGAGATTTCTAGTTTGGCTAAAAAGAACCGCTGCTGATGATTGATTGGTAACAATGGAGGGAAATGTATCAGCCTTTTTCGGGGAAGCAATATGAAAATTTATTACGTTTGTAATTGAAACGCGGTCACGCATCATCCATCACGTTACGATATGACGATGTTACGATAATCAATTGACATCTCCCACTTACTGACTCTACAGGCGCTCACTCACTCACTCACTCACTCACTCACTCACTCACTCACTCACTCACTCACTCACTCACTCACTCACTCACTCACTCACTCACTCACTCACTCACTCACTCTCTCACTCATTCATTCACTCACTCACTCACTCACTCACTCACTCACTCACTCACTCACTCACTCACTCACTCACTCACTCACTCACTCACTCACTCACTCACTCACTCACTCACTCACTCACTCACTCACTCACTCACTCACTCACTCACTCACTCACTCACTCACTCACTCACTCACTCACTCACTCATTCATTCACTCACTCACTCACTCACTCACTCACTCACTCAGTCACTCACTTACTCACTCACTCACTCACTCACTCACTCACACACTCACTCACTCTACAGGCGCTCACTCACTCATTCACTCGCTCATTTACTTACTGGCTCGCTCGCTCACTCACTCACTCACTCACTGACTACCTTATTCATTTCCGAACTCGCTCTCTCACTCATTCACTCACTCATTTGAATATGTGATTAAATGAGTCACAGACAGCACAGAAGAATAAATGAGAAATCGCATTCCTCATGTTCGAATTAGTCTTTATATGCATTTCATATCAACAACGTCGGTTTTATCAAAATTTTCAAACTTTTCGATTTTCTAGTTCAGTTTCAAATGAGGTGCTTTTGTATGCATACATATTCCATGTCATCTCTTCGGATGATAATTAAGACTCACTGACAAAGGGATGCCGCCTTGGGTTACGGTATTCAAAGTGGCAAACTTGTCTCATAGATTCAGGTTCGCGATGTGGGACATGTTTGCCACTTTTATTCTGAGGCAGGTTGTGCACTCATTTCCAGTATTTGGATTGGTATACATGTCTCGTGAAAAACCGAGATATGTTGTCCTCTTGTCGGGTGAAACAAGTTTGCCACTAATGATCCTAATGCAAGTAAACCGCATCGACTTATCATTCTGACTGCATGGATTGTTCAGTATTGATTACATGAACTTTTCTTTTTTGATTCCGTGGCGTCAGTTGTCTCAATCAACAGAAAATTTCAAAATTTTGTGGCTGCAGTTGACATACGACAATTGACGCCACATTCCGACAAATTAACTGTTGTAGCCGGTAAGATTCGAAAAATTGGCGGCAGTCGACTTGATAATTGTGGCGGTAGTTGGCAGTGGCGGCAGTTGACGCACAATCAGTTAACTTACGGGTATCCAGCGGTTTAGGTGAAACGAGTTCATTGATTTCAAACATTTATATTTTTTCTTTCGATTGAATCAATAGCACACAATGACAAATATTCGCAAAAACAATAGAGCAATACAATACTTGTATTAAATATCTCAAGTGTTAAAAAAGCAAAAAAAATAAATCCCGTGGAAATTCCACGTTCAATTCCCTCTCATGTGGATCGCGAAACGTTTAGAAACTTAATTTCTCATTTAAAAAATAAAAAGTAAATTGAAAATAATTTTCAAAAGTGATAAGAACTCGCAGTGATTCCATGATGAGGGGACTCTTTGTTAAGTAAAATTGAATAAGAAGATGAAAATATCTTTTTATATTCGTGGTCTACTTTACATATATATTATCATGTCGTTTTATATGATATTATATCATATTATACTTTATTATACGATATTATATCATTTTAAATCATATCATATTATTCGTTAGATTATAGTTTGGAGCGAAATATTTTTAACATGTAATAAATTGTTTAATACACACATGATATCATAACCATCCATCCACCAATCAGAACTATTATTTGGAACTTTAGGATTTTATTGGTAATTTTATATTATCACACTTGAATATGGTGTGGAGTTCCGCTGACAGATAACTGGAAATGTCAGAATCTTGCACGGAAATAATATTACAATATATAATATAAAATAATAAATAATATTACAATAAATGTATAATATACAATAATAAATATTATAACAATAATATGTTCAAGCGTACCAAATGTACAGTGCGTTTATCCGGATATGACTTTTTCGAACCACAATGCCTGTTTCTTCACAGCATTTATGTATTCAATAATGTCCATCCTTGTCATCTCGTGCAATCCTTGTATGCAAGAGGAGAGTCCGTCTCCACTTTTTTCGGGATGCAAAGACACTCTCCAATCGGCATTTCGCCCTACCATCGTTCTGACCGTCTTACGAGTCACCACCATCGGTATTGTAGTGTATTATTTTCTCTTTCGACGGATCATGCCACCGGGAGCAAAGGACAAGACAAGTGCCAAGGAATGATTGGCAAATTTGAAGGAACAAATAGTAGAGCACTACCATTAGAGTCGTCGTTATTTGAATTTCTGACAGATGAATAAATAATTGTACACTAAAAAATTCGTGACCGAGTTTTCAAATAAACTCACGTACTATCCGACATGTTTACAAGCAACACAAGTCCCAAGTTCACTTGTCCCATCCCAATATCATACAATGTAAATAGCCATCATATCCAATATCATAGCCATCACGACAAAAACGAATTGAGAATTCCGTAAAACCATGTAAAGTGCAAATTTGTGAACTCACATTTTGGTAAGAAAAGACAAAAACATGATTTCGGCCGTTCGGATTTTCTTATCTGCCATAATTTCTATCTTCCCACCAAAATATGAGAACTACAGGGTGGGCCAAAAAAAACTCTGCGATTTTGTGAGACCATAACTCTTGCTGTGGACGATGAAATTCTTTGAAATTTGCAGGTTTTTTCAATAACATATTAACTTAATTTTCTCTAAAATTTCAATGAGATATCTAACACACACCGGCCACACGATCCGGATACAAGAAAATTTCAGTTTTTCCTTTAAACGGCGTCATTATTTCAAAGAGAAATAATGTGTATAAGATAGTTTTAGGTATTATTCTATTACTGAATTGAACGAGTGAACTAAATACTAAAACAAGGATTAAAAGAAACTTGTTTATGTAGCAATTCGGTCTAAATTTAGTTTCAATGTGAATAGAAAACTCTTACAGTAAGATGATTGCTTTTTATTCCCTTGCCTGATGTACGGCATTACCTTAGAGTTAATTTTTATTGATGAATTTGAAGGAAATTCTCAGAATATATAAATGATTTGTTATTTTTTATCGTCTTAAAATTTCAAAGACATGCAATGCATATAAGCATGCAATTTGCGAGATGAACAACCACGGTACGTGGAAAACTCAACTTTTGCCATAACCAGCTTTTTAACAAGCTTGTACCGCGCCGACTGACGTTCGCCAAAAAACATTGACGTATAGGCAGAGCGAGTAAGTTTTTCATAAATATTGAATTTTTAATCAATGAATTTAAAATATTGAGGAAAAAGTAACGTATTTGGACCGAAATATCGCTGAGTTGGAACTTAACAGCCGGTAACATACATGAAAAACAGTTTAGCACTAGAAGTACCGCGTTATTAGGAGAATGGTTTAGAATTTTTTTTTATTAATTAACCAAATAACTTTCATTTAGTTTTTGAACAATTGTTTAATTCATTTGTTCAATTCATAAACAAGTTAATGCTTATAAGTTGCGTAGGCACATGATTTCTCTTCCAATACTGACGCCGTTTAAATCGCGTTGCCTGAGAGATTCTACGGCTTGTATGGGGTTAGCGGTCCAAATAACAACTTCCGAGTTTATTGCATTTTTTGATACATCTATGGGTGGTTATTCACCATATAGAACGATTTTTCGATTAAAGCATTATTTTAGCAAAAAATGAGGCTCTGAAAGTCCGAAAAATCGAAATTTCAGAAATTTTCGTTTTTTGGCATTTTTGGCAAAAAATCTTTAATAACTTTTGTTTGGCTTATGGAAGCAAGCTGAAAATTCATATGGTGATTCTTGAGGTCATTGCGGTCATTTTGAGCCATCTTCGACCGTATTTGCTCAACGTTTTACTTTTCAAAAGTTTACGTCAACATACCTACTCAGCTGCTCATGGTGTCAACTTTGACCCAAAATTCCCGAATTTCACGCGCGATCCAGCACTAGCGGTTTGCGGCGTTGAATACTCCATATCCTGGTTATCAACACCTGATGAACCCACCCCCCCGCATCGCCTTAGTTTTCAGTGAAAAATCCACTTTTCTGAAAAAATTATCGAAAAATCATGAAATTTTCAAATTTTTCGCCTTTTGTCGGGCTGCTGTGATCGCACCGCTTGCGTATCCTCTTCCAGACTTAAGATGATTATTTTACAATTAAATAGCTTCATTTTGAGCCCTATTAGAAGGGTTTTCAAAGAGTTTGGACCTTTGAAATACCTTGAAGAAGTTTTTCATTTTGAGGATTTTCCGGATTTTCCTGGTTGAATGATGTGTGCCATCCCCCGTCATAGTCACGAAGTTTCGTAGGCGTATTTGGAGTTTGGGAAAAGCGTGATTTACATTTCAGGTTTTTCTTTTTCCCTAATTAACCCAAAAAAATTAGCAAACGTTCATAAATAACCTTGTTGATTCAGAAAAAATATTTTTTGTATCATGGATTGCCGAACTCAACAAACCAGGACACTCCTTCGTAAATCTTAATTTTATGTGCGCCTGAAATATTTTGTATCTTATAATTAAATATATTTTAACATAAGTAATCATTATCGTACAGAATATATGCCTTGGTGGCTGCGACGCAAATATCCAAACCCCAAAAATTGTCCTAGAATTTTTCCCAAACACGAAATTTCATGCGAGCATACAAATTTGGGTAACCACTGAAATATCACCGCTGCGCGGGCCTAACGCGCTTGTTCTCGCTCCCGCTCGGACAAGCCAGACTCACGATAGGTAATCGTGAGTTAACGGACAGTAAAACTTCATTTGGAAAAAAAATTTTGGTGACAAAAAAATGACATTTAGAAAACATTCTAGGGAAATTTTTGGGGTTTGGCATTTTGCGGCTGCGACTTTCGATGCAGAGGTTTCGGCTGCAAGCAATGCTGTAGTGATGTGGTCAAATTAAGTTGCTTAGACTTCTTGATTTAAAAAAATCATACCGTTAAATTATTTCGAAGGTCAAGTTTGGGTCACTGCGGTTCTCGTTAAATTTTAACAATAGAATCAATGTTACAACTGCATTCGCTTGAGCCTGCGCATCACGGCACTTAAATGTCTCTTGTGTAACAAGACCCGTCAGTGCGACGACGTTTTTAACACTTATCAGTAGGTAACCTTTTGGACTCACTCAGTTTTATTAATTTTATGAATAGAATAAGCATAATTTGCTCATATTTAACCATGTTGTCTGCTGCCCTACAAAAACGGTTTGACGGTGTGAGTTTGACGGAGCATCTGACATAAATACATACATTTATCAGAGCAGAGCATTACATAATCTTAATGATTCGTCACGTGTCATATCTTGGTTGTTAATCACACCCGTACAGGGTGTGTTTTCATGGATAAACTAATAGTTTTTGTTAAATCTCTAATTAGCCTAAACTGAGTCAGATAAATGGACTTTGGGATATGATGAGTTGCTTGATTCCTCGAGGTCGGAAGACTGATGAGTCCGCGATAAATGTATAAACACAAAAAAGCGCATATGGAAAATTGACGATTTTCCGCTAAAACAAAATCATTTGCAATCAGAATCAAAGTCAAGACTGAGTAACCAGCACACACGGAGCACTGCAAATATTGGCCAGCTTGAATTCAAATTCTAGCATTATATCATCAAACATGTAAGCATACGACTGTTTAGCAGCGAAAAATAGGTAATGTTTGTCAACTCAACCCCTTAAAACAGCCTGATTAACAGGAGGTCCACAAATGCCATTCATATTCGTGACATTCTTATTGCTGAACATATTAGAAAGGAAAAAAATTTATCAGCGTTGGGAGCTCCACATATTGTTATGTGGTTGTCTTGTTTTTCGGTCGCACAACTTTATTCACTAGAGTGGTGTTTCGAAACGACTTTCACAAATTTTCTTTTGTAAACACATAAATAGGCGGCATTCATTTTTCATCATAGGGCTATTTTCTTTAAATATGTTACAGTATTTCTATTAAACAATTGCGGATAATATGATGATAATTAAGGTATGACTGGTTAGAGTTGTCAATTAGTTTCTGTATTGTTAGTGAGATACACACTAAGATAAAAAAATCAAAGTCATCTAAAAATTACTTATCGATCATTAAAAATCGTAGATTATAATGAAACATAATTAATTGTGAAGCGTCGAACGCAAATTTTTTTTTCTCAACCATGATGTATGATGTATGGTAGTGGTCAAATCTCTCTCTACTAAATGATCAATTACATTAAGTATTTTTCACTATACTCTAATACTCCCCAATAACTAAAAACGTGAAACATTCCTCAATCTATTTTTTATGATCGATAAGTAATTTTTTGATGACAACGTTTTTCTATCTTAGTGTGTATCTCACTAACAATACAGAAACTAATTGACAACTCAAACCAGTCATACCTTAATTATCATCAGATTAACAACGTGACATAATATGACACGTGACGAGATATGACACGTGACGAATCATTCAGACTAGTAAATGTTCTGCTCTGATAAAAATATGTACATATGTATTTATGTGTGTATCTTAATTGCTCAGTCAAACTCTCACCGCCCAACCGTTTTTGTAGGGCGCAGACAACATTGTTACATATGAGCACATTATGCTTATTCTATTCAAAAAATTAATAAAACTGAGTGACTCCAAAAGGTTACCTACTGATAAGTGTTGAAAACGTCGTCGCACTGACGGGTCTTGTTACACAGGAGACATTTAAGTGCCGTGATGCGCAGGCTCAAGCGAATGCAGTTGTAACATTGATGCTATCGTTAAAATTAAACGAGAACCGCAATGATCCAAACTTAATCTTGAAATATTTATACGGTATAATTTATTTTATCAAGAAGTATTTTATTTTGACCGCATCACTACAGGATTGCTGGCAGGCGAAACCTCTGCATCGAAAGTCGCAGCCACCAAGGCATATATTCTGAACGATAATATTTGATTGCTACGTTAAAGTATTGAAGACTTTTGTTAAAATAAATTTAATTATAAGATACGAAAATGTTTCTGGCGCACATAAAATTAAGGTTCATGAAGGAGTGTCCTGGTTTGTTGAGTTCGGCAATCCATGATACAAAAAAAACATTTTTTCTGAATCAACAAGGTTATTTATGAACATTTGCTAATTTTTTTTGGGTTAATTAGAGAAAAAGAAAAACCTCAAATGTAAATCATGCTTTTCTCAAACTCCAAATACGCCTACGAAACTTCGTGACTATGACGGGGGATGGCACACATCATTCAACCAGGAAAATCCGGAAAATCCTCAAAATGAAAAACTTCTTCAAGGTATTTCAAAGGTCCAAACTCTTTGAAAACCCTTCTCATAGGGCTCAAAATGAAGCTATTTAATTGTAAAATAGTCATTTTAAGTCTGGAAAAGGATACGCAAGCGGTGCGATCACAGCAGCCCGACAAAAGGCGAAAAATTTGAAAATTTCATGATTTTTCGATAATTTTTTCAGAAAAGTGGATTTTTCACTGAAAACTAAGGCGATGCGGGGGGGGGGGGTGGGTTCATCAGGTGTTAATAACCAGGATATGGAGTATTCAACGCCGCAAACCGCTAGTGCTGGATCGCGCGTGAAATTCGGGAATTTTGGGTCAAAGTTGACACCATGAGCAACTGAGTAGGTATGTTGACGTAAACTTTTGAAAAGTAAAACGTATAGCAAATACGGTCGAATATGGCTCAAAATGACCGCAATGACCTCAAGAATCACTATATGACTTTTCAGCTTGCTTCCATGAGCCAAACAAAAGTTATTAAAGATTTTTTGCCAAAAATGCCAAAAAACGAAAATTTCTGAAATTTCGATTTTTTGGACTTTTAGAGCTTCATTTTTTGCTAAAATAATGGTTTAATCGAAAAATCGTTCTATATGGTGAATAACCACTCATAGATGTATCAAAAAATGCAATAAACTCGGAAGTTGTTATTTGGACCGCTAACCGTAGATTTTCTCAGGCAACGCGATTTAAAGACAAAAGTGAAATTTTCATATATTCTGACCGTGTGGCCGGTGTGTGTTAGATATCTAATTGAAATTTTAGAGAAAATTAAGCTAATATGTTATTGAAATAACCTGTGAATTCCAAATAAATTCATCGCCCACAGCGAAAGTTATGGTCTCATAAAATCGCAGAGTTTTTTTTGGCCCACCCTGTACATTTTAAACTCGTTGAAGTTTTAGTAAATTTACTCTCATTTTTGTCGCAATAATTTCTATGTAACTCACCCTAAAAAACTACCACGCACTGCTCCCTCGCTTGACGAACTGCTCGGAGATCCGGGAACTCTGTAAAAAAATAAATGTTTAACTGCGTTGAAGAAAAAAGAAAAACTAAAATAACCAACGTGGTTGACGCAATCTGAAATAATGTTCTCCGCAATTATTTAGAGCTGATAATGAGGCTAGAGGCTTATAGATTCTATAAGCCTTCAAAGAGCGGGGGAATTGGCAGTTTTCAAGCCGATTTACCTACACCTTAGGGAACAAACTCCACTTTTTGAAAACGCCAAAGAGGGGGAATTCCACTTTTCCCACTCGTTCCCGTACGCTAGTGGATGACTGCATAAGAATGAATTTATTTTTTTGTACACAAAATACCGCACTGGTTTTGGTGAGCACTGGCGGACGAACTTATTTCCAAAGGGGGGGGGGGAATTTTGTCAAAGAGGGGGGAATTGGCAGTTTTTAGGTCATTTTACCTACACCTAAAGGAGCAAACGCACCTTTTTGAAAACGCCAAAGAGGGGGAATTCCACTTTTCCGACCTCTTCCCGTCCGCTAGTGGGTGACTGCATGAGAATAAATGTTTTTTTCGTACAAAAATTATTGCACTGATTTCGATGAGCCCTGGCGGACTATCTAATCTCCCAAAGAGAGGGGAATTTCGTCGATGATGGGGGGAAATGGCAGTTTTAGGTCATTCTACCTAAACCTTAGGGAACAAATTCCACTTTTTGAAAACGCCAAAGAGGGGGAAATATACTTTTCCCACCCCTTCCCGTTCGCTAGTGGGTGAGAATGAATTTATTTTTTGTACAAAAAATACCGCACTGATCTCGGTGAGCACTGGTGAACTATTTAATCTCCCAAAGAGAGGGAAATTCCGTCAATGATGGGCGGAATTCGCAGTTTTCAGGTCATTTTACCTACATCTTTTAGGAGCAAACTCAACTTTTTGAAAACCCCAAAGGGGGGAATTCCACGTTTCCCACCCCTTCCCTTCCGCTAGTGGGTGACTTAAAAAACTTAATTTTTTTCGTACAAAAAATATTGCACTGATCTCGGTGAGCACTGGCGGACCAGCTAATTTCCCAAAGAGAAGGGAATTTCGTCGATGTGGGGGAATTGGCAGTTTTCAGGTCATTTTACCTACACCCTAGGGAACAAGTTATACTTATTGAAAACGCCAAAGAGGGGGAAATATACTTTTCCCACCCCTTCCCGTTCGATAGTGGGTGACTGCATAAGAATGAATTTATTTTTTTTTCGTAGAAAAAATATTGCACTGATCTCGGTGAGCACTGGCGGACGAACTAATCTCCAAAGGAAGGGGAATTTTGTCAAAGAGGGGGAATTGGCAGTTTTTAGGTCATTTTATCTAAACCTTAGGGAATAAATTCTACTTTGTGGAAACGCCAAAGAGGGGGGATTATATTTTACCCACCCCTTGCCGTTCGCTAGTGGGTGACTGCATTAGAATGAATTTATTTTTTTTTGTCCAAAAAATACCGCACTGATCTCGGTGAGCATGAGCACTGGCGGACGAACTAATCTCTGAAAGAGGGGGGAATTTCGTCGATGTGGAAGGAATTGGCAGTTTTCAGGTCATTTCACCTACACCTTATTCACCTTTCAACTTTTTGAAAACCCCAAAGGGGGGAATTACACCTTTCCCACCCATTCCCTTCCGCTATTGGGTTACTTAATAAACTTAATTTTTTTCGTACAAAAAATATTTCACTGATCTCGGTGAGCACTGGCGGACTATCTAATCTCCCAAAGAGGGGGGAATGTCTTTGGCGGGAATTTTTCAATACGATTTACCTACACCTTAGGGAGCAAACTCAACTTTTTGAAAACCCCAAAGAGGGGGGAATTCCACCTTTCCCACCCTTTCGTCCGCTAGTGTCGGTGAGTGGTTGTGGTATGGCTTGTTTATTGTTACTGCGTGTGACCCTTCATTGTCCCTGCGCACATGTGAAACATTATGCCCCGTTTTATTAAGGCTTTTCCCCATCAATTTCAAAACCTAACCAGTTCAGTTTTCGAAACTAATTTCACCAAAGTATCTTGAAAGTTCTAAACAAGAATTTAAAATAGTTCTTAGCCGCAAAGTTGTTGTAACACTACTGCCAAAGTTGTTAATAATGTTTCACATGCGCGCAGGGACAATACGCGTTCACGCATATTTCCGAAACCCAGAAATTTTCCTAGAATTTCTCCCATACACGAACTTCAATACAGGTGGGTAATAACTGGAATACCACCGCTGCGCGGGCCTAACGCGCTTGTCCTCGCTCCCGCTCGGACAAGCCAGCCTTACGATAGGTAATCGGGGGTTAACGGACAGTAAAACTTCATATGGAATATAATTTTGGTGACAGAAAAATTTGGTGTTTGGCAAAAATTCTAGAAAAATTTCTGGGTTTTATAATTTTGCCGCGTTCACACGCAGTAACAATAAACCAGCCACAGTGATATGATAGGTGGGCATGTATGGAAAAGTCTTACAACAAAATAACGAAGGATTTTCTACTTAAGTTTCGTAATCACTTGAGGATCCAACCTATAATCCACTCTACCGTCAAGCTATCGTGTTATCATAAACTATTTCTAGATTCCATGTACGCTCGAAGCAAATCTGAATTCAAACGACATAACCAAAACTTTGGTGATGTGTAATGTTTACCTAACGTGACTTTAGAATTTACCTTATTTGACTAATGTTTACCTAACGTGACTTTAATCTTTACCTAGCCCAACTTTTTTGATGCCATGTTTACTTTCGCTTGGATGTATTTCTTTCTGGTATCATAAAACTCGCCATATTATGGGATAAATAAACGTTGAACGCACTAGCGGACGAGAGAAATACGGAAAATTGGAATTCCCCCTCTTTGACAGGTTTGAGTGGTTGAATTTATTGCTTAAGGTGTAGGTAAAATGATCTCAAAGCCAATTCCCCCATCTTTGGGAAAATTCCCCTCTCTTTGGAAAATCGGTTCGTCCGCCAGTGGTTGTGGTTTGCGGTCATATCAACAGGCACGCAGTGATTGCTGAGTTTTCGACGTTCAGCGTCGTACGTCAAACTATGAAATGTATGTACGTCTCACTAGCGGACGAGAAGGGGTGGGAAAAGTATAATTCCCCCTCTTTGGAGTTTTCAAAAGGTAGAATTCGTTCCCTAAGGTGTAGGTAAAATGACTTGAAAACTGCCAATCCCAAAACTTTTTGATGAAATTCCCCTCCCTTTAGAAGATTAGCTCGTCCGTCAGTGTCTGAAAGTACATGTAACGCATTCATGTTTTTTCTACAGTATGCAAACACACCTGCTACACCTACATACATACACACTGGGTGGTCCGAAAAAGGTTGCGTGTTAAAAGTTTATCTGAAAGGTGCAGACAAGCTGTGAGACTGCGGTATAGCGCATTCGATTGGGGATTTTTCACCATATGTACAATATTATGTCATATACATATGGTAAAGTTGACAAGCTTAAAGCAGCAGTGACATGCACTTATTTTAAAAGCGCGCCCAACGGAACAGATGGGTTAGAAAGGAAAATCAGAAAATTATTGATTTGAACCTGATTCCCACATCATTTTGTAGGCGAAAACATATGTATTCGAATGCGCTATACCGCTATCCAACAGCATTTCAAAACGTTCATAGTACACGCTCAAACGGGTAACCCTGTATGTCACGCCACTGGCGGACGAGCTATGTAAACCCCCAAAGAGAGGGGAATTTCGTCAAAGAGGGGGGAATTGGCAGTTTTCAGGTCGTTTTACCTACGCCTTAGGGAACAAAATCAACTTTTTGAAAATGCCAACGAGGGGGGGACTTCATTTTTCCCACCCCTTCTCGTCCGCTAGTGTGTCACGCCAACCCACTACGAGTGAGGAACAAAGAACTGAAGTTCCTTCTATTCACTGGCGGACGCGTGAACTCTCCCAAAGGGAGGGGAATTTATTCAAAGAGATGGGAATCGGCACCTTTGAGCCTGTTTCACCTACACATTAAGGAACAAATTTAACTCATAAGAACTGCTGAAAAGTGGGGAATTCCACTTTTTCGTTCTTACCGCTAGTGCTTCCTTTTACCATACCTGCTAATGGTATATGTAGCTTATACAGGGTGTCTTGTTACTCACGAATTTTTAGCGCGCATTTTGAAATAAAATCTGCTTTGACGCGCGTCTAAAACGTTCTGGAAAAAATCATTTTCAGCATGACATTCAGCACAACACTTTAACATAGTAGATTTCAATGAATATCGGTGTTATGCCATAATAGCAAAGTTGGATACCAAGTCACAATAGTGAAATAACGGTCACCCATATTTACATACGTTTGACAATCACTGATTATCAACAATGTACTTGAATTCGCTGTGTCTCAACCCAGGGCTCGAACCAGGACCATCGGCATGCGAGGCCGGCGCCTTAACCACTTGACAAGGGAAGCGACAAAAAGCGGTGCACTGGCGGACGAGATAATCCTCCAAAGGGTGGGGAATATGTCCAAAGAGGGGGCTATTTTTCAAGTTTCAAGTCATTTTTCCTGCAACTTGGGGAACAAATCCCACTCTTTGAAAAAGCATGAAGGGAGCGGGGATCCCACTTTTCCCTCCCCTTCTCGTTCGCTAGTGACATCAGGTTTATAGAAACATGTTTTAACAGGTTTTAACAGGTTTATAGAAACAAGTTTTAACGTAATAACATGATAACTTTATTCTGATATGGTATTAGTGTGCCTTATGACTTCAGTTAATAAAAAAGTCAAAAGTAAAAAAATTGTAACTTAAGGTTAAAACCCTAGGTATTGTTTGTTTCAAGGCCAATTTCAGCTGACTCTGTGATTATTTAGTGCCATTTCTTTGGGAAAATTCCTCCCTGTGGGTTATAGCGTGTTTTTTACTCATAAATTTAGTATACTTTAATTATCCTAAAAGAAATAACTATATTCCTCGTTGAATATGACTTTTCGCTATTATATACAGGGTGTCCCACTTAAAAGTCCGGTTTTGATTTTGGTCTAACTTTTGCAGTGCTCAACGGAATTTGAACTTTTTTGCGTCATTCGTTAGACAATTCTTGAAAATTTTGTTTGCTGCAAACGAAACTAAAATTGGACATTTCTTCCGTTATTTATGCCAGTTATACGAAAGCACCCCATTATAGCAAAAAACTAAGGTTTTTCCTTCACTTTTTCTTCATATTTGAATTATAAAATAAACTTATAATGTCTTTCTGCATGTCAGACTATTCATATTCGATAAGAAAATTACAAACAATCATTTCATATTTTTATAAAACCTAATGAACCCTTTCAAAAACCAAATGAAAGCACTTTTTGACAGTTTGCAATAAGATTCCACATTTTTGCGCAAATGCAAGAAATATCGAAAAATATTTGAGAACAACAATAATTTATACTCTTTGGTTTACAATCAGAAGAAAACAAGAAGAAAAATCGGATTTAAAAATATTTCAAGTTAAAATATGAATTTTAATTTTCGGGAAAAACTTATTTTTTTTCAATGTCAAAACTAGGTGTCTTCGTAAAAATAGCGTAACTACCGGAAAAAATTTCCAAATTCAATTTTGTTTCGAGCAAACAAAACTTTCAAGAAAGGTCTTTCGAATGATTCTTAAATTTTTGTAATTCGTGGAACACTGCACAAGTTATATTGAAAACAAAACCGGACTTTTAAGTGGGACACCCTGTAGTTACAGTAATTTTAGTAAAACCATTAAAAGTCCCGGAAAAAAGATTTTTTATAGGCGAGGATTCAGTAGTATTTAGCTCATTTGACTTTCATCGTGCGGAAAAATATACGTTTCGAAACCGAATATAAGCAAGAGTGAGTTGTTTTATGCAGTTTGTTAAAAATATACTTGATCCGAGCACCTCGAAGTAGATAATTTTATTTTGTCAACAAAAATGATGAAAGGACTATTGCCTAACAACAAAAAAGCTGCATGAATAAAGGCAGAATGTCATGATACATTTATTTTACATTGCAATTTTTGATGCACAAAAAAATCTGGTTGTAGAGGGGAAGTAAATCAAACAGTACAAACTAAAAATCTCAAAGAAACAAAATTTAATATCCGATAAGTTTTTGAGCCTTGATAACATGTTACCATGACAAAAAATCTCACACTAGGTAGTTAAAATAAAAAAAATAGTTGAGCAAATGAAACACTAATGATAAAAATTTCGAAGGGAATAATTAGTTATAAATAATATGTGTAAGGCACCCAAAGACAATTGAACTTTTTTGTACGTTAACATACACTAAACTGCAAGATTTTATGATTTTACTATACATTTAACTGTATACATCTATATCCCGACTCCCGAGGTTATTTGAATGCAGTTTGTTTTTTTTCCTTTGAAATACACGATTTTGATTTCTTGTATGGCACCCTAAGACAATTGCACTTTTTAGTACGTTGACGTACATCAAATTGCAAGATATTATGATTTTACTATACATTTTAACATTATCCATCTATATCCCGTTGTTATTTGAATGCAATTCGTTTTTTTCTTTGAAATTTACCGTTTTGATCCTTTTCTATGGCACCCTAAGACAACATCCTTTTCACTCAACACCAAATAAACGTATATGCGATACACTCAAATATACTCGCAAACTATAAATAAAAAATTATCGGTAATTTTTTCACAAAAAATTATAAAGCTCTCCTTTGTTGTGCTCTTATTCGGCTCTGTCCTTCCGCTTTCCTCAAACTTGTGCTTTAAAAAAGCCGCTGTTCCATCGACCATGTTTGAGGTGAAAATCGGGATCGTGATCGGCATCGTGATCGCATGAAGGAATTTCACAGCGATTTGAGCGACCATTGGCGCCGGGCTCATCTAAATCTCATTTTCACGTTTGACTTTTTTGGATGTTTTTAATTTGTTCTAAATTTTATTTTTTTCGTTGATCTCGCACATTTTATCCGAGGAGCCAGTCCGTCGTGAACTCGGTACCATCGGTTCGCCGACCTTTCCTTCATGATCATCGGTATTGTAGTGGAGTCCTTCTCCGAAGCATTGAATAGAATCCATCCGCTCAATTTCGGTGACATCTCGTCGAAAGCAAAGGCCAAGGAATGATTGGCAAGTTTGAAGGAACACATAGTAGAGCACTTTGATTAAAATCGTCGTCATTTAAATATCTGATAGGTAAATAAATAATTTTACATGAAAAATTTTCGTGACCGAGTTTTCAAACAAATTCACGTACTATCCGACATGTTTACAAGCAACACAAGTTCACTTGTCTTAATTAAAAAAATTTCATCACCATTAATGCATAGGGCAAATTGGAAATTATCACGACAAAAACGAATTGAGAACTCCGTAAAATTTGGTCAAGTGCGAAATTTTTGATTCACATTTTGGAGGGAAAATACAAGAACATGATTTTGGCCGTTCGGTTTTTCTTAACTTAACTCCAAAATATAATTTTAAAAATTTTATACTCGACGAAGTTTTACAAATTTAACTTTAATTTTTGTCGCAATAAATTCCAACTCACCCTTCATGTAAAAAAATGACGACGCACTGCTCCCTCGCTTGACGAACTGCTCGGGGATCCGGAAACTCTGTAAAAAATTACTGTTTAACTTTTGAGAAGAGAAAAGAAAAACCAAAATAACCAACGTGGTTGACGCAATCTGAAAGAATGTTCTTCGAAATTATTTAGAGCTGATAATGAGACTTATAAATTCTACTTTCATCTGGTTGACTGCACTGGCAAACTATCTAATCTCCCAAAGAGAGGGGAATTTCGTCGATGTGGAGGGAATTGGCAGTTTTCAGGTCATTTTACCTACACCTTAGGGAACAAATTCAACTCTTTAAATACGCCAAAAAGGGGGGAATTCCACTTTTCTCACCCCTTCCCGTTCACTAGTGGGTGACTGCATGACAATGGTTTATCTCTTTCTTGCAAAAAGGAAACGCACTGATTTCAGAGAGCACTGGCGAGCGAGCTAATCTCCCAAAGATAGAGGGAATCTCGTCGATGTGGTGGGAGTTTTTCAAGCCGATTTACCTACGCCTTAGGGAACGAATTCAACTTTTTGAAAATGCCAAGAAGGGGGAATTCCACTTTTCCCACTCCTTCCCGTCCCACAGTGGGTGAATGCATAAGAATGAATTTATTTTTTTGTACAAAAAATACCGCACTGATCTCGGTGAGCACTGGCGAACTATTTAATCTCCCAAAGAGAGGGGAATTTCTTAAAAGAGAGGGGAATTTGCAGTTTTCAAGGTGATTTATATACACCTTGGGAACAAAGTATACTTTTTGAAAACCCCAAAGAGGGGGAATTCCACTTTTCCCACCCCTTTCGTTCGCTAGTGGGTGACTGCATAAGAATGGATTTTCTCTTTCTTGCAAAAAATTACCGCACTGATCTCAGTGAGCACTGGCGAACGAGCTAATTTCCCAAAGAGAGGGGAATTTCGTCGATGTGGTGGGAATTTTTCAAGCCGATTTACCTACTTCTTAGGGAACAAATTCCACTTTTTGAAAATGCCAAAGAGGGGGAATTCCACTTTTCCCACTCGTTTCCGTACGCTAGTTGATGACTGAATAAGAATGGATTATCTCTTTCTTGCAAAAAGGAAACGCACTGATTTCAGAGAGCACTGGCGAGCGAGCTAATCTCCCAAAGAGAGAGGGAATCTCGTCGATGTGGTGGGAGTTTTTCAAGCCGATTTACCTACGCCTTAGGGAACAAATTCAACTTTTTTAAAATGCCAAGAAGGGGGAATTCCACTTTTCCCACTCCTTACCATACGCTAGTGGATGACTGCATAAGAATGATTTTATTTTTTTTGTCCAAAAAATACCGCACTGATCTCGGTGAGCACTGGCGGACTATCTAATCTCCCAAAGAGAGGGGAATTTCTTTGGCGAGAATTTATTTAATACGATTTACCTACACCTTAAAACACCGGTGAGTGGTTGTGGTATGGCTTGTTTGTTGTTACTGCGTGTGGCGTTGCTTTGTCCCTGCGCGCATGTGAAAGATTATGCCCCGTTTTTTTAAGGCTTTTCCTCATCAATTTCAAAACTTAACCAGTTCAGTTTTCGAAACTAATTTCACCTATGCATCTTGAAATATCTAAACAAGAAACTAAAATAGTTCTTAGCCGCAAAGTTGTCGTAACACTACTGCCAAAGTTTTTAATAATGTTTCACATGCGCGCAGGGACAATACGCGTTCACGCATATTTCCGAAACCCAGAAATTTTCCTAGAATTTCTCCCATACACAAACTTCAATACAGGTGGGTAATAACTGGAATACCACCGCTGCGCGGGCCTAACGCGCTTGTCCTCGCTCCCGCTCGGACAAGCCAGCCTTACGATAGGTAATCGGGGGTTAACGGACAGTAAAACTTCATATGGAATATAATTTTGGTGACAGAAAAATTTGGTGTTTGGCAAAAATTCTAGAAAAATTTCTGGGTTTTATAATTTTGCCGCGTTCACACGCAGTAACAATAAACCAGCCACAGTGATCTGATAGGTGGCATGTATGGAAAAGTCTTACAACAAAATAACGAAGGATTTTCTACTTAAGTTTCGTAATCACTTGAGGATCTAACCTATCATCCACTCTACCGTCAAGCTATCGTGTTATCATAAACTATTTCTAAAATCTATGTATGTACGCTCGAAGCAAATCTGAAGTCAGATGACACAACCAATACTTTGGTGATATGTAATGTTTACCTAACGTGACTTTAGAATTTACCTTACTTGACTAATGTTTACCTAACGTGACTTTAATCTTTACTTAGCCCAACTTTTATGATGCCAAATGTTTACCTTCGCTTGGATGAATTTCTCCCTGGTACCATAAAACTCGTCATATTATGGGATAAATAAACGTTGAACGCACCAGCGGACGAGGGAAGAACGGAAAGTGGAATCCCTCCTCTTTGACAGGTTTGAGTGGTTGAATTTATTGCTTAAGGTGTAGGTAAAATAGTCTCAAAACTGCGTATTCCCCCTCTCTTTGAAGAAATTCCCCTCTCTTTGGAAGATTGGCTCGTCCGCCAGTGTCTGAAAGTACATGTACATTTGTACATGTAACGCATTCGTGTTTTCCTACAGTATGCAAACACATCTGCTACACCTACATACACACTGGGTGGTCCAAAAAAGGTTGCGTGTTAAAAGCTTATCTGAAAGGTGCAAACAAGCTGTGAGACTGCGGTATAGCACATTCGATTGGGGATTTTTCACCATATGTACAATATTATGTCATATACATATGGTAAAGTTTACAAGCTTAAAGCAGCAGTGACATGCACTTATTTTAAATGCGCGCCCAACGGAACAGATGGGTTAGAAAGGAAAATCTGAAAATTATTGATTTGAACCTGATTCCCACATCATTCTGTAGGCGAAAACATATGTATTCGAATGCGCTATACCGCTATCCTACAGCATTTCAAAACTTTCATAGTACATGCTCAAACGGGTAACCCTGTATGTCACGCCACTGGCGGACGAGCTGAACCTCCAAAGAGAGGGGAATTTCGTCAAAGAGGGGGGAATTGGCAGTTTTCAGGTCATTTTACCTAAACCTTGGGGAACAAATTCAACTTTTTGAAAATGCCAACGAGGGGGAATTCCATTTTTCCCACCCCTTTTCGTCCGCTAGTGTGTCACGCCAACCCACTACGAGGGAGGAACGAAGAACTGGAATTCCTCCCTTTCACTGGCGGACGCGTGAACTCTCCCAAAGGGAGGGGAATTTCTTCAAAGAGAGGGGAATCGGCACCTTTGAGTCTGTTTCACCTACACATTAAGGAACAAATTTAACTCATAAGAACTGCTAGAGAGTGGGGAATTCCACTTATTCGTACTCCCGCTAGTGCTTCCTTTTACCATACCTGGTAATGGTATATAATAATAATAATAATAATAATAATAATAATAATAATAATAATAATAATAATAATAATAATAATAATAATAATAATAATAATAATAATAATAATAATAATAATAATAATAAAAATAATAATAATAATAATAATAATAAAAATAATAATAATAATAATAATAATAATAATAATAATAATAATAATAATAATAATAATAATAATAATAATAATAATAATAATAATAATAATAATAATAATAATAATAATAATAATAATAATAATAATAATAATAATAATAATAATAATAATAATAATAATAATAATAATAATAATAATAATAATAATAATAATAATAATAATAATAATAATAATAATAATAACAATAATAATAATAATAATAATAATAATAATAATAATAATAATAATAATAATAATAATAATAACAACAATAATAACTCATAAGAACTGCTAAAGAGTGGGGAATTCCACTTTTTCGTTCTTCCCTCGTCCGCTAGTGCTTCCTTTTACCATACCTGGTAATGGTATATGTAGCTAATACAGGGTGGCTTGTTACTCACGAATTTTTAGCGCGCATTTTGAAACAAAATCTGCTCTGGTGCGCGTGCCCATTTTTTGAGACAAAAATCTGTTTGTACATGACATTCAGCACAACAACACTTGAACATAATAGGTTTCAATGAATATCGGTGTTATGCCATAATAGCAAAGTACACTCTTAACCGAGTTTGTTGTTTTTTCAACAAACTCTGTTTGTGATTTCAGCTTTCACAAACAGTTTGTTGTGTATACGTGTATTTTCTTCCCGAAAATCGGGCACTGCTAACCATTTTGTGAAATTTCACAAAATTGTTAGTGGTTTGGTACAAAGTCTCAGTAATTGACAGATGAAACATTACATATCGTCATATAACTACTTTGTGTATTTCGAAATCAGAATGCATCAAGCTAGTTTCACTTTTTATCTCTTACTTAATAGTTCAAAAACTAACCGTATGTTTTTTCAGTCATTAGTTGAATGTATAAGCACGGCTTTTTGACGAACAACGTTAATTTCACCGTCAGGTCGGTTTTTTGGTAATTATTCTTGGGTTTTTTACTGTTTTTTACTTTATCCATGTTCATGCTTAATGTATAAGAGTTTTTCTTCGAATAGATTTATATATACAATCATACATTTGGATTAGCGGACATCTAAGCCTTGGAAAAAAGTCGATAACTTACAAAAATCTCTCTTTGTAGCTCAAATACTTGGGAAAATTGACATCCACCGTTGTCGGTTACAAGAAGTCGGTGACGCCACGGATCACATAATTAGCGGTGAAATGAATAAGGTGACCGGTGTTAAGTGGCATACTGTAGTTTATCCGAGCCGTCTGTTTATGTGTAAGCAGAAACGCACCCGGCGTCCATGAAACATTATTTATCGCGTGCATAGGAACCAGTACGCTGCTAGAATAAAAAGTACGGCATGAACAGGCTGCTCGAACAGCCTCTACAAAAGTTTTTTTTACCCTCAGTAATGCCATTCATGCATCGTTCATTTAATTTAGCACACCTTAATGCTAATTTATATTTGTCTATTTCATTACCTTTCTCTTTTTTTATAATACTTCTTGCGGGATATAGCCTTTCTAGGGTTTCTTGTTAGCCAAAAACATTTTGGCGTGCAGTTTGAATTCAAATCAGGTTTTGGCGCGCTTTCAAAGTTACGAGAAATATAATCTTTTTTCACATACCATTTGAAAACGAACGGAAATCGCAAATAATTCATTGCATACGTGCGTAAACAGCCAACAAAGTATTATTTTGATAACAAGAAACCCTGACCAAGCTACAGTATATAAGCATGAGAATTTTTTTGCAAAGTTTTCTGGTAAAGTAAAAAAACTGGCTAAGAATTATTTTTTAAATATGATATACATAAATATGATATGTTGACTACATAATTATGCCTTTATGAAAATTTTGATTACCGTGATCCTCGATTACATAAATTTCTGGCCATTCAGAAATTAATTTTCCAAGCGTTTTTTCTCGAAACCTTTATTCGGAATTGTGATACCGAAGTGTAATTCATACATGGAAACGTTTTACCACCGTGGCTTACATTCAAGTATAGTCTTCTAATCAATTGAGTATGCTCTTCATTTGTTCATTTCATGTTGTGTATCATTAGACAACAAAACTGTGCCTTTTTACATAGGATAGAGTATAGGATTTAAACCGATTCGAGTAACCTACTAAGTTCACTTGGCCTCCTTACAATGTTTTTTTTAATTGAGCTCAGACTTTTGTATTTATATATGTACAGGGTGTCCCACTTAAAAGTCCGGTTTTCTTTTTGGTTTAACTTTTGCAGTATTCAATGGATTCCCAAAATTTTTGCGTCATTCAAAAGACAATTCTTGAAAATTTTGTTTGCTGCAAATGAAATTGAATTTGGACAATTCTTCCGTTATTTATGCCAGTTATACGAAAGCACCCCATTTTGACGAAAAATGAGGGTTTTTCCTCTACTTTTTCTTCATGTTTGATCTATAAATTAAACTTATAACCTCTTTCTGCATGGCAGGCTATTTATATTCAGTAAGAAGATTACAAATAATCATTTGATATTTTTATAAAACCGAATAAATCCTTTTAAAAACCAAATGAAAGCTTTTTTGTCTGTTTGCACTAAGATTCCACATTTTTGTGCAAATGCAAAAAATATCGAAAAATATTCGCGAACTACAATAATTCATATTCTCTGGTTTATAATCAATAAAAAATAAGCAGAAAAATCAGATTTGAAAACATTTCCAGATAAAATATTCATTTTAATTTTTTGGGAAAAACAGTTTTTTTCAATGTCAAAATTAGGGGTCTTCGTAAAAATGGCGTAACTACCGCAAAAAGTTTTCCAAAATCAAATTCGTATTAAGCAAACAAAATTTTCAAGAATTGTCTTTCGGATGACGCTAAAATTTTTGAAATCCGGTGAATACTGCAAAAGTTATGCCGAAAAGAAAACCGGACTTTTAAGTGGGACACCCTGTACATGAATATTTTATCTTTTGATTTTGTTTTCCTTCTTATCTCATCTCTTCCACTTAAAAACTATGTATTGAAAAAAAAGTAGAAAGTGAACAGTACGCTGACGATTGTACGGGTTCATAATATTCATTACGCTGTGATTACAGTGTAAACCATACTCAGTTGATAAAGCGACTAAATGTGAACTAGCGCGACTTAGATGAGTGCTTTGATTTTGCTGGTCTTAATAGTCTAGTTTACCCATAAGTACGTAGTTTTGCGAGAAAATCTATATCTGTTTATCCCTTAAAAAGTTTCACCATTGCAACGCACATTCGATTTTAGTCTCCCTATCAATTGAGTATGCTCAATTTTCATTTTATTCATAAAATGACATTAAACTTCTAACATTGAGAACCATTTTCATACTAATTTGAGTAATTTATTAACCGTATTTTGTTCAATGAATTGTTTGACTTATGATTTGAGTTACGATTTTTCCTAATCACTCACTCGTGTAGGGCTAGAAATCTTGTTGAGACTTTGGTTTTGAAGCGTTTCTAAACAAATCGCATGTGAATAGTAATCCGGTTCGTAAAACCATTGAAAAATTTCGTAATTCAATCCACGAAACCACTACAAACAGAGTTTGTAGTTCTTTTAAATAACAAACTAGTTAGTTAAAAACAACAAACTCGTTTCTATTGGAGTTTGTTAAAAAACCACAAAGTGTTAGTTGAAAATCACAAACTCATACTCAAGGACAATCAGTACCGAGAGTTTGCATAAATTCAGCGAACTCTCAGTAAAAAAAGAACAAACTCGGTTAAGAGTGTAGGATACCAAGTCACAATAGTGAAATAACGGTCACCCATATTTACATACGTATGACAATCACTGATCATCAACAATGTTCTTGAATTCGCTGTGTCTCAACCCGGGGCTCGAACCAGGACCATCGGCATGCGAGGCCGGCGCCTTAACCACTTGACAAAAGAAGCGACAAAAAGCGGTGCACTGACGGAAAAGCTAATCTTCCAAAGGGTGGGGAATATGTCCAAAGAGGGGGGAATCGGAAGTTTTCTGGCCGTTTTTCCTGCACCTTGGGGAGCAAATTCCACTCTTTGGAGAAACATGAAGGGAGCGGGGATCTCACTTTGCCCTCCCCTTCTCGTCCGCCAGTGATATTAGTGCATCAGGTTTATAGAAATAAATTTTGATATATAATAACACGATAACTTAACCGAGTTATTGTTTGTTTCAAGGCCAGGTTCAGCTGACTGTGTGATTATGTAGTGACATTTCTTCGGGAAAATTCCTCGCTGTGGGTTATAGCGTATTTTTTACTCATAAATTTAGTATACTTTAATTATCCTAAAAGAAATAAATATATTCCTCGTTGAATATGACTGTTCGTTATTATGTGTAGTTACAGTAATTTTAGTATAAAACTTTAAATTCCCCGGAAAAAAGATTTTTCATAGGCGAAGATTCAGATTCAGATATTCAGAGGACTTTCATCGTGCGAAAAAATAGACGTTTCGAAACCGCATATAAGCGAGAGTGAGTTGTTTTATGCAGTTTGTTAAAAATATACTTGATCCGAGCGCCTCCAAGTAGATAATTTTATTTTGTCAACAAATATAAGGAAAGGACAAGAAGAACAAAAACACTAACAACAAGAAAGCTGTATGAATAAAGGCAGAATGTCATGATATATTTATTACACGTTGCAATTTTTGATGCAAAAAAAATCTGTATATTTCCTATTGGTTGTAGAGGGGAAGTAAATCTTACAGTACAAACTAAACAAAAAGAAACAAAACTTAATATCCGATAAGTTTTTGAGCCTTGATAACATGTTACCATGTCGAAAAATATCACACTAGGTAGTTAAAATAAAAAAAATAGTTGAGCAAATAAAAGGCTAATGAGAAAAATTTCAACGTGAATAATTAGTTATAAAATATATATATAATATTATAGTATCAAATTATTTAAGCATCAAAATCAATGAAATTCTACATAATTCTTGTAATCACATAGTTTACTCAGCCACCGCTTCATCAATGAACCTGAAAGGGACTGACTGACTGACTGTCTGACTGATTGACTGACTGACTGATTAGTATACTTAAGTAAAAAAAGTTATAGCTGTGCTGATTAGTGTATTGTATTATTATTAACGTGCATAATAACCATTTTAAGACAAACTGACTGACCGACTGACTAACCGACTAACCGACTGACTGACTGACTGGCTGACTGACCGACTGACTGACTGACTGACTGACTGACCGACCGACTGACCGACTGACTGACTGACTGACTGATTGACTGACTGACCGACTGACTGACTGATTGACTGACTGACCGACTGACTGACTGACTGACTTACCGACGCACGATGATAAATAGTGGATCATTTACACTGGCCGGTTTACTAGTCAGCAGATGAGTGGTCGGTAAAAACCAGTAGGCACCAATACCAGCCCAACCTGAAGAGTTACTGACTGATTGACTAACTGACTGATTGTCTAAGTGACTGATTGTGAAGTTGACTGACTGACTGACTGATTGTTCAAGTGACTAATTGAGAGATTGACTGACTGACTGACTGATTGAGAGGTTGACTGACTGACTGACTGATTGAGAGATTGACTGACTGAGTGACTGATGGAGAAGGTTGACTGACTAACTGACTGATGGAGAAGTTTGACGGACTTAATGACTGACGGGTGGACTCACTGCCATTATTCAGAGAATTTGTGACTGACTGGTTGACTGATTGTGAGGTTGACAGACTTGCTAACGGACCAAAACTGACTGACTGATTCGTTTACTGCCTGATTTTGAGAACGACCTGACTGACTGAGCGACTGATTGACAGACGGATAACATAGATTTTTTATTAGTCAACCCAACCAGAATGTTCTCGAACCACGGCCGTAATATGTAATGATAATCGACCGACCGACATTGTAGAGCGCTGGAAGTAGTAAC